>OU343065.1:38748481-39121532 GCA_910593695.2 Ocypus olens | reverse complement strand
TTTCCTAAAATGTTCACTGTGACTGACTAACTTTTTTGCTATTGAAGATAGCTGAAATTTTTTAACGGCAATCAATTTCTCTCGTCTTTCTGATGAAAATAAAGTTAAATTCAATAGTCTACGATGATTTTTAAGAAAGTTGCATTTTTTTACAAATTTTCCAAGGGGGTTAGTCATGTTTTTTTTCACGATTTCATCAAAAATTAAAAATCTCTAATCCGACTAATTGACGTACGAGGAGCTCAGATTTGCAAACCGCGTTCAATTTGGAGTTTTCGTTTGGCCGCTACGGCCGATCAAAGTCTGAAAAATCAATTATTTTCTGAAAATTTCCTAAAATGTTCACTGTGACTGACTAATTTTTTTGCTATTGAAGATAGCTGAAATTTTTTAACGGCAATCAATTTCTCTCGTCTTTCTGATGAAAATAAAGTTAAATTCAATAGTCTACGATGATTTTTAAGAAAGTTGCATTTTTTGACAAAATTTCCAAGGGGGGTATTTTTTCACGATTTCATCAAAAATTTAAAATCTCTAATCCGACTAATTGACGTACGAGGAGCTCAGATTTGCAAACCGCGTTCAATTTGGAGTTTTCGTTTGGCCGCTACGGCCGATCAAAGTCTGAAAAATCAATTATTTTCTAAAATTTCCTAAAATGTTCATGGTGACTGACTATTTTTTTTGCTATTGAAGTTAGCTGAATTTTTTTAACGGCAATCAATTTCTCTCGCCTTTCTGATGAAAATAAAGTTAAATTCAATAGTCTACGATGATTATTAAAAAAGTTGCATTTTTTCGATTTTTTCCATTTTCGAATTTTCTTTGCTGACGCGTCACGGGCCTCACTTTGACATTTGTTCTTGCGAAAGTACATTTTCCGAAGCGTCTCGAAGGGATCTTTCCAGTGGTGTGTAGAAACCCGGAATCGAACCAGTGGTTTCTTCAGGAAATTATTCCAAAGCCAATTTTTGAGAAAAAGTAAGAAGGGGGTACCCTTGGGTAAATTTTCAAGTTTTCGTCAAAAATTAAAAATCTCTAATTTTAATTGGATCCTACTAATTGACGTACGAGGAGCTCAGATTTGCAAACCGCGTTCAATTTGGAGTTTTCGTTTGGCCGCTACGGCCGATCAAAGTCTGAAAAATCAATTATTTTCTGAAAATTTCCTAAAATGTTCACTGTGACTGACTAACTTTTTTGCTATTGAAGATAGCTGAAATTTTTTAACGGCAATCAATTTCTCTCGTCTTTCTGATGAAAATAAAGTTAAATTCAATAGTCTACGATGATTTTTAAGAAAGTTGCATTTTTTTACAAATTTTCCAAGGGGGTTAGTCATGTTTTTTTTCACGATTTCATCAAAAATTAAAAATCTCTAATCCGACTAATTGACGTACGAGGAGCTCAGATTTGCAAACCGCGTTCAATTTGGAGT
Organism: Ocypus olens; assembly: GCA_910593695.2. NCBI lineage: Eukaryota > Metazoa > Arthropoda > Insecta > Coleoptera > Staphylinidae > Ocypus > Ocypus olens. The sequence continues at coordinate 39,120,094 of OU343065.1, read as the reverse complement.
TTTCGTTTGGCCGCTACGGCCGATCAAAGTCTGAAAAATCAATTATTTTCTAAAATTTCCTAAAATGTTCATGGTGACTGACTATTTTTTTTGCTATTGAAGTTAGCTGAATTTTTTTAACGGCAATCAATTTCTCTCGCCTTTCTGATGAAAATAAAGTTAAATTCAATAGTCTACGATGATTTTTAAGAAAGTTGCATTTTTTTACAAATTTTCCAAGGGGGTTAGTCACGTATTTTTTCACGATTTCATCTAAAATTTAAAATCTCTAATCCGACTAATTTACGTGCGAGGAGTTCAGATTTGCAAACCGCGTTCAATTTGGAGTTTTCGTTTGGCCGCTACGGCCGATCAAAGTCTGAAAAATCAATTATTTTCTAAAATTTCCTAAAATGTTCATGGTGACTGACTATTTTTTTTGCTATTGAAGTTAGCTGAATTTTTTTAACGGCAATCAATTTCTCTCGCCTTTCTGATGAAAATAAAGTTAAATTCAATAGTCTACGATGATTTTTAAGAAAGTTGCATTTTTTTACAAATTTTCCAAGGGGGTTAGTCACGTATTTTTTCACGATTTCATCAAAAATTTAAAATCTCTAATCCGACTAATTTACGTGCGAGGAGTTCAGATTTGCAAACCGCGTTCAATTTGGAGTTTTCGTTTGGCCGCTACGGCCGATCAAAGTCTGAAAAATCAATTATTTTCTGAAAATTTCCTAAAATGTTCACTGTGACTGACTAACTTTTTTGCTATTGAAGATAGCTGAAATTTTTTAACGGCAATCAATTTCTCTCGTCTTTCTGATGAAAATAAAGTTAAATTCAATAGTCTACGATGATTTTTAAGAAAGTTGCATTTTTTTACAAATTTTCCAAGGGGGTTAGTCATGTTTTTTTTCACGATTTCATCAAAAATTAAAAATCTCTAATCCGACTAATTGACGTACGAGGAGCTCAGATTTGCAAACCGCGTTCAATTTGGAGTTTTCGTTTGGCCGCTACGGCCGATCAAAGTCTGAAAAATCAATTATTTTCTAAAATTTCCTAAAATGTTCATGGTGACTGACTATTTTTTTTGCTATTGAAGTTAGCTGAATTTTTTTAACGGCAATCAATTTCTCTCGCCTTTCTGATGAAAATAAAGTTAAATTCAATAGTCTACGATGATTTTTAAGAAAGTTGCATTTTTTTACAAATTTTCCAAGGGGGTTAGTCACGTATTTTTTCACGATTTCATCAAAAATTTAAAATCTCTAATCCGACTAATTTACGTGCGAGGAGTTCAGATTTGCAAACCGCGTTCAATTTGGAGTTTTCGTTTGGCCGCTACGGCCGATCAAAGTCTGAAAAATCAATTATTTTCTGAAAATTTCCTAAAATGTTCACTGTGACTGACTAATTTTTTTGCTATTGAAGATAGCTGAAATTTTTTAACGGCAATCAATTTCTCTCGTCTTTCTGATGAAAATAAAGTTAAATTCAATAGTCTACGATGATTTTTAAGAAAGTTGCATTTTTTGACAAAATTTCCAAGGGGGGTATTTTTTCACGATTTCATCAAAAATTTAAAATCTCTAATCCGACTAATTGACATACGAGGAGCTCAGATTTGCAAACCGCGTTCAATTTGGAGTTTTCGTTTGGCCGCTACGGCCGATCAAAGTCTGAAAAATCAATTATTTTCTAAAATTTCCTAAAATGTTCATGGTGACTGACTATTTTTTTTGCTATTGAAGTTAGCTGAATTTTTTTAACGGCAATCAATTTCTCTCGCCTTTCTGATGAAAATAAAGTTAAATTCAATAGTCTACGATGATTTTTAAGAAAGTTGCATTTTTTTACAAATTTTCCAAGGGGGTTAGTCACGTATTTTTTCACGATTTCATCAAAAATTTAAAATCTCTAATCCGACTAATTTACGTGCGAGGAGTTCAGATTTGCAAACCGCGTTCAATTTGGAGTTTTCGTTTGGCCGCTACGGCCGATCAAAGTCTGAAAAATCAATTATTTTCTAAAATTTCCTAAAATGTTCACTGTGACTGACGAACTTTTTTGCTATTGAAGATAGCTGAAATTTTTTAACGGCAATCAATTTCTCTCGTCTTTCTGATGAAAATAAAGTTAAATTCAATAGTCTACGATGATTTTTAAGAAAGTTGCATTTTTTTACAAATTTTCCAAGGGGGTTAGTCATGTTTTTTTTCACGATTTCATCAAAAATTAAAAATCTCTAATCCGACTAATTGACGTACGAGGAGCTCAGATTTGCAAACCGCGTTCAATTTGGAGTTTTCGTTCGGCCGCTACGGCCGATCAAAGTCTGAAAAATCAATTATTTTCTAAAATTTCCTAAAATGTTCATGGTGACTGACTATTTTTTTTGCTATTGAAGTTAGCTGAATTTTTTTAACGGCAATCAATTTCTCTCGCCTTTCTGATGAAAATAAAGTTAAATTCAATAGTCTACGATGATTTTTAAGAAAGTTGCATTTTTTTACAAATTTTCCAAGGGGGTTAGTCACGTATTTTTTCACGATTTCATCAAAAATTTAAAATCTCTAATCCGACTAATTTACGTGCGAGGAGTTCAGATTTGCAAACCGCGTTCAATTTGGAGTTTTCGTTTGGCCGCTACGGCCGATCAAAGTCTGAAAAATCAATTATTTTCTGAAAATTTCCTAAAATGTTCACTGTGACTGACTAATTTTTTTGCTATTGAAGATAGCTGAAATTTTTTAACGGCAATCAATTTCTCTCGTCTTTCTGATGAAAATAAAGTTAAATTCAATAGTCTACGATGATTTTTAAGAAAGTTGCATTTTTTGACAAAATTTCCAAGGGGGGTATTTTTTCACGATTTCATCAAAAATTTAAAATCTCTAATCCGACTAATTGACGTACGAGGAGCTCAGATTTGCAAACCGCGTTCAATTTGGAGTTTTCGTTTGGCCGCTACGGCCGATCAAAGTCTGAAAAATCAATTATTTTCTAAAATTTCCTAAAATGTTCATGGTGACTGACTATTTTTTTTGCTATTGAAGTTAGCTGAATTTTTTTAACGGCAATCAATTTCTCTCGCCTTTCTGATGAAAATAAAGTTAAATTCAATAGTCTACGATGATTTTTAAGAAAGTTGCATTTTTTTACAAATTTTCCAAGGGGGTTAGTCACGTATTTTTTCACGATTTCATCAAAAATTTAAAATCTCTAATCCGACTAATTTACGTGCGAGGAGTTCAGATTTGCAAACCGCGTTCAATTTGGAGTTTTCGTTTGGCCGCTACGGCCGATCAAAGTCTGAAAAATCAATTATTTTCTAAAATTTCCTAAAATGTTCACTGTGACTGACGAACTTTTTTGCTATTGAAGTTAGCTGAAATTTTTTAACGGCAATCAATTTCTCTCGTCTTTCTGATGAAAATAAAGTTAAATTCAATAGTCTACGATGATTTTTAAGAAAGTTGCATTTTTTTACAAATTTTCCAAGGGGGTTAGTCACGTATTTTTTCACGATTTCATCAAAAATTTAAAATCTCTAATCCGACTAATTTACGTGCGAGGAGTTCAGATTTGCAAACCGCGTTCAATTTGGAGTTTTCGTTTGGCCGCTACGGCCGATCAAAGTCTGAAAAATCAATTATTTTCTAAAATTTCCTAAAATGTTCACTGTGACTGACGAACTTTTTTGCTATTGAAGATAGCTGAAATTTTTTAACGGCAATCAATTTCTCTCGTCTTTCTGATGAAAATAAAGTTAAATTCAATAGTCTACGATGATTTTTAAGAAAGTTGCATTTTTTTACAAATTTTCCAAGGGGGTTAGTCATGTTTTTTTTCACGATTTCATCAAAAATTAAAAATCTCTAATCCGACTAATTGACGTACGAGGAGCTCAGATTTGCAAACCGCGTTCAATTTGGAGTTTTCGTTTGGCCGCTACGGCCGATCAAAGTCTGAAAAATCAATTATTTTCTAAAATTTCCTAAAATGTTCATGGTGACTGACTATTTTTTTTGCTATTGAAGTTAGCTGAATTTTTTTAACGGCAATCAATTTCTCTCGCCTTTCTGATGAAAATAAAGTTAAATTCAATAGTCTACGATGATTTTTAAGAAAGTTGCATTTTTTTACAAATTTTCCAAGGGGGTTAGTCACGTATTTTTTCACGATTTCATCAAAAATTTAAAATCTCTAATCCGACTAATTTACGTGCGAGGAGTTCAGATTTGCAAACCGCGTTCAATTTGGAGTTTTCGTTTGGCCGCTACGGCCGATCAAAGTCTGAAAAATCAATTATTTTCTGAAAATTTCCTAAAATGTTCACTGTGACTGACTAATTTTTTTGCTATTGAAGATAGCTGAAATTTTTTAACGGCAATCAATTTCTCTCGTCTTTCTGATGAAAATAAAGTTAAATTCAATAGTCTACGATGATTTTTAAGAAAGTTGCATTTTTTGACAAAATTTCCAAGGGGGGTATTTTTTCACGATTTCATCAAAAATTTAAAATCTCTAATCCGACTAATTGACGTACGAGGAGCTCAGATTTGCAAACCGCGTTCAATTTGGAGTTTTCGTTTGGCCGCTACGGCCGATCAAAGTCTGAAAAATCAATTATTTTCTAAAATTTCCTAAAATGTTCATGGTGACTGACTATTTTTTTTGCTATTGAAGTTAGCTGAATTTTTTTAACGGCAATCAATTTCTCTCGCCTTTCTGATGAAAATAAAGTTAAATTCAATAGTCTACGATGATTTTTAAGAAAGTTGCATTTTTTTACAAATTTTCCAAGGGGGTTAGTCACGTATTTTTTCACGATTTCATCAAAAATTTAAAATCTCTAATCCGACTAATTTACGTGCGAGGAGTTCAGATTTGCAAACCGCGTTCAATTTGGAGTTTTCGTTTGGCCGCTACGGCCGATCAAAGTCTGAAAAATCAATTATTTTCTAAAATTTCCTAAAATGTTCACTGTGACTGACGAACTTTTTTGCTATTGAAGTTAGCTGAAATTTTTTAACGGCAATCAATTTCTCTCGTCTTTCTGATGAAAATAAAGTTAAATTCAATAGTCTACGATGATTTTTAAGAAAGTTGCATTTTTTGACAAAATTTCCAAGGGGGGTATTTTTTCACGATTTCATCAAAAATTTAAAATCTCTAATCCGACTAATTGACGTACGAGGAGCTCAGATTTGCAAACCGCGTTCAATTTGGAGTTTTCGTTTGGCCGCTACGGCCGATCAAAGTCTGAAAAATCAATTATTTTCTAAAATTTCCTAAAATGTTCACTGTGACTGACTAACTTTTTTGCTATTGAAGATAGCTGAAATTTTTTAACGGCAATCAATTTCTCTCGTCTTTCTGATGAAAATAAAGTTAAATTCAATAGTCTACGATGATTTTTAAGAAAGTTGCATTTTTTTACAAATTTTCCAAGGGGGTTAGTCACGTATTTTTTCACGATTTCATCAAAAATTTAAAATCTCTAATCCGACTAATTTACGTGCGAGGAGTTCAGATTTGCAAACCGCGTTCAATTTGGAGTTTTCGTTTGGCCGCTACGGCCGATCAAAGTCTGAAAAATCAATTATTTTCTAAAATTTCCTAAAATGTTCACTGTGACTGACTAACTTTTTTGCTATTGAAGATAGCTGAAATTTTTTAACGGCAATCAATTTCTCTCGTCTTTCTGATGAAAATAAAGTTAAATTCAATAGTCTACGATGATTTTTAAGAAAGTTGCATTTTTTTACAAATTTTCCAAGGGGGTTAGTCACGTATTTTTTCACGATTTCATCAAAAATTTAAAATCTCTAATCCGACTAATTTACGTGCGAGGAGTTCAGATTTGCAAACCGCGTTCAATTTGGAGTTTTCGTTTGGCCGCTACGGCCGATCAAAGTCTGAAAAATCAATTATTTTCTAAAATTTCCTAAAATGTTCACTGTGACTGACGAACTTTTTTGCTATTGAAGTTAGCTGAAATTTTTTAACGGCAATCAATTTCTCTCGTCTTTCTGATGAAAATAAAGTTAAATTCAATAGTCTACGATGATTATTAAAAAAGTTGCATTTTTTCGATTTTTTCCATTTTCGAATTTTCTTTGCTGACGCGTCACGGGCCTCACTTTGACATTTGTTCTTGCGAAAGTACATTTTCCGAAGCGTCTCGAAGGGATCTTTCCAGTGGTGTGTAGAAACCCGGAATCGAACCAGTGGTTTCTTCAGGAAATTATTCCAAAGCCAATTTTTGAGAAAAAGTAAGAAGGGGGTACCCTTGGGTAAATTTTCAAGTTTTCGTCAAAAATTAAAAATCTCTAATTTTAATTGGATCCTACTAATTGACGTACGAGGAGCTCAGATTTGCAAACCGCGTTCAATTTGGAGTTTTCGTTTGGCCGCTACGGCCGATCAAAGTCTGAAAAATCAATTATTTTCTGAAAATTTCCTAAAATGTTCACTGTGACTGACTAACTTTTTTGCTATTGAAGATAGCTGAAATTTTTTAACGGCAATCAATTTCTCTCGTCTTTCTGATGAAAATAAAGTTAAATTCAATAGTCTACGATGATTTTTAAGAAAGTTGCATTTTTTGACAAAATTTCCAAGGGGGGTATTTTTTCACGATTTCATCAAAAATTTAAAATCTCTAATCCGACTAATTGACGTACGAGGAGCTCAGATTTGCAAACCGCGTTCAATTTGGAGTTTTCGTTTGGCCGCTACGGCCGATCAAAGTCTGAAAAATCAATTATTTTCTAAAATTTCCTAAAATGTTCATGGTGACTGACTATTTTTTTTGCTATTGAAGTTAGTTGAAAACATTACATCTCGCCAAACTTAAACAACCTAAACGAAACGTGCGCGGGCTTTGATAAGGGAAAATCCCGCCGGTTAAATCTGGAGTTATAAAGGTGCGTGCCCATAATTACTTTTAATGCCGTGGAGCATAAGTTGTTTTTATTCGCGCGGGGATCATGCAAATGTGTTTATCCGAAGTTAAATTTTAATTAAAACCGCTGAACGTTAATAGAGTCACGGGCGTAAGGGCTCCACTTAATTTCACATTATGAATAACAAAACGAAAATAAAAAATACATACGTACATGTCGGCGGAAAGACCTCGGGGTCGATGCCCGGTTGTCGGGAGCAAAGTTTACAATAAAATTGACAGTGACAGTGACAGTGACAGTAACAGTGACAGTGACAGTTGACAGTAACGGTGACAGTGACGGTGACAGTGATTAACTTTTTTTGGATTTTTCTAAAATATCAAAGCCCAGATATAACTGAACAGTTTTGCGCATGTTTGTCGAGGATTTATTTTGGCTGCAAACGGAGGTGGAGGCTCGCAGACATTTCGATAAGGCCCGTACAACGCCGACTTGATTATTTTTAAGCCGTGAATTTTCATTAAAGGATCTCAGACGTCGCCGCCTAATTGAATCCAAGGGATTACATTAATCCGCGCCCGTCCTTATATTCCTTAAAATGTTACGGATGTCCCGGATAATAAAGAAAAAGAGGAGATGTTAATTATTCCTTGTGGATGATAATATTAGCAATTTTTTTTTTTGTCAATTCAACACGTCACGATTCAGCTCAGGTTGAAACGTGCCCGCAATACCGTCGGAGAATTTTCCATTTTCCTGCTGATTCGGAAATACGTGGGCGTCGCGACGCCACCGCCGGGCGTCTATTAGTCGCGATTCCATTACGGATCGGGTCAGTGCCGTAATTAACTCCTGATATGTAATTATATCTGGAATTGAGTCCTCGCCGTCATGAACACATACACGTGCCACGGATGCCAGAGGGTCGAGAGAGAGAGAGAGAGAGAGAGAGAGAGAGAGAGAGAGAGATGGAGAGGGTGATTCAATTACTAATGGGGATCGTCGTTATGTCACGATTTTACTAATTGACTCCCAGAGATTGAGGGCTGAAGTGGAGTTATCTTTTATTGAATTAGGAGTGAAGCGTTTTGCTTCTTCCACACAATTTTATTCTCCATGTGCGTTTTTTTAAATGTGCGTTACACGTACGTTCCACCGCGCCAAATTGGAACGCGCCGGTCCAGGCCTTGCATTCACACGTACGTTCCATCGCGCCACTTTGGAACGGGGCAGTCCAAGCAAGCGCGCGGGTTTGCGCGTACGTGTGAACGCATCTATTGGTCAGAACAGAACCGCATGCATTGCCGCCATCTCTACTACCGTGGAAGTACCACGACTTGAAATTTTGAAGATTGCACCAATACGAATTGAAATTGTAAAGATCGATCAGAACACCGCGCTAAAAACTTATTTTTCTTTCCGATATTCCGTTCTCGCTCCAGTTTCTACTTAGGGAATAGACCAACCGTGTCTCCCTTCCTTCTACAGTGTGATTTTCTGTAGTGCACGTCCCCGGGGTGCTCTCCCGTAAATTCACACCTGAAATATGCGCGCGGACACGGGGAGTGTGTGTGTGCCACCGGCTAAATATTAATGCAGCAATTTGCCGAAGTGAAATTGCACGTGGAATTCGGTCGGTGGGGGGAGAGGGGAGTCTCGTCAATAATTTACATAACTATCATCCAGAACGCGATGAATGTTCCGCGCTCGAGCACACGAAGATTAATGAAGCGCGCGCGGTTTGCCTACGTAATTAGCAGATGTAATATTTAAAGTGTGATTTTATCGCCGGGAAAAATATTCCAACGAATTTTCATTTTCTGATTGTTGCCGTTTTGTTTCTACTCATGATGCGGCAATTGTTTTAATGGAAAATCAAAGATACACCATTTGTTAATGTATATTGAGCTTTTCAAGACATTTCCTTAATTATTTCTATTTTTTACAATTTTTCAAAGTGTTGAATGTATTTTTCAAGTTTAGGTTGTTGCCGTTTTGTTTCTACTCAAGATACGACAATTGTTTTAACGGAAAATCAAAGATGCATCATTTGTTAATGTATCTTGAGCTTTTGAAGACATTTCCTTAATTATTTCTATTTTTTACAATTTTTCAAATCGCCGATTGCATTTTTCAACTTCTCATTTTAAGTTTAGATTGTTGCCGTTTTGTTTCTACTCGCGATACGGCAATTGTTTTAACGGAAAATCAAAGATGCATCATTTGTTAATGTATCTTGAGCTTTTGAAGACATTTCCTTATTTTTTTCTATTTTTTACAATTTTTCAAATCGCCGATTGCATTTTTCATCTTCTCATTTTGCGTTTAGATTGTTGCCGTTTTGTTTCTACTCACGATACGGCAATTGTTTTAACGAAAAATCAAAGATACATCATTTGTTAATGCATCTTGAGCTTTTGAAGACATTTCCTTAATTTTTTCTATTTTTTACAATTTTTCAAATCGCCGATTGCATTTTTCATCTTCTCATTTTGAGTTTAGATTGTTGCCGTTTTGTTTCTACTCACGATACGGCAATTGTTTTAATGGAAAATCAAAGATACACCATTTGTTAATGTATCTTGAGCTTTTGAAGACATTTCCTTAATTTTTTCTATTTTTTACAATTTTTCAAATCGCCGATTGCATTTTTCATCTTCTCATTTTGAGTTTAGATTGTTGCCGTTTTGTTTCTACTCACGATACGGCAATTGTTTTAACGGAAAATCAAAGATGCATCATTTGTTAATGTATCTTAAGCTTTTGAAGACATTTCCTTATTTTTTTCTATTTTTTACAATTTTTCAAATCGCCGATTGCATTTTTCATCTTCTCATTTTGAGTTTAGATTGTTGCCGTTTTGTTTCTACTCACGATACGGCAATTGTTTTAATGGAAAATCAAAGATACACCATTTGTTAATGTATCTTGAGCTTTTGAAGACATTTCCTTAATTTTTTCTATTTTTTACAATTTTTCAAAGTGTTGAATGTATTTTTCAAGTTTAGGTTGTTGCCGTTTTGTTTCTACTCAAGATACGACAATTGTTTTAACGGAAAATCAAAGATGCATCATTTGTTAATGTATCTTGAGCTTTTGAAGAAATTTCCTTGATTTTTTCTATTTTTTACAATTTTTCAAATCGCCGAATGCAATTTTCAAGTTTAGATCGTTGCCGTTTTGTTTCTACTCAAGATACGGCAATTGTTTTAACGGAAAATCAAAGATACATCATTCGTTAATGTATCTTGAGCTTTTGAAGACATTTCCTTAATTATTTCTATTTTTACAATTTTTCAAATCGTTGAATATATTTTTCAAGTTTAGGTTGTTGCCGTTTTGTTTCTACTCAAGATACGGCAATTGTTTTAACGGAAAATCAAAGATGCATCATTTGTTAATGTATCTTGAGCTTTTGAAGACATTTCCTTAATTATTTCTATTTTTTACAATTTTTCAAATCGCCGATTGCATTTTTCATCTTCTCATTTTGCGTTTAGATTGTTGCCCTTTTGTTTCTACTCACGATATGGCAATTGTTTTAACGGAAAATCAAAGATACATCATTTGTTAATGTATCTTGAGCTTTTGAAGACATTTCCTTAATTATTTCGATTTTTTACAATTTTTCAAATCGTTGAATGTATTTTTCAAGTTTAGGTTGTTGCTGTTTTGTTTCTACTCAAGATACGGCAATTGTTTTAACTGAAAATCAAAGATACATCATTTGTTAATGTATCTTGAGCTTTTGAAGACATTTCCTTAATTATTTCTATTTTTTATAATTTTTCAAATCGCCGATTGCATTTTTCATCTTCTCATTTTGAGTTTAGATTGTTGCCGTTTTGTTTCTACTCAAGATACGGCAATTGTTTTAACGGAAAATCAAAGATACATCATTTGTTAATGTATCTTGAGCTTTTGAAGACATTTCCTTAATTATTTCGATTTTTTACAATTTTTCAAATCGCCGATTGAATTTTTCATCTTCTCATTTTGAGTTTAGATTGTTGCCGTTTTGTTTCTACTCAAGATACGGCAATTGTTTTAACGGAAAATCAAAGATACATCATTGGTAATCTATCTTGAGCTTTTGAAGACATTTCCTTAATTATTTCTATTTTTTACAATTTTTCAAATCGCCGATTGAATTTTTCATCTTCTCATTTTGAGTTTAGATTGTTGCCGTTTTGTTTCTACTCAAGATACGGCAATTGTTTTAACGGAAAATCAAAGATACATCATTTGTTAATGTATCTTGAGCTTTTGAAGACATTTCCTTAATTATTTCGATTTTTTACAATTTTTCAAATCGTTGAATGTATTTTTCAAGTTTAGATTGTTGCCGTTTTGTTTCTACTGAAGATACGGCAATTGTTTTAACGGAAAATCAAAGATACATCATTTGTTAATCTATCTTGAGCTTTTGAAGACATTTCCTTAATTATTTCTATTTTTTACAATTTTTCAAATCGCCGATTGAATTTTTCATCTTCTCATTTTGAGTTTAGATTGTTGCCGTTTTGTTTCTACTCAAGATACGGCAATTGTTTTAACGGAAAATCAAAGATACATCATTTGTTAATCCATCTTGAGCTTTTGAAGACATTTCCTTAATTTTTTCTATTTTTTACAATTTTTCAAATCGTTGAATGTATTTTTCAAGTTTAGGTTGTTGCCGTTTTGTTTCTACTCAAGATACGACAATTGTTTTAACGGAAAATCAAAGATACATCATTTGTTAATGTATCTTAAGCTTTTGAAGACATTTCCGTAATTTTTCTATTTTTTACAATTTTTCAAATCGCCGATTGCATTTTTCATCTTCTCATTTCAAGTTTACATTGTTGCCGTTTTGTTTCTACTCACGATACGGCAATTGTTTTAACTGAAAATCAAAGATACATTGTTTGTTGGTGGATCTTGAGCTTTAAAAGAAATTTCCTTACTTTTTTCTATTTTTTACAATTTTTCAAATACTTGAGTGCATATTCACTTTAAAAAATTTTCAGCGGGAAATTTGATTTTACGTTTTTTTTAATGACAATGTAAGCGCAAAAAAAATTAATTATTTATCGTGTAGTTTTGTTAACGAGCAAACGTTCGTTGTTGCCGGCGCAAAGGAATTATTTATTAGACGCTCAAAGGGGTTGCAGCGAACACGCCGCGTCTTTTTATTTTCGGTCTCCCTTTGTGGATCCGGAATAATCACGGGAATACTTTTATCTTCACCTCTTTCGTCCTCTAATTGTATTACTCTGCAATTAACCCGTCCGCCTTGTTTATTACTTAAAGTGGAATTTTTTTGCCGTGCAATTAAAACTCGACTGTGATGATAAAAATCATGACTATTGTAAGCGCCCGTCGTTTCATCGCGAATATCTCGAACGAATTGCGATCGGGCGAAATGTTGTCATCTCGATTCATTCTCGAAATTTGTGTGCCAAAAAAAAGTAAAATTTATCCGGCTAAATTTTAACCACCTTATGTAATATTTATTAATTGAAACAATGGATTAATTATCCGTTTAACAGATGAAGTAAACAACAATTAGTTCCCCGCGTTGCCGCGCGAGGGCGCGCGAAGATCTGGAGCGCTTATTTCCAGCGTTCAACGTTTTAAAATTAAAAATCGGGAACGCTTAATCATAAAAAAATTGAGAATTTTGTTTTAATCGTATTTGGCTCAGTTCGCATTTTTTAGTTTTTAAATATAATATATATATATATATCTATATACATCTCACACTTCACTACATAGCAGCGTCCGTTACCTCTTGCCGTTTGAGTAAGATCCACTAAAATATATACTTACTACACATAAACTAAAAATAATATCGAAAAGTGGAAAGCTGTGTTTACATTGTTCGTGGATATAATTGAAATCGTTCACAGCAACTGATTTTTGATTCGACAGTTTTGTTATTGTAGTCTGGAAGCGTTTTAAAATATTGATACCGTCGTTCCCGATTCGTTGATGTAACATTTTGCCACTTTTTGCAATCCCGAACTGCTCGATCGGTTTCCTTTTTTGTGGAAAATTTGAAATGCGATATCGGTAAAAATACCGAGCAATGAAAATAACGTTCTAATAAAAGAATAAATAGCAAAATTGTTTACCTCTCGAACTTTCGAACATTTGTAATTCGTGTCAATTTGTGGTGTCGTTATTAATAATAATAACAAACGGCGGTGAGAAGTGGGAAAGTGCGAGTGAATATTTTTTTTATGGGACCGTTCAAGACGTCCCCCTATTTTGGGGCGGAAAACGTTTTCGGTTTTTCGGGGATGGAACGATGCAATTATGAAGATGTTGGTGCCGTTTACGATAACACGGATAAGTGCCCCGTTCGCCTTCCCTTCGTGCGATGCGAGACCTTGGGCGTCGCGACGCACCCCCTCCCCCCGTCGCATTTCCAGACGCGGCGCCATTATCGCGCAGCGCCATCTTCCCGTTAAATTAGTTCGATTCGAATCAGGGACATTGTTAAAGTTTAAATTATTTAGAAATATCACCAGCACATTTTATTAAATTACAAAACGCGTAAAGAAATCCTCGAAAAATTTCGGTTGAAACATTTTTTTTTCTGCGACCGCGCCCTCAGAAGTTATACCAACACATCTGTGAATTTTTGAAAACAATCTGCTGTTTGATGAATTTTTTACAATTTTTCAAACCGTCGAGCGCATTTTTCCTTGCTCCTCCAGTTCAAGTTTGAAGTGTTGTTGTTTTGTTTCCACCTAGGATACGGCAATTGTTTTAAGGGGGAATCGTAAACGCATTGTTTTTCTGTGGATTTTGAGCATTTTGACGACAATCCGTTGTTTGATGAATTTTTTACAATTTTCCAAACCGTCGAGCGCATTTTTCCTTGCTTCAGGTTCATGTTTGGAGTGTTGTTGTTTTGTTTCCACCTAGGATACGGCAATTGTTTTAAGGGGGAATCGTAAACGCATTGTTTTTCTGTGGATTTTGAGCATTTTGACGACAATCCGTTGTTTGATGAATTTTTTACAATTTTCCAAACCGTCGAGCGCATTTTTCCTTGCTTCAGGTTCATGTTTGGAGTGTTGTTGTTTTGTTTCCACCTAGGATACGGCAATTGTTTTAAGGGGAAATCGTAAACGCATTGTTTTTCTGTGGATTTTGAGCTTTTTGAAGACAATCCGTTGTTTGATGAATTTTTTACAATTTTTCAAACCGTCGAGCGCATTTTTCTTGCTCTAGGTTCAAGTTTGGAGTGTTGTTGTTTTGTTTCCACCTAGGATACGGCAATTGTTTTAAGGGGAAATCGTAAACGCATTGTTTTTCTGTGGATTTTGAGCTTTTTGAAGACAATCCGTTGTTTGATGAATTTTTTACAATTTTTCAAACCGTCGAGCGCATTTTTCTTGCTCTAGGTTCAAGTTTGGAGTGTTGTTGTTTTGTTTCCACCTAGGATACGGCAATTGTTTTAAGGGGGAATCGTAAACGCATTGTTTTTCTGTGGATTTTGAGCATTTTGACGACAATCCGTTGTTTGATGAATTTTTTACAATTTTCCAAACCGTCGAGCGCATTTTTCTTTGCTCCAAGTTCAAGTTTGGAGTTTTGTCGTTTTGTCGTTTTATTTTGAATTGTTTTAAGGTGAAATTGTTTTTGTACCGATCTTGAGTTTTTAAAGCTTAAATGAATCCTCAATTAGATTTTAGATGAAGTGGCCGAAGTCAATTTTCGCAGATCCGCATAAATATTTAATTTATCACAACACACGAATATTTTACGAGCTCCGAGTAAAGTTGATCTTTAACGCGTCTAAAGGTAAACTTGTTTGCTCGTTCCCGGCTCCACTTTAAGACCAAGTGTCACGGAACATGTCCCAAAGGGCGGCCTCTCTCCCTCTCTCTCTCTCTCGCCCGCTCGCATCCCTTCACATGCCACCTATGTTGATCCGCATATTAGTGGCGTGTTTAATATTTTGAAGGGTCGGAATGTGTCCTGGAGGGGGAGGGGGTTCCCCAGACGTGTTTGCGAATATTGAGGTGGTCCATTCGATTCTCAGATATAACGCGCGAGGGGGACGCCGTCCGCATGCATAAACAGGTTAATTACGCGAATTATGGTGGAAGAGACAAAAAAAAAACGAAGAGGCTCTTAACGTGGGAAATGCAAATGGGGGTGAATTAGTATTCCGGGTAATTACGGGCCGTTCGTTACTGTTTTTGTTATTAATGATCTTCAGCGTAAATTGTAATTATGTGAGTATCTTTAAATTATAATTAGTAATGCGGGAGGGATCTTAGGTGGCGGGCTTTATTGAATTAAATTAAGTAAATATGGTGTTGGTAAAGAAATAACGCCGGAAGCATGTTTAAACTGATCAAAATTATAAAAAATTAAAAATGTTTTTTTTTTAAGTCAAAAATTTGGAGTCTCGGAAAAATCTGAAAAAATTCATGACGGTTCTTAATGATGAGAAAAAGCGCGCAGAGTAATTATTTTTGCGAAAAATTCTTTTTTTCTAACATTTTTCATCAACCGAAAAATTGGTTAAAAATTTTGGGTCTCAGAAAAATTTGAAAAAATTCATGACGGTTCTTAACGATGAGAAAAAGCGCGCAGAGTAATTATTTTGCCGAAAAAAAATTTTTTTCTAACAATTTTTATCAACCGAAAATTAACATTAGGACTTACGGGAAGCGAATACCGAGACCCTGCAGATTGACGCTCGCGGACACCGACTCGTTAAAACAAACGAATTTCGGTTCGTGGATGTGGTAGATGGTTGGGAATTGAAGTAATGGATTCTAGAAGAATGTAGCTTTAAACTTATGTAATTTCATCCATATCTGTACTGTGAGTCCGCGCCAAAAA
Source organism: Ocypus olens (assembly GCA_910593695.2). Taxonomy (NCBI): domain Eukaryota; kingdom Metazoa; phylum Arthropoda; class Insecta; order Coleoptera; family Staphylinidae; genus Ocypus; species Ocypus olens. Next base: position 39,104,345 of record OU343065.1, on the reverse strand, counting down.
ATTCCCAAAATTGGGCAAAATTTCTGCCCTAATTACGAGTGCTCATTTTTAGCGCGAATTACAAAAAAACTGCAAGTGCGATCGGGCTGAAAATTTAACCACGCATTCCGCGTTCTTTTGTGGACATTTTGATGTACATAACAAGTCATTTCGCGATTTCATGATTTTCGCCAATTTTTTCGGGAAAATTGGCCGAAAATTTTGGGTCTTGGAAAAATCTGAAAAAATTCATGGCGATTCTTAATGATAAGAAGAAGCACGTAGAGTAATTATTTTCCCGAAAAAAAATTTTTTTCTAACATTTTTCATCAACGGAAAATTAACATGGGGACTTACGGGAAGCGATTACTGTGAACCTGCAGATTGACGCTGATAGACACCGGCGCGTTCAAACAGACGAATTTCGGTTCGTGGGTGAGGCAGATGGTTGGGAATTGAAGTAATGGATTCTAGAGGAATGTAGCTGTAAACTTATGTAATATCATCCATATCTGTACTGTGAGTCCGCGCCAAAAAATTCCCAAAATTGGGCAAAATTTATGCCCTAATTACGAGTGCTCATTTTTAGCGCGAGTTACAAAAAAACCGCAAGTACGATCGGGCTGAAAATTTAACCACGCATTCCACGTTCTTTTGTGAATATTTTGATGTACTTAACAAATCATTTCGCGATTTCATGATTTTCGCCAATTTTTCCATATCATTAGTCGGGAAAATTGGCCAAAAATTTTGGGTCACGGAAAAATCTGAAAAAATTCATGACGATTCTTAATGATGAGAAAAGGCGCGTAGAGTAATTATTTTCGCGAAAAAAAAATTTTTTCTAACATTTTTCACCGACCGAAAATTTATTTTTAAAGGGACAAAAATTATCGAAAGCGCGGGAAATAATGAAAATTCAGCACTTGAAAATACACGAAACCCCAAAGCGGACTCTCACATTTAATTTTCAACTTCTTATACAGAAAATACAGAAAACGAGATTGAAAGAGAGCGCGAGATTTATGAAAAACTTTAATCCCACCGCGGGACTTAATTCGCGAAAACAAAGAATAAAAGTTACGTAAATTTATGAAATTCCTCCGTCCATTAATCTCGAAATACACTTTAAAAAAAAATACGTAAGGGGACGTATAAATCATCCGGAGTTTGATTTATGAAAAGAAAAAAAAAATACTCCTCTTCCTCTTAATTCAAGCCCGAGCAACGACAACAGATCTCATCCTTTATTATTACGTAATTTCGAATTTTTCTAGAAGTGCACTTTTGCGAGTTCGACATTTCTCCACGCAGACATCAATGGAAGGAGGAACGGGGAAGGTTTCAAAGGAAAATATTATTTTGTTCGCGCACCCTTTGAAAATAGTGGATTTGATTCGGGTCGCCCTCAAAGAACACAACTGGCGGAGGAAATTTGTTTTGGAGCGCTTGTAATCGTGTTACGGCACGTAACTCAACTAGAGGGTTGCGGAAGGGAAGAAGAAGAAAAAAAGCTTCTATCTCTGCAGGATGAGAAAATTGGCTCCGCGACGCATATTTCGCATTATCCACAATTTTTATTTGATTTTACACCGATTTAATTATATCCTCGGCATATTTTCCGTAAAAAAATCGTACCTACAATTCACTATAGTCAATAATGAATTCATTATTCACTGCAGTGAATTATAAGTTCATAATTCACTGTGGTGAATTAATTAATAATAATTCACTGCAATGAATAATTAATGAACTACTACTGTAGATTATTAGTTCATAATTAACTACGTATTAAATAATAATTGACTGCAATGAATAATTAATGAACTACTACTGTAGATTATTAGTTCATAATTGACTACAGTGAATTATGAATTCATTATCCACTACAGTAGATTATGAATTCATAATTGACTACAGTGAATAATAAGTTCATAATTCACTGTGGTCAATAATGCATTGAATGCTCTTACTATACATTTCGAGATAATCGCACGTGAAAGTTTTGTTAAGTTCCAAAAAATTGTAAACATTTTCGTGGCGCCAAAAAAAAATATAAATAAATGCCATCGACTTGAAAGTTTACAAATGTTCACCGTAATGAATAATAAGTTATTAATTTAGTGAATCATGAATTCATTATTCACTACAGTAAATTATGAACTTATTATTCACCACCGTAAATTATAAACTTATTATTCACTGTAGTCAATTGTGAATTCATAATCTACTGTTGTGAATAATGCATTCATAATTTACTGTAGTGAATAATGCATTCATAATTCACTGTAGTGAATTATGGCTGTCATAATCGTCCATATAATAATAAACTATTATTTGCCTAGCAGCGACCAATTACAGAGCAATAAAATCAATACAACATCTGCCCTCTAGCGGCCATTAGCTGAATAAATATTGCAAGAGGCAATTTTTAATAACCCACTCCACTATTAAGTATAAACCGTTACAAAATGATTTCGTTCAATTTCAGTTTTTCACGTGAGGTTTTATTTATGGAATGAAATGAAAAATCGCGTGTTGGGAATCGACTGACCGTGTTTTTGTTTTTTTTTTAAACAACCGCAACATGTGTGTGGGCGGGTGCACGCGTACGGCGGGGAAAACACAACAGCGGCGCACAATTGACCGGAAAATTCGATGAATGTTTCATGTACAAAGGAGGGCCGACTTTTATTTTCCCTCTCGCTCTTCTGCACCTCATTAAGTACATCTGTTGCATTACGGATGATGCTTTATTAATACGCGACAACGGAAGCAAAATATTAACATGATCGCCAGGTTGCGCGTATTTTCCCATCTCTACTGAATTTTTATTTTTATCGTTTTTTTTATCTTTCGCGTCTATAATGAAACTATTACAGTACTGTAGGAGGATGATTGATAGTTTTATTTATTCGCGTCTATAATGAAGGTATTACGGCACGCAAAAGCCGTACCGTAACGCTACAAGTGCTGTAATTTTTTTCTCCTCCATCATTTCAGCTACTTAATTTTCATTTGTTATCTTTCGCGTTCATAATGAATCCATTACAGCACGCAAATTACTACTGCTGTTACGATACAAGTGCTGTAATAGCTTCGCTGGAATTTTTAAGCTACCTATTTTTGATTTTTGTATCTTTCGCGTTTATAATGAAGCCATTACGGCACGCAAAAGCCGTACTGTAATGACATACCACTATTACGATATCAGTGCTGTAATTTTTTTTTTCAGCTGTAAATGAAATGAAGTTGTGAAATTTTCTCCGAGATTATTTGCTTTCCCGGCAAGAAAATAAAAACCCTGAAAACCCCCGACACGTATCGACATTAAATTTGCGGACCCTTATCGCCCGGAGGAATGCGGAGGCCATTAGAAATGCACTTGGAAATATTTGCTTTGGCGCGTGTCCCTTCAGACCCTCCTTATCGCCGGTTTATTTTTTTTTTCTTTTTCATTCCACCTCCCGTTACTTTTTATTATCGGCAAAACGATTTCTGCGTTCCACCCAGTATAAGGAAATTGAAAGAAATTCGCATTCTTTTTTTTATTAACATGTTTATTATTCATATTTTAAATTAAAAAAAACCTGGCATAATTAACGTAATATTATTATTATTTTTATTTATTTATTTCGATGGAATGAATAACGTTTTCGTAAAAATACGGCCGTAGTTTTGAAAATACGAAAAAACATTATTCGGATAATAAGTTTAAAATGGATCCCCCAAGGGTGCGACGTATCCATTTTTCTAAATTCTCAAAAGCACTACGCCGGAGTAATAGAATTCGTAAAAGTACGGCCGTAGTTTTGAAAATACGAAAAAACATTATTCGGATAATACATTTAAAATGAATCACCTAAGGGTGCGACGGATCCCTTTTTTTACTTTCTCCGGTACGAAGTACGAGAAAGTATTGCGATCGTGATTTTTTTTTCAAAAATTTTTTTTACGGAAATATCCGTTTTGGGGTCCCTAGATGCCATTTTAACAATTTCTGGAAAAAACAAATTTTGTCTCTCTGTGTGTGTGTGTGCGTGTGTCTGTGTGCGCGCGGTATCTCAAAAACTAATAAAGAAATTGATATGAAACTTTGAACATAAGTCTTATTTGATAATCCGAAGAACTGAAAAGCTTTTGGTAAAATTTCGTACACCGGAAGTGGGTGTTTACCTTAACCGTTTTTTGTTTTTTTCCAATATCTGCTTAAATATGAAAAATATCACAAAAACATTTAAAGAAATATTGAAGACAACAAATAAATGAACATCTTTTGTTTGAAAATATTTTTCATAAAATCATTGTTATTCGAGAAAAAAAATTATTTATTTTTTTTCATTTCTGGTTTATTATTATGAAACGATAATAGTTACAGTAAATTTTTGTTAATAATAATTGTAGAGAATGCCAAAATGAACAACTTATAAAGAATAAGTTTTTTTAGTTTTCGAGTATACTGAGTTTTTGAATTTGCAGGGTAATTTTTACATCTTTCATAATTTTGACGTTTTAAACGTCAGTTTCATCCGAGTTTACAAAACGTTCGGTGTACATTTAAAATATGATTAAAATTGAAAATAAACCACGAAAGCGTAAATATGAATGACACCATCAAGTCGGAGAAAGTAACATGATCGTCACATCACCATTTTTCTAAATTCTTAAAATCTCCACGCCGGAGTATTAAAATTCGCAAAAGTACGGCCGTAGTTTTGAAAATACGAAAACACATTATTCGGATAATAAATTTAAAATTGATCACCCAAGGGTGCGATGGATCCTTTTTGCCTAAATTCTCAAAAGCTCCATCCACGCCGGAGTATTAAAATTCGCAAAAGTACGGCCGTAGTTTTGAAAATACGAAAACACATTATTCGGATAATGAATTTAAAATGGATCATCCAAGGGTGCGACGGATTCCTTTTTTCTAAATTCTCAAAAGCTACACGCCGGAGTAATAGAATTCTTAAAAAATGTACTTTTGATGTATCAATCCACATTCAATACTTCTTTAGCGTCGGTTTAAATTAAATTTCGACCATAAACCACGCGGGTGGAACCGACGGCGGGGAAAATCCCCTTTGAAATTTCCCGGAGATATATCGAGATTTACGGCCGGTCTCAATCTGTTGCCATCTGTTACCGCCTCTCGCGGTTGTTCTTCGCAGAAACTTTAATTTTTCACCGCGCGATCCGGAGCCGTTATTACGGGCCAAGTTTGTGCAAGTCTCAGATGCAGATCTCTCCGGCCGTGATTTATGTTCCGGGGGGGGGGGGGGGGGGGGGGGGGGCGAACCTGCTGCATCTCCCATTTCCGGATTATCCCTCCGATGATATTTCATAGTTGCGAAGATAATGCCGAATTCTCCAAAAATATGGACGGACTCATTTTAACTTGATTTATTTATTCCTCGGCGTTTCTACTTTTAATTTGCTTTCCGAAGTGTCACCATTTTTTTTGTTTTTCGTATTCTATCAAAAGCATTTTCTGGATCAATGTGTTTTTTTTTATGGGAAATTGCCCATTGTTTTCCAAGGCTCACTTTTTCATTTCTAATGAAAACGTTGAAAAAAAAACATCGGTCACGAAATCGGCTCGAGTTTGGTCTATTAGCAATAAATCGCTCCAGAACCGAATAAAATATGCACCTGAAATCGCGGCCCTTCCAGAAAATGAACCGAATTAATCTCCGGCCCTGTCGGTCCGGGAAATTTTTATAAATGAACCATCTCTCTCCATCTGGCGGAGGTTATAAACGAGCGCACGTACCTTCCAGATAAATTTATGAATTAAAAAAAAATCATTTTTACAGCCGGTGGACCCGAACGCACCAATGAAAACGTTTCGATCCATTGCGTTCGCGTCCACCGGCAATTCGCACTATAACTCAAGTGGCTCTGAGTTCTGAATTTTCGGATTCTCGACGGATAATTGAAACGCGTCGGTGATACCTGCGGGGGATGAACAATTAAACTTTGAATAAATAGTCGGCGGAGTGTTTGTGTTCGTTTTGTAGTTAATCTAGCTGATAATTAATGTGCCGGAGGGGAGTTGGGCATATTTCCGTTTTCCCCAGTAAGGAGATGTTGTCACTGGCGGCGGTGGCGGCGGCGGCGGCGTCGCGACGCCCTCTCGTCCGGATCGGATCGACCCGAATTAATAAAGTTCCTTCCTGGCTATACAATCGACTTCGTCCAGAATTGTAGAATCATAATCTCAACGAATTTTTTCATTATCTCCAGCCGTTTACGACATATTCACCTATATGCCAAAAAAAAAACAAATGAAACCAAATTTTTTTATTGTCACAAAAACATCGTCCGGAATTGTAGAATCGGAATCTAAAAAATTTTTTTCATTATCTCCAACCGTTTACGAAATATTCACCTATATGTCAAAAAAACAAATGAAACCAAAATATTTTTATTGCAGAATCAACATCGTCCAGAATTGTAGAATCAGAATCTAAACGATTTTTTTCATTCCCTCCAGCCGTTTACGAAATATCCACCTATATGTCAAAAAAACAAATGAAACCAAAATATTTTTACTGTGGAATCAACATCGTCCAGAATTGTAAAATCAGAATATGAAAGAATTTTTTGATTATCTCCAGCCGTTTACGAAATATTCACCTATATGTCAAAAAACAAATGAAACTAAAATTTTTTTATCGCAGAATTGACATCGTCGAGAATTGTAGAATCTGAATCTGCACGATTTTTTTCATTATCTCCAGCCGTTTACGCAATATTCACCTATTTGCCAAAAAACAAATGAAACCAAAATATTTTTATTGTAGAATCAACATCGTTGAGAATTGTAGAATCAGAATCTGCACGATTTTTTTCATTCCCTCCATCCGTTTACGAAATATTCACCTATTTGCCAAAAAACAAATGAAAGCAAAATATTTTTATTGTGGAATGAACACCGTGCAGAATTGTAGAATCAGAATCTGCACGATTTTTTTCGTTATCTCCAGCCGTTTACGAAATATTCACCTATATGCCAAAAAAACAAATGAAACCAAAATATTTTTATTGTTGAATCAATATCACCCAGAACAGTAGAAACAGAATCTAAACGATTTTTTTATAATCTCAGGTTGTTTACGAAATATTCACCTATGTGTCAAAAAACAAATGAAAACTTTTTTTTTATTATTGAACCAACATCGTCCAAAATTGCGAAATCTGAATTTAAAAGTTTTTTTTTTCAATTATTTTTAGTCGTTTACGAAATATGCACCTATATGCTAAAAAACAAATAAAACTTAAAAAAAAAACGTTAAGTAGGCTCAGAAGTCTTAATATTGCAACTCAACTATAAAATAACAAAATTTTCAATTCAATTGCACAATTTAATTACAGACTGCAATTCTAACTTTTTGAAAAATTCTAAAAAAAAATATCGCTTGAGGAATCGGCTTCAGAATTTTTAAATCCACCCAGAAATAAAGTATTTTTGACAGACTCTAAAACAATTGACGCATCCTGACTGGGAACAAAATGACAGCACTTGAAACTCAAATTTGGGGAAGAGAATATTTGCTTTCGGTGATTTGAAAAATTCTAAAAAAAATATCGCTTGAGGAATCGGCTCCAGAATTTCAAAATCTACGCAGAAATAAAGTATTTTTGACATACTCTAAAACAATTGACGCATCCTAACTGGGAACAAAATGACAGCTCTTGAAACTCAAATTTGGGGAAGAGAATATTTGCTTTCGGTGATTTGAAAAATTCTAAAAAAAATATCGCTTGAGGAATCGGCTCCAGAATTTCAAAATCTACGCAGAAATAAAGTATTTTTGACATACTCTAAAACAATTGACGCATCCTAACTGGGAACAAAATGACAGCTCTTGAAACTCAAATTTGGGGAAGAGAATATTTGCTTTCGGTGATTTGAAAAATTCTAAAAAAAGTATCGCTTGAGGAATCGGCTCCAGAATTTCAAAATTTACCCAGAAATAAAGTATTTTTGACATACTCTAAAACAATTGATGCATCCCAGCCGGAAACAAAATGGCATTAACGTGAAACGTGAATACAATGAAGATGAAAATGTGACGATTTTTTTTTCATTTCTGTTTATTAAAATATACTGGGTGCTCATTTCACCGTAAATAAATTTCCGTTCCTCTTGAGGTGCTCTCGTTGCATTTTCAGCGTCCAATTTTTAAAATTCCCGAACCATTAGGACGCCCCCCCCCCAGTTCACCCCCATTCTGACAACTCGCTTTTCGTATAAATCAAACGAATTTTAAATTGCAAATTTGTGCAAATCGTCCCCAATTAAACGGCAAACAAATCCGACCGGATTACGTTACAAAGGGTTTCTGAAAAATATCGGCGGATTAACGCTTTCCCGTCGAATAAATCGCCGGCGCCGTTATTAAATTTAAAACCCGCCCCCTCCGTTCCCCCCAAGCGCGCGCCCTGCCCTTTCTGCATTCATAGAACTCATCTGTAAATGTCCCCCAGAAAGAATACACACACACACACACAAATTGTAACGATGCAAATAATTCATTAGCTTATTTGTAATCATTTAGCAAGCATGATGAATAAAATAAATAATAATAATAAACAACAAATGTTTTTTTTTTAATAATATTTTATTGGTGTCGTCTTGGTACCCGATAAAATGTGTTAATTGGACGCCACGTCGGGTTAAAAGAGCCAATAACCGTTAGCTTTTACTGTTCACTTAACGACGGGAGCTTATCACGTCCTGCTGACGGGAGCTTATCAGCTCGAACAATTTAAATGACTATATCCACATACATGTCCGTTTTTTGAGTCAATCGAGAAAGAAAACATCGACTCAATCAAGGCCCACAAAGTTACCCCATGTACCAATTCAGTGAAACAATCAGAAACTCACTCTCAATATGAATTATGGAATATTTTATAGTTTGCTGTGTTGTAGGCGGTGGTGCGGCGGTGCGGCGGTGAGATTTTAATAAGCGTGCCCGAAACTTCCGTATAAATAATTAAGGCCGAGGCGCAATAAATTCGCATCAGCCGTCGCCCAGTATTTATATTAAAAATTAACTTTGGCAATTAAAGTTTCGCTCCGGCGGCGGCGGCGGCGGGGAGGGTTCTTAATTGCGGATGGGAACCGGAAACCGGAAGCATAAGCGCAGCAGGTGAGGCCAACTGAAATTTGTCGCACTAACGCATCTTTCGAAATCTTGATTGAATTTACACGAAGATTTAGTGTTGTAGAAAAAAGATATACAAACGTTATGTACTTATCTCCGACCGTTCATGAAATATTGACCTATATGCAAAAAAAAATTGAAGCAACGTACTGTTTTTATTACGAAATCAACAATTTTTCAACCATCTTCAAAAATTCACGACATATTTACCTATATGAAGAAAAAACAATTAAATCAACATATCGTTTTTATTGCAAATTCGGCATCTTCATAGACTATAGAATCTGAATCTGAAAGAATTTTTCAATTATCTCCAACAATTCCCGAGATATTCACCTATACGCAAAGAAAACAATTGAAACAACAATATGTTTTATTGCGGAATCAAGATCTCGATAGATCGTAGAATCTGAATCTGAAAGAATTTTTCAATTATCTCCGACAATTCCCGAGATATTCACCTATATGCAAAAAACAATTGAAGCTACATATTGTTTTTATTGCTTAATCAGCATCCTAATAAATCACATAATCTGAATCTAAAAGAAATTTTTTAATAACTCCGATAATTCACGAGATATTCACCTATATGCAAAAAACAATTGAAGCTACATATTGTTTTTATTGCTTAATCAGCATCCTAATAAATCACATAATCTGAATCTAAAAGAAATTTTTAAATAACTCCAATAATTCCCGTGATATTCACCTATATGCAAAAAACAATTGAAGCTACAAACTGTTTTTATTGCTTAATCAGCATCTTAATAAATCACACAATCTGAATCTAAAAGAATTTTTTTAATAACTCCGATAATTCACGAGATATTCACCTATATGCAAAAAACAATTGAAGCTACATATTGTTTTTATTGCTTAATCAGCATCGTAATAAATCACATAATCTGAATCTAAAAGAATTTTTTAAATAACTCCAATAATTCCCGTGATATTCACCTATATGCAAAAAACAATTGAAGCTACAAACTGTTTTTATTGCTTAATCAGCATCTTAATAAATCACACAATCTGAATCTAAAAGAATTTTTTTAATAACTCCGATAATTCACGAGATATTCACCTATATGCAAAAAACAATTGAAGCTACATTTTGTTTTTATTGCTTAATCAGCATCTTAATAAATCACATAATCTGAATCTAAAAGAATTTTTTTAATAACTCCGATAATTCACGAGATATTCACCTATATGCAAAAAACAATTGAAGCTACATGTTGTTTTTATTGCTTAATCAGCATCTTAATAAATCTCATAATCTGAATCTAAAAGAATTTTCTAAATAGCTCCGATAATTCACGAGATATTCACCTATATGCAAAAAACAATTGAAGCAACAAACAGTTTTTATTGTAAATTCGGCATCTCAGAAGATCATAGAATCTACATCTGAAAGAATTTTTGAATTATCTTTGACAGTTCGCGAGATATTCACCTATATGCAAAAACATACAAAAACAGTATTTTTTTGGCATATAAGTGAATATCTCGTGAACGGTGAGAGATAATTGAAAAATTCTTTTAGATTCAGATTCTACGATCTATGGAGATACTGATTCCGCAATAAAACAGTTTGCTGTTTCAATTGTTTTTTTGCATATAGGTGAATATCTCGTAAACGGTTGGAGATAATTGTAAAATTGTTTTAGATTCATATTCTACGATCTATCGAGATCTTGATTCCGCAATAAAACATATTGTTGCTTCAATTGTTTTTTTGCATATAAGTGAATATCTCGTGAACAGTTGGAGATAATTGAAAAATTGTTTTAGATTCATATTCTACGATCTATCGAGATGCTGATTCCGCAATAAAACAGTTTGTTGTTTCAATTGTTTTTTTGCATATAGGTGAATATCTAGTGAACGGTTGGAGATAATTGAAAAATCCTTTTAGATTCAGATTCTACGATATATAGAGATGTTGATTCCGTAATAAAACAGTTTGTCGTTTCAATTGTTTTTTTGCATATTGGTGAATATCTCGTGAACGGTTGGAGATAATTGTAAAATTGTTTTAGATTCATATTCTACGATCTAACGAGATGCTGATTCCGCAATAAAACAGTTTGTTGTTTAAATTGTTTTTTGCATATAGGTGAATATCTCGTGAATTATCGGAGTTATTAAAAAAATTCTTTTAGATTCAGATTATGTGATTTATTAGGATGCTGATTAAGCAATAAAAAATATTTTGCTTCAATTGTTTTTTTGCATATAGGTGAATATCTCGTGTGTAGTTGGGGATAATTGGAAAATTATTTCATATTTAGATTCTACGATCTACCGCGATCTAGATTTCACAATAAAAACAGTTTGCAGCTTCAGTTGTTTTTAGCATATAGGTGAATATCTCGTGAATGGTCGAAGATAATTAAAAAAATCTTTCAAATTAAGATTCTACGTCCTGAGAATGTGCCGATTTTGCAATAAAAAAATTGTTGCTTCAATTGTTTTTTTGCATATAGGTGAATATCTCGTGAACAGTTGGAGGTAATTGAAAAATTGTTTTAGATTTATATTCTACGATCTATCGAGATGCTAATTCCGCAATAAAACGTATTGTTGCTTCAATTGTTTTTTGCGTACAGGTGATAATTGAATTTTTTTTAGATTTTTAAATTAAACTGCCAACATAATAATAATAATAACACTTCAGCAGATAACTTAAAATATCCGTGCGGCTCGGTTTGATCCCCGGGGATCATCTCGCATCCCCCGGATAATGTTTCCCCGGCATCTGCTAGATAATGTTCGGGCAAATAGAGAAGTAATCGCTCGGAGCAAATTTGCATAAGTGAAAATGAACAAACTCGGCCGCGACCCATCGATATCCGTCCGCTGGCCCCTTTAATGAAAAACGGCCCCTCTCTCCCCCAAATTGCCGCCCACCCATCCCCCCGGTTCACGCACACTCCGATAGGCCGTTACAAAAGAATTTATGGTATTGAAATATTACACTTGGGCTTTTTACCGCCCGAATTTAATGCTTCGGATAAAATTGAAGAAAAAAAAGTTAATTAGATGGAAAAGAGAATTGTTAAATGGATGAGATAGAGGTAAAATTTGCCTGGAAATTTCGCTATTCATCGATATTGCAATAGCAATGTTATGTTATGATCGCTCACCAGACAATAATTTATGTTTATTTTCGGGTTAACAACAGCACTTGCCAGCCATTGAATTTTTCTAATCTTCACATTGCAACAACTCATAATTTCTCGCGTCGCTTGCGGTCTTCATAAATTACCTCATTGTGTCCTCAATTCCTTCGGCCCCATTGCCTCCTCAGACTTGCAGGCGAAGAAAAAACCCGGCCGTATTTCTTGTTCCACGTTTCGGGGATGATTTATCCCCGGTAATTTGCATCAAAAAAAATAACAATCTTGAGGGTGGCACACACGTAAATACGGCGGCGTGGCGCATAAATATTACACTCAAAAATCCACTTGACGCGATCACACGGTCCATAAATTTTGATCGAAAAAAAAGGTGGAATTATTATTATTAATAATAATTTGAATGTGTGTAAAACGAAGACTTTACGTGGTGGACTTGTATTTCCATCCGTAACGGTCAGCTCGAAGGAGTCTCTCTCTGTCTCGATTAATTCCATAAACTCCAGTGGCGTCCGCAACATAAATTCGCCGAATGGGCGCTAAATTTCCCCCGCGCGCTCTGTTTATCGGTGCAACGGAACGGATTAAGTATTCTAACGTTGGTACTCGTGTGAATTTTTTATTACCTTCCCGCACGGTAAAGTTTTCAATTCTAAACATTTTTTTTTACTTTCGTATATTTTCTCTAAGCGCAACAAAATGCATTGACGTGGATGGACATGTTAAATCCCCGGCGCGTTTAAGCACCCGGTATATTTATGGTTTTAGCGTTTAGCAGAAATTATATTCTAAACATATTTTCACTCTAAAATAATCGAGAAAGAAACGTGATTGTTGAATCCCCAGCGTATCTCAAACACCCGGTATATTCATTTATTGTAAATCACGCGATGTTTTTGTCGTTCAGCTGGAAACGCAATTATCGTCCGGAGTTGGGTTTATTAAATTTGCCGCGAAGTGAATTCTCCTTGTCCGAGGTCGAAGTTTCCTTTAGTTTTAATTCCCACTGGTGGGACGCCGTCGTCATGGTGATTTCGTGGATTTACTGCGCGAGAAAATCGCGATAATTCGAGCAGAGAAAATTATTTTACACAAAATTGCTCAAATATTACAATAAAATATTTCTTTCGAAAATTAAAAAAAATTATTTCTCAACATTTTGACACTTTTTTGACAGTTGGTATTCATTAAATATATTTCTAAAAAAGCAACGCCGCGATAAAATTAGAAATTTTTAATGCCCTTTTAGAATTATGATTTTTTTAAACGCCAGCTGCTCATCAATAATCTGTTTGACATTAAAAAAAAATCTATTTTTCAACATTTTGACGGTTTTTTGACAGTTGGTATTCATTAAATATATTTCTAAAAAGGCAACGCTGTAATAAAATTAGAAATTTTTAACGCCCTTTTGGAATTGTGATTTTTTTAAACGCCAGCTGCTCATCAATAATCTGTTTGACATTAAAAAAATCTGTTTTTCAACATTTTGACGGTTTTTTGACAGTTGGTATTCATTAAATATATTTCTAAAAAGGCAACGCTGTAATAAAATTCGGAATTTTTAACGCCCTTTTGGAATTATGATTTTTTTTAAACGCTAGCTGCTCATCAATAATCTGTTTGGCATTAAAAAAAATCTATTTTTCAACATTTTTACGGTTTTTTGACAGTTGGTATTCATTAAATATATTTCTACAAAAGCAACGCTGTAATAAAATTATAAATTTTTAGCGCCCTTTTGGAATTGTGATTTTTTTAAACGCCAGCTGCTTGTCAATAATCTGTTTGACATTAAAAAAAATCTATTTTTCAACATTTTGACGGTTTTTTGACAGTTGGTATCCATTAAATATATTTCTAAAAAGGCAACGCTGTAATAAAATTAGAAATTTTTAACGCCCTTATGGAATTATGATTTTTTTAAACGCCAGCTGCTTATCAATAATCTGTTTGACATTAAAAAAAATCTATTTTTCAACATTTTGACGGTTTTTTGACAGTTGGTATCCATTAAATATATTTCTAAAAAGGCAACGCTGTAATAAAATTAGAAATTTTTAGCGCCCTTATGGAATTATGATTTTTTTAAACGCCAGCTGCTTATCAATAATCTGTTTGACATTAAAAAAAATCTATTTTTCAACATTTTTACGGTTTTTTGACAGTTGGTATTCATTAAATATATTTCTAAAAAGGCAACGCTGTAATAAAATTAGAAATTTTTAGCGCCCTTTTGGAATTGTGATTTTTTTAAACGCCAGCTGCTTGTCAATAATCTGTTTGACATTAAAAAAAATCTATTTTTCAACATTTTGACGGTTTTTTGACAGTTGGTATCCATTAAATATATTTCTAAAAAGGCAACGCTGTAATAAAATTAGAAATTTTTAACGCCCTTATGGAATTATGATTTTTTTAAACGCCAGCTGCTTATCAATAATCTGTTTGACATTAAAAAAAATCTATTTTTCAACATTTTGACGGTTTTTTGACAGTTGGTATCCATTAAATATATTTCTAAAAAGGCAACGCTGTAATAAAATTAGAAATTTTTAACGCCCTTATGGAATTATGATTTTTTTAAACGCCAGCTGCTTATCAATAATCTGTTTGACATTAAAAAAAATCTATTTTTCAACATTTTGACGGTTTTTTGACAGTTGGTATTCATTAAATATATTTCTAAAAAGGCAACGCTGTAATAAAATTATAAATTTTTAGCGCCCTTTTGGAATTGTGATTTTTTTAAACGCCAGCTGCTCATCAATAATCTGTTTGACATTAAAAAAAAATCTATTTTTCAACATTTTGACGGTTTTTTGACAGTTGGTATCCATTAAATATATTTCTAAAAAGGCAACGCTGTAATAAAATTAGAAATTTTTAACGCCCTTATGGAATTATGATTTTTTTAAACGCCAGCTGCTTATCAATAATCTGTTTGACATTAAAAAAAATCTATTTTTCAACATTTTGACGGTTTTTTGACAGTTGGTATTCATTAAATATATTTCTAAAAAGGCAACGCTGTAATAAAATTAGAAATTTTTAACGCCCTTTTGGAGTTGTGATTTTTGTAAACGCCAGCTGCTTATCAATAATCTGTTTGACATTAAAAAAAAAACTATTTTTCAACATTTTGACGGTTTTTTGACAGTTAGTGTTCATTAAAAATATTTCTAAAAAAAGCAACGCCGCAATAAAATTAAGAATTTTTAACGCCCTTTTGAAATTATGATTTTTCTAAACGCCAGCTGCTGTTTGACATTAAAAAAAATCTATTTTTCAACATTTTGACGGTTTTTTGACAGTTGGTATCCATTAAATATATTTCTAAAAAAGCAACGCTGTAATAAAATTAGAAATTTTTAGCGCCCTTTTGGAATTATGATTTTTTTAAACGCCAGCTGCTTATTAATAATCTGTTTGACATTAAAAAAAATCTGTTTTTCAACATTTTGACGGTTTTTTGACAGTTGGTATTCATTGAATATATTTCTGAAAAAGCAACGCTGTAATAAAATTAGAAATTTTTAACGCCCTTTTGAAATTATGATTTTTCTAAACGCCAGCTGCTGTTTGACATTAAAAAAAATCTATTTTTCAACATTTTGACGGTTGTTTGACAGTTGGTATTCATTGAATATATTTCTAAAAAGGCAACGCTGTAATAAAATTAGAAATTTCTAACGCTCTTTTGGAATTGTGATTTTTTTAAACGCCAGCTGCTCATCAATAATCTGTTTGACATTAAAAAAAATCTATTTTTCAACATTTTGACGGTTGTTTGACAGTTGGTATTCATTGAATATATTTCTGAAAAAGCAACGCTGTAATAAAATTAGAAATTTTTAACGCCCTTTTGAAATTATGATTTTTCTAAACGCCAGCTGCTGTTTGACATTAAAAAAAATCTATTTTTCAACATTTTGACGGTTGTTTGACAGTTGGTATTCATTGAATATATTTCTAAAAAAGCAACGCTGTAATAAAATTAGAAATTTTTAACGCCCTTTTGGAATTATGATTTTTCTAAACGCCAGCTGCTGTTTGACATTACAAAAAATCTATTTTTCAACATTTTGACGGTTTTTTGACAATTGGTATTTATTAAATATACTTCCAGAAAAGCAACGCAACAATTAAATTTAAAAAAAATTAACGCCCTTTTGGCTGGGCGATTAAATTTCTTTAAAATTTTTTTCGCAAAATAGATTTGTGTGTTTATGCATGTGTAACCGAGCTTATTACATCAACCGCCATCCCCCCTCCCCTTTTAATTTCTTCCTACAGATTGTTAAATATTTTCCTGCTATGAAATCTCGTTGAATCTTTAACGAAACCACAACGGACGATGTAAAACATCACCCTTTCAAGACCATTACGTATTCCTGCCCGTGTTGCAATCCTGGGGGTGGAGGAGGTGGAGGAGGAGGAGGAGGAGGACAATGCATGTACGTCGCACGTGCACTAAACTGGGAAACTTACGACCCTCCGCACTCGGCCGGGGGGGAGGGGGGATGGAAAGCGACACAGAAGGGAAGACAAAAAAAACGAGCGGAGCATCCTGAAGGGCAACGGCGCACCACCGGAACGGGTCCAGGAAATTGGATACTAATAGCTGGAGCAGGAGGGGATTTCCGTTCCGCCGGAGTGACCTGCGGCCCGGCATTAGTCCTGGGATGCCGCTACTTGGAATTTGTTAGTGGCGGCGGTGGTGGAGGAGGGATCGCACGGTGGATTGACTCCGGCCCTTATTAAACCTGTTACCGTGACACGTACACACAACCTAAACTCGTGCTTTAATAACAAAGAGAAAAGTGCTTTATTGTATAGTGTGATCGATGGACCTTTGCGTGCACGTCGTAGACAGAATTTTTCCATTTTTCCACCGCGAAATCCCCCAGATTTGAATTTTTTCACCCCGATATCTCCCAGATTTGAATTTCCCGCCACTAAATCGGCGGCCATTTTGCGCTTACAGCGTTGCCATTTTCACTTCCGGTTTTCCGGAATCACTTCCTGGCCTAGAATCCGCTGTTTCCCTCTACTACAACTCTCTCTCCACGGTAAGTCAAAAATTATAGACGCCATAATTTGCGTTTGTCGTCCAAGGCGAGAAAACTCAGTCACACACGCAAAGATCCATTGATCAAACTATATACACTTTTTGTTTGGTATAACATGGATATTTATTCTTGTGACTTTAGTTTCGGTAACTGTACTATACACCATTTTCAAACTAAAGTTTTTTTAACAACCCCCCCCCCCGCAATCTCTTGCTTGTTGAACGTAGATCTTAATGAAGTCCGTGTAATAAATATTTATTCGAGGGGCGCGCCTCCATTAACTCGCCGTAAATTCCTGCGGACGCCTCCGGCAGTAATTTCTCGAGGAGGCCGTGGTGCACACAAAAAAAGGGCGAGGGTTCGTTGCGGCCCGAAAAAGATCAATTAAATCGACAAGGGATTATTCACTTGAGCACCGCTGCCAAGGGGGCACAGAGTTACGATTTCTTGGAGATTGTTGGAGAAACGTTCATTTAAAGAGGGAGAGAAAAACATTTTAGATCTTGTTTAAAAAATAAATTAAACGACATATTTTTGACGCACCTTTCTTGTAAATAAAATGGCGGCACTCTGAACTCGAATTTGAGTGAGTGAAATGTGCACCACCCAATTAAAAAAATTCTAAAAAAATTATCGCCCGCGGAATTTGCTTCAAAATTTCCAAATTTGCTTAGAAATAACAAATTTTTGACACAACAAAATATAATCAACGCACCTTGCTTGTGAACAAAATGGCGGCACTCTGAACGCGAATTTGAGTGAGTGAAATGTGCACCGCGTGATTAAAAAAATTCTAAAAAAATTATCGCCCGCGGAATTTGCTTCAAAATTTCCAAACATGCTTAGAAATAACATATTTTTGACACAACAAAAGATAATCGACGCACCTTGCTTGTAAACAAAATGGCGGCACTCTGAACTCGTATTTGAGTGAGTGAAATGTGCACCGCGTGATTTAAAAAATTTTAAAAAAATTACCGCCCGCGGAATTTGCTTCAAAATTTCCAAATTTGCTTAGAAATAACATATTTTTCACACAACAAAAGATAATCGACGCACCTTGCTTATATACAAAATGGCGGCACTCTGAACTCCAATTTGAGTGAGTGAAATGTGCACCGCGTGATTAAAAAAAATCTAAAAAAATTACCGCCCGCGGAATTTGCTTCAAAATTTACAAATTTGCTTAGAAATAACATATTTTTAACACAACAAAAGATAATCAACGCACCTTGCTTGTAAACAAAATGGCGGCACTCTGAACGCGAATTTGAGTGATTGAAATGTGCACCATCTGATTAAAAATGATTATAAAAACGTTTATAGTTGCCATTTTTTTTTAAATCATAGTATTGCAACCTTTAAAAATTTTCTAATACGTAATGCAGTCTGGATCGTAGCGTGCCGCGCAACGACTTTCAGTCACTTGTTACCGTTCTCACATTTCCCAAAAAAAAAGTTTCGAAAATAAAGAAAGTGTTCAGCAATTCAAATCAGGTCTTGGAGTCTCTTTACCGGAATTAAGGGCTCTTTTCGGGGGATTAGGCACGAATGAATAATACAAGGAGCTGGAAAAAAAAAACTTCTTTCCAGTGCGTGAGGGGTGAAATGAGCGCAACGCTCGGACGGTTTCAATTAAGTGGAGAACGTTTTGAGGGGGAGGAGAGCAAGCGCGGATTATCGTATTTTATTCGAAAAGAATATATATAGGTATATATATATATATATATATATATATATATATATATTCCCGTTACAACTCACTCTCACTCATAGCAGCGTCCGTTACTTCTTGCCGATTTATATATATATATATATATATATATATATATATATATATATATAAATCGGCAAGAAGTAATGGTATATTCACTATATATATATATATATATATATATATATATATATAAATCGGCAAGAAGTAATGGACGCTGCTATGAGCCTCACTCATAGCAGCGTCCGTTACTTCTTGCCGATTTATATATATATATATATATATATACACTTTACTATGTATATATATATATATATACACTTTACTATGTATATATATATATATATATATATATATATATATATATATATATATATATATACCTCGCCAGCAAAGACAGGACGCGATAAACACCTTCGGAGGCCGAAGTAGGCAACTTAGTTTATATACCTCGTTCCCCTTGTCGTCCCTCGAAGACCGTGAGTAACTTAAGGGCACCGAACTTCCCATAAACGGAGACCTGGAAGTGCAATAATCGGCCTTAATCCACAAAGGGAGTCGAACTTCTTTATTACGCGCGATTATAATTAATTGTTCAGCAAGCCACTCACGTCTCGCACCCTCCTGTGAACGTTAGTTCTGATATATTTCTTGAGAAATTATGTTAAAATTGAGAAATGTACTCAATAACTATTATACTTTAGAATTTAGTAAAAATATCACAACATTTCGTCACAAAATTTGGAGATAATCGCATGAGAACAGAATGTGTTGTCATTTTTTAAATTCTAATTTCTCAAGTGAATAAAAAATATAAAAACAATTGTCACGTGCTTGAAACTTTCTAAATTTACTCAATAACTATCATACTTTAGAATTTAGTTAAAATATCACAACATTCCGTCACAAAATTTGGAGATAATCACGTGAGAACAGAATGAAAATTCCAATTTCTCAAGTGAATAAAAAATTATAAAAACAATTGTCAGATACTTGAAACTTTCTGAATTTACCCAATAACTATTACACTTTAGAATTTAGTAAAAATATCACAACATTCCGTCACAAAATTTGGAGATAATCACGTGAGAACAGAATGAAAATTCCAATTTCTCAAGTGAATAAAAAATTATAAAAACAATTGTCAGATACTTGAAACTTTCTGAATTTACCCAATAACTATTACACTTTAGAATTTAGTAAAAATATCACAACATTTCATCACAAAATTTGGAGATAATCACATGAGAACAGAATGAAAATTCTAATTTCTCAAGTGAATAAAAAATTATAAAAACAATTGTCAGATACTTGAAACTTTCTGAATTTACCCAATAACTATTACACTTTAGAATTTAGTGAAAATATCACAACATTTCATCACAAAATTTGGAGATAATCACATGAGAACAGAATGAAAATTCTAATTTCTCAAGTGAATAAAAAATTATAAAAACAATTGTCAGATACTTGAAACTTTCTAAATTTACTCAATAACTATTACACTTTAGAATTTAGTAAAAATATCACAACATTCCGTCACAAAATTTGGAGATAATCACATGAGAACAGAATGAAAATTCTAATTTCTCAAGTGAATAAAAAATTATAAAAACAATTGTCAGATACTTGAAACTTTCTGAATTTACCCAATAACTATTACACTTTAGAATTTAGTAAAAATATCACAACATTTCATCACAAAATTTGGAGATAATCACATGAGAACAGAATGAAAATTCTAATTTCTCAAGTGAATAAAAAATTATAAAAACAATTGTCAGATACTTGAAACTTTCTAAATTTACTCAATAACTATTACACTTTAGAATTTAGTAAAAATATCACAACATTCCGTCACAAAATTTGGAGATAATCACATGAGAACAGAATGAAAATTCTAATTTCTCAAGTGAATAAAAAATTATAAAAACAATTGTCAGATACTTGAAACTTTCTAAATTTACTCAATAACTATTACACTTTAGAATTTAGTAAAAATATCACAACATTCCGTCACAAAATTTGGAGATAATCACATGAGAACAGAATGAAAATTCTAATTTCTCATGTGAATAAAAAATTATAAAAACAATTGTCAGATACTTGAAACTTTCTAAATTTACTCAATAACTATTACACTTTAGAATTTAGTAAAAATATCACAACATTCCGTCACAAAATTTGGAGATAATCACGTGAGAACAGAATGAAAATTCCAATTTCTCAAGTGAATAAAAAATTATAAAAACAATTGTCAGATACTTGAAACTTTCTGAATTTACCCAATAACTATTACACTTTAGAATTTAGTAAAAATATCACAACATTCCGTCACAAAATTTGGAGATAATCACGTGAGAACAGAATGAAAATTCCAATTTCTCAAGTGAATAAAAAATTATAAAAACAATTGTCAGATACTTGAAACTTTCTGAATTTACCCAATAACTATTACACTTTAGAATTTAGTAAAAATATCACAACATTTCATCACAAAATTTGGAGATAATCACATGAGAACAGAATGAAAATTCTAATTTCTCAAGTGAATAAAAAATTATAAAAACAATTGTCAGATACTTGAAACTTTCTGAATTTACCCAATAACTATTACACTTTAGAATTTAGTAAAAATATCACAACATTCCGTCACAAAATTTGGAGATAATCACATGAGAACAGAATGAAAATTCTAATTTCTCAAGTGAATAAAAAATTATAAAAACAATTGTCAGATACTTGAAACTTTCTAAATTTACTCAATAACTATTACACTTTAGAATTTAGTAAAAATATCACAACATTCCGTCACAAAATTTGGAGATAATCACATGAGAACAGAATGAAAATTCTAATTTCTCAAGTGAATAAAAAATTATAAAAACAATTGTCAGATACTTGAAACTTTCTAAATTTACTCAATAACTATTACACTTTAGAATTTAGTAAAAATATCACAACATTCCGTCACAAAATTTGGAGATAATCACATGAGAAAAGAATGAAAATTCTGATTTTTCAAGTGAATAAAAAATTATAAAAACAAATGTCAGATACTTAAAACTTTCTGAATTTACTCAATAACTATTACACTTTAGAATTCAGTAAAAATATCACAACATTCCGTCACAAAATTTGGAGATAATCGCATGAGAACAGAATGAAAATTCTAATTTCTCAAGTGAATAAAAAATTATAAAAACAATTGTCAGATACTTGAAACTTTCTGCATTTACTCAATAACTATTACACTTTAGAATTGAGTAAAAATATCACAACATTCCGTCACAAAATTTGGAGATAATCACATGAGAATAGGATATGTTGAAAATTCAAATTTCTCAAGTGAATAAAAAATATAAAAACAATTGCCACACACTTGAAACTTTCTAAATTTACTCAATAACTATTACACTTTAGAATTTAGTCAAAATATCACAACATTTCATCACAAAATTTGGAGATAATCACACGAGAACAGAATGTGTTGTCATTTTTAAAATTCTAATTTCTTAAGTGAATAAAAAATTTAAAAAAAGAATTGTCACATACTTTAAACTTTCTAAATTTATTTAATAATTATTATACTTTACAACGACCCTGTATACACCATTTTCAAAAATATTCCGCAACATTTATCCTGTTTTATTGTCGTTAAGAGGAAACAAAGTAAAACTGGACGGCATCCAAGAGAGATTTATGTGAGCCGTCGCAGTCGGCAGTAAAGCCCTTTTTGGCGCCGGGCTCGGATGTGCGGGACATTAAGGTGGGCATTTTGAGATTTTCAATACTCAATAGGGGATGAAAAATGGCCGTGCTAAAAAATTGTAATTGCTATTTATTCGAGGGTCCATCGAGATACGCGAAAGGGCTACCGGAAACGCGCCATTAATTCCTTTGCAGCCCTTCGATATTACCTGTTTAAAGTCTCGTGATGGCGGCGTGATTTATTGCCCCATCGATACAACGCACGCCATGAAGGGATCGATTTATTAAAATCAATAAATTTATGGTAACTAAAACGAGCTCATTTACTAATCGAAGTTCTGGTGGAGTCGCCGGGAACTTTAAATGTAAAACACGGTCGTTAGGCAAGGGAAACTTTCCTAATAGACAAAACATTTATTTTATTTTATTTTAACATTCAATAACGCAACAGACTAAAGGTCCCAATTACAGGGACGATAAAATTTCTTTAAAGAGAAAAATTGTAAGACCATCAACAATTCAAACGCATTCCGTACATTTACTATTTTACAATCCATACACTTCCTTTACAAAAGGGAACGAACGGCGGCGCCAGGTTACACCGACGTTCTCAGTAAACGAGTGAAAGAAAGAGCAAAAAAAGAGGAGGGGTGAGAGAAGAAAAAGCTGGTAAATATTGGTTCTGCGAAATTCCGTAAGCCATACGTCTTAAAAGTGTTGACACACCCCGTGTATAAAGTGTATAGCGACGGCTTTTCCCGTTGGCAACTTGTGCATTTTCTGATAAATACAATCCGAACATTTTCTTTCACAAATTCCCGCGTCGATTATTTTTTTACAATTTTTTCAAGTCGACGGATGAAATTTTTCTTTTCACAGTTGAAGTTTGGATTGTTGTCGTTTTGTTTCCATCTAAGTTATGGCAATTGTTTTGACGGGAAATCGTAACTGCATTGTTTTTCAGTGGATCCTGAGATTTTGAAGCAAATTCCCACGTCGATTATTTTTTTACAATTTTTCAAGTCGACGGATGCAATTTTTGTTTTCACAGTTGAAGTTTGGATTGTTGTCGTTTTGTTTCCATCTAAGTTATGGCAATTGTTTTGACGGGAAATCGCAAATGCATTGTTTTTCTTAAGATCCTGAGCTTTTGAAGCAAATTCCCACGTCGATTATTTTTTTACAATTTTTCAAGTCGACGAACGCAATTTTTGTTTTCACAGTTGAAGTTTGGATTGTTGTTGTTTTGTTTCCATCTAAGTTATGGCAATTGTTTTGACGGGAAATCGCAAATGCATTGTTTTTCTTAAGATCCTGAGCTTTTGAAGCAAATTCCCACGTCGATTATTTTTTTACAATTTTTCAAGTCGACGAACGCAATTTTTGTTTTCACAGTTGAAGTTTGGATTGTTGTCGTTTTGTTTCCATCTAAGTTATGGCAATTGTTTTGACGGGAAATCGTAACTGCATTGTTTTTCAGTGGATCCTGAGATTTTGAAGCAAATTCCCACGTCGATTATTTTTTTACAATTTTTCAAGTCGACGGATGCAATTTTTGTTTTCACAGTTGAAGTTTGGATTGTTGTCGTTTTGTTTCCATCTAAGTTATGGCAATTGTTTTGACGGGAAATCGTAAATGCATTGTTTTTCTTAGGATCCTGAGCTTTTGAAGCAAATTCCCACGTCGATTATTTTTTTACAATTTTTCAAGTCGACGGATGCAATTTTTCTTTTCACAGTTGAAGCTTGGATTGTTGTCGTTTTGTTTCCATCTAAGATATAGCAATTGTTTTGAAGGGAAATCGTAAATGCATTGTTTTTCAATGGATCCTGAGATTTTGAAGCAAATTCCCACGTCGATTATTTTTTTACAATTTTTCAAGTCGACGGATGCAATTTTTCTTTTCACAGTTGAAGTTTGGATTGTTGTCGTTTTGTTTCCATCTAAGTTATGGCAATTGTTTTGACGGGAAATCGTAAATGCATTGTTTTTTAATGGATCCTGAGATTTTGAAGCAAATTCCCACGTCGATTATTTTTTTACAATTTTTTAAGTCGACGGATCCAATTTTTGTTTTCACTGTTGATTATTGAATTATTGGACCAATGAAAAAAATGTTATTGGGAAAAGTTGTGGCGCATATTTTCCACTTTCAGAAAATGTTGCTTAAGCAGGGGGAACACTTGTTATTTTTTTTTATTGTACTATTTTAAGCGCGGACTCAGTGTTCAAAACTGCTGATTTAGAAACATCAACGTCGGCTGCAGATTTTTTTTTTAATTAATCACCGCCCGAATGTTTTAATTAAAAGCCCCTTTTATTCGTTATTAATTGTCCCCCCTTACGTGACCGGGGGGAAATCATCATCGGAAATTACGCTCTCGGAAAAATTAACGAGACGCGATTTTCCGTCCGCCGCGGCGTGCGCTAAATTTGTCGGACCATTAATTCATCCAGGGGGGGGTGGGCGATTATTTTTGGAAAAATTATGTCGGTCGGGGGGAAGGGTAATTGGGGGGCATCGCCACACACACACACACACAATCGAATTCGATCCCCTCAACCGAAATTGAATTCGATCCGGATTAGGGCGGTATCAATTATGCGATTATGTTTACATAATGAGCGCGGGGGGCGGGGCGGGGCGGGGGGTCGTGCATCGTTAACCCCAAACATCCCCCCGCCGTAATCCGTATCGTGTTCATTAGCCAAATATCCGATTTGACGTTTCAATTGCGAAATATTTGGATTTAGAAGGGGTCGAGTTTGATTGAGAGCTATTGACGCGCTTCAAAATCGTGCGATTTTAAATTAGTAATTAGTGTAATTAATCCATGGAAATTGTTTACATTTACAAATTTATATTTAGAATTTTATATTATTTTGATCGAATGTTTAGAGCCTTAAAAGATTATAATTGCAATTTTCAAGCAGTGGCTGTCACTAGTTTTAGGTTAAAAAATCTTTTGTTAACAATTTTTTTTACGCTGTCACTAGTTTTAGGTTAAGTCAGGTGTTTAAAAATACGCGTAAGAGGTCTATTTACTTAACGCAACGAGCACTGATTTTTTTCTGGTCGTTCAAAGTCCGAAAAATCAAAGTTATAGCTTAGCAGTAGCAGCATCCGCACGGTAAACGTATGATCGCGGGTTCGATTCCCATCCTCGGACCCACTTTTTTTTAATCGTAATTTTCACAATTTTCACTTTTTTTTATTTTCAAGAATTTAATTGCGAGTCAGGTCGCAATTACCGCTCAACATTTTTTTTTTTTTTTTTACTTGTTCGTCTCCTCGTCCCCTTATTAATTAACGGGTCGATGTAAAAATTCCCCTGCAAAGATTTAATTGCGGCCCGCGCCGGGGCGGGATTACCGCTCTACATTTTTACTTCGGGCCCTTCATTAATTAGAGGGCTCGGATCTCCCCGGAATTAATGAAGCGCGAAATTGCAGAAAAAAAAAGAACGCGCGCGGGAGATAGAGAGGGGCGAGATTAATCAGTTCGTTGATAAATTGTTATCTAAATGAGCTAATATTATTTTAAGTAATTTATATCGCGCGCGAGATTAATTTTAAACAGTGAGCTGCGAAAACAGAGGAGGCGGAATAAAAAAAAAGAACGGACGAGATATCCGCGAATTGAATTAAAGGGTGGTGCGGGATCGCGCGATAACGGAATAAAAAATGTACACGAAATAAATTTAATAATTTAAAGTGGGGAAATGTTTCGCTTTCTCTGTAAAATTTGCAATGGTTTAAATTTAAGACAATATGTTTTTATTGTAGAATCAACATCGTCCAGAATTGTAGAATCAGGATCTTAAATATTTTTTCTATTATCTCTAATCGTTTACGAAATATGCACCTATATGTCAAAAAAAACAAATGAAACTAAAAATTTTTATAGTAGAATCGAAATCGCACAGAATCGCAGAATCAGAATCTGGAAGAATTTTTTATAACCTCCAGCCGTTTACGCAATATTCACCTATATGCCAAAAAAACAAATGAAACTATTTTTTTTTTATGGTAGAATCGAAATCGTCCGAAATCGCAGAATCATAATTTAAAAGAATTTTTTTATAATCTCCAGCCGTTTACGCAATATTCACCTATATGCCAAAAAACAAATTAAACTTAAAATTTTTTATTGTAGAATCGACATCGTCCAGAATTGTAGAATCATAATTTGAAAGAATTTTTTTACAATCTCCATCCGTTTACGCAATATTCACCTATATGCCAAAAAACAAATGAAACTAAAAATTTTTTATAACGGAATCGAAATCGTCCAAAATCGCAGAATCAAAATCTGGAAGAATTTTTTTATAATCTCCAGCCGTTTACGCAATATTCACCTATATGCCAAAAAACAAATGAAACAAATTTTTTTTTATTGTAGAATCAACATCATCCAAAATTGTAGAATCATAATTTGAAAGAATTTTTTTATAATCTCCAGCCGTTTACGCAATATTCACCTATATGCCAAAAAACAAATGAAACTAAAAATTTTTTTATGGTAGAATCGACATCGTCCAGAATTGTAGAATCATAATTTGAAAGATTTTTTTTACAATCTCCAACCATTTACGCAATAATCACCAATATGCCAAAAAACAAATGAAACTAAAAAATTTTTATAGTAGAATCGGCATCGTCCAGAATCGCAGAATCAGAATCTAAAAGATTTTTTTTGTAATCTCTAGCCGTTTACGCAATATTCACCTATATGCCAAAAAACAAATGAAACTAAAATTTTTTTATAACAGAATCGAAATCGTCCAGAATCGCAGAATCAGAATCTGGAAGAATTTTTTTATAATCTCCAGCCGTTTACGCAATATTCACCTATATGCCAAAAAACAAATGAAACTAAAAAAAATTTATAGTAGAATCGAAATGCTCCAGAATCTCAGAATCAGAATCTGGAAGATTTTTTTATTATCTCCAACCGTTTACTCAATATTCACCTATATGCCAAAAAACAAATGAAACTAAAAATTTTTTATTGCAGAATCAACATTGCCCAGAGTTGTAGAATCCGAATTTAAAAGAATTTTTTCATTATCTCTAACCGTTTACGCAATATTCACCTATATGCAAAAAAACAAATGAAACTAAAAAAATTTTTATAGTAGAATCGACATCGCCCAGAATTGTAGAATCATAATTTGAAAGAATTTTTTCATTATCTCCAGTCGTTTACGAAATATTAACCTATATGCCAAAACTTCAGTTACGACCCGCGTTAAACCGGATGAATGGAACTTAATTATTGCGGCATAACTTCCACACACTCCGTCCCCGGAGTTATACCCCTCATGCAACTTATTCCGCTTCGCCCCATTGAACTTAATTCAGCCCGAAACTTTGTAAATATTGTTATATATATGTCTCCGCGTCCAGAATTATTTACAAACAAAGTTTGTTTCGCCGCAGCCAAATTTACATTTAATATTCTCCCACCCGTGCCGTGAGCCGGCTCAGCGGCGGAGGCGTGTCGTTTAAATTATCCGCGTTAATGCCGGATTAACGCGGGCGTGATGGCTCTTTCATCGGATATATGGAATACTAATCACCACCGAGCAAGGGGTGAGAAGTTGTTTTAATTATTAACAACGTTTCGTGCGCGAGAGGCAAATGTGAGCGGGGATATAATTTTTTAACTTGATGAAAAAGGCAACACTGTACGCGCAAAAGCGTTGCCAACTTGGGGAATTAAATTGTTTTGAAAATGTACTTGCCAAATTTCATTCTGACTTTTGTTAAAATTTCGTACTTCAGTGGTAAACCAATTGATAAAATGCGGGCGGGAAGTAGCGGTCGGTAATGAATCTAATTTTTTTTTATTGCAAAATCGACATCATCCAGAATTCCAGAATCAGAATCTGAAAGCACAATTTTATTATCACCAGTCGTTTAGTAAATATGCACTTATATGTCAAAAAAACAAATGAAACTAAAAAAAATTTATTGCGGAATCTACATCGTGCTGAATTGTAGAATCCGAATATGAAAGTATTTTTTCATTATCTCCAGCCGTTTACGAAATATTCACCTATATGCCAAAAAACAAATGAAACTAATTTTTTTTTATTATCGAATCAACATTGTCTAGAATTGTGGAATCTGAATTTGAAAGAATTTTTTCATTATCTCCAGCCGTTTACGAAATATTCACCTATATGCCAAAAAACAAATGAAACTGATTTTTTTAAATTATTGAATCAACATTGTCTATAACAGTAGAATCCGAATTTAAAAGAATTTTTTTATTATCTCCAGCCGTTTACGAAATATTCACCTATATGCAAAAAAAACAAATGAAACTGATTTTTTTTATTATTGAATCAACATTGTCTAGAATTGTAGAATCCGAATTTAAGAGAATTTTTTCATTATCTCCAGCCGTTTACGAAATATTCACTTATAAATAAAAAAAAAATGAAATTGATTTTTCTTTTATTATTGAATCAACATTGTCTAAAATTGTAAAATCCGCATTTAAAAGATTTTTTTTATCATCTCCAGCCGTTTGCGAAATATTCACTTATATGCCAAAAAATAAATGAAACTGATTTTTTTTTTATTATTGAATCAACATTGTCTAGAATTGCAGAATCCGAATTTGAAAGAATTTTTTTATTATCTCCAGCCGTTTACGAAATATTCACCTATATGCCAAAAAACAAATGAAATTAGTTTTTCTTTTATTATTGAATCAACATTGTCTAGAATTGTAAAATCCGAATTTAAAAGAATTTTTTTATCATCTCCAGCCGTTTGCGAAATATTCACTTATATGCCAAAAAACAAATGAAATTGATTTTTTTATTATTATTGAATCAACATTGTCTAGAATTGTAGAATCCGAATTTGAAAGAATTTTTTTCATTATCTCCAACCGTTTACGAAATATTCACCTATATGCTAAAAAACAAATGAAATTGATTTTTTTTTATTATTGAATCAACATTGTCTATAATAGTAGAATCCGAATTTAAAAGAATTTTTTCATTATCTCCAGCTGTTTACGAAATATTCACTTATATGCCAAAAAACAAATGAAACTGATTTTTCTTTTATTATTGAATCAACATTGTCTAAAATTGTAGAATCCGAATTTAAAAGAATTTTTTCATTATCTCCAGCCGTTTACGAAATATTCACCTATTTGCCAAAAAACAAATGAAACTAAAGTGCTTGTCAAAGTTCGTTCTGACGTTCGTCAAGATTTCGTATTGTAGTAGTAGGCTTTGTGAGAGGGAAGTTGCGGTCAGTAATGTGATGACGTGCTTGTGAAATTTCGTTCTGACGTTTGTCTAAATTTCGGGCTTTAGTAGTAAACTAATTGATAAAACGCGGGCGGGAAGTAGGGGTCGGTAATGTGATCAAGTGCTTGTCAAATTTTGTTCTGACGTTTGTCAAGATTTCATGCTTTAATAGTAAGTAAACTGATAAAATGCGGGCGGGAAGTAGGGGTCGGTAATGTGATCAAGTGCTTGTCAAATTTTGTTCTGACGTTTGTCAAGATTTCATGCTTCAGTAGTAAAGTAATCGATAAAATGCGGGCGGGAAGTAGCGGTCGGTAATGTGGTGAAGTGCTTGTCAAATTTTGTTCTGACGTTTGTCAAGATTTCATGCTTTAATAGTAAGTAAACTGATAAAATGTGGGCGGGAAGTAGCGGTCGGTAATGTGATGAAGTGCTTGTCAAATTTTGTTCTGACGTTTGTCAAGATTTTATGCTTCAGTAGTAAAGTAATCGATAAAATGCGGGCGGGAAGAAGCGGTCAGTAATGTGATAAAGTGCTTGTCAAATTTTGTTCTGACGTTTGTCGAGATTTCATGCTTCAGTAGTAAACTGATTGATAAAATGTGGGCGGGAAGTAAGGGTCGGTAATGTGATGAAGTGCTTGTCAAATTTTGTTCTGATGTTTGTCGAGATTTCATGCTTTAATAGTAAGTAAACTGATAAAATGCGGGCGGGAAGTAGGGGTCGGTAATGTGATCAAGTGCTTGTCAAATTTCGTTCTGACGTTTGTAAAGATTTCATGCTTTAATAGTAAGTAAACTGATAAAACGCGGGCGGGAAGTAGCGGTCAGTAATCTGATAAAGTGCTTGTCAAATTTCGTTCTGACGTTTGTCAAGATTTCATGCTTTAATAGTAAGTGAACTGATAAAATGCGGGCGGGAAGTAGGGGTCGGTAATGTGATGAAGTGCTTATCAAATTTCGTTCTGACGTTTATCAAGATTTTGTATTTCAGTAGTAAGCGAATTGATGAAATGCGGGCGGAACGTAGCGGTCAGTAATGTGATGAAGTTCTTGTCAAATTTTGTTCTGACGTTTGTCGAGATTTCATGCTTTAATAGTAAGTAAACTAATAAAATGTGGGCGGGAAGTAGCGGTCGGTAATGTGATGAAGTGCTTATCAAATTTTGTTCTGACGTTTGCCGAGATTTCATGCTTTAATAGTAAGTAAATTGATAAAATGCGGGCGGGAAGTAGGGGTCGGTAATGCGATGAAGTGCTTGTCAAATTTTGTTCTGACGTTTGCCGAGATTTCATGCTTTAATAGTAAGTAAATTGATAAAATGCGGGCGGGAAGTAGGGGTCGGTAATGTGATGAAGTGCTTGTCAAATTTTGTTCTGACGTTTGTCGAGATTTCATGCTATAATAGTAAGTTAACTGATAAAATGCGGGCGGGAAGTAGGGGTCGGTAATGTGATGAAGTGCTTGTCAAATTTTGTTCTGACGTTTGTCAAGATTTCATGCTTCGGTAGTAAAGTAATCGATAAAATGCGGGCGGGAAGAAGCGGTCAGTAATGTGGTGAAGTGCTTGTCAAATTTTGTTTTGACGTTTGTCGATATTTCATGCTTCGGTAGTAAACTAATTAATAAAATGCGAGCGGGAAGTAGCGGTCAGTAAGATAAGATAATTTTAAGAAGTTATACAAAGTAATGTGATATATTCGGGCAAAAAATGAGGGTGGGAAATGTAGGTCTGTAATGTGACATTTTCCATATTTTGAAAGGTCAACCATGTGAACATTGCATTTAAGGCTGTGAATAAACAAACACAATAAACAAATATCATGGCCTGCTTTACTAAAATTTGATCAGGTCAGTAATGTGGTGAAATAGGGGCGGGAAGTAGCGGGCGAAAAATGAGCGGTCAGTAATGTGACATTTTTCAACTTTTGAACAGTCCGCAATGCGAAAATTACGCAAACGGTCGCGAATAAACGCAGTAAACAAATATCATGGCCTGCTTTGCTAAAATAATTTTGTCTCGAATATGTTGCGCATTAATTTGTAAAGTTTCCGAGAGGACAATGACGACATCGTCCCGGTTATGGAATTATTTACCGAAATTTCGCCTCTCGGACAAAAAGGGGACGCGGGTGTGACGTCTTTATTATTGTCGCTGTGTAAATATTTTATCACTTTGGGGTGTCCCGAAGGGCCTGCGACAATAAAACTTGATGGCGTTTAGCAAAAACGACGATCTAGATTAATTTATCCGGAATAATTCGTGAGGGCACACGCCCGTTGTTTTTTGACCCCTTCGAATCGTTATTTCAGTTCGTTTCAAGGTCAAATGTTAATTTGGTTAATTAATTGTTACTCCTTATTGAAACAAGGGAAGGAATTAAATTAATTAAGACAAGACGGCGAACAAACTTAAATTTAGATAATTAAATGTTAAAATTGCACAGAAAACTCGTAAAGTTAAAAAAATTGGAGAAATCAAGAAAATCGAAAAATTGGAAAAATCAAAAAAATTTGAGGGTGAAAGACCTTTTGTCAATTGCCTCGCTTGGCTTTGACATTTATAAAAGTGTCTCAATCAATGTATTCTCTCTCTCTCTCAAAAAAATTGAAAATCAAAAAAATGGAAAAATAAAAAAAATTGGAAAAATCAAACAAATTAAAAAATCGTAAAAATCAATAAAATGGAAAAATCAAGAAAATCTAAAAAATCAAGAAAATGAAAAAATCAAAAAAATTAAAAAATCGGAAAAATCAAGAAAATTAAAAAAAAACAAGATCATGAAAAAAATTGGAAAATAAAAAAAAATCGGAAAAATCCAAAAAATTAAAAAATCGGAAAAATCAAGAAAATTGACAAAATCGGAAAAATCAAGATAATTGAAAAAAATCAAGATAATGAAAAAATTGGAAAATAAAAAAAAATCGGAAAAATCAAGAAATTAAAAAAAATCGGAAAATTCAAGAAAATTGACAAAATCGGAAAAATCAAGATAATTGAAAAAAATCTAAAAATTAGAAAAATGAAAAAAAATCAAAAATATTGAAAAAAATGTAAAAATCAAGAAAAGTAAAAATTTTTAAAAATCAACTTTTTCTTTATAATTATTCTAGGCAATTAAAGTGTACACTCTTTTCATCAGAAAAACGAGAAAAATTGATCGACGTTATAAAATTAGTTCAAACAGTTTTGTTTCTTATTTTATTCTTACGCTTAGGTTTCAAATTACACGAAAGCTTAACGTAACGGAAGTTTAACTTTGTACTTACATGAAATAATATCCGGTGGGGTGTTTGTGCACTACGATATCTATTCCTACTCCGCAAAGCACTGAAACAAAGAAGGGAAAACGCAATTAAGTTTCTTATTACTTCGAGAAGACAAATAATAATTTCATTGCAAACATCTGTACTTCCTCTCCGGGGGGCCGCGTGCACCTGTTTTCGCGCTCTAAATCAACTAATAAATTACTTTAAGTTATCATCTTAAGCTAAATTAAATTTCACTTAAAAATCCAACGGTAATTTTCAAGGCGGTACATTTAAAATCATATTTTCTAACAGTTAATGTATGATTTTGCTACCTATATCACACCGTGCAGAATTGCAGAATCAGAATCTGAAAGAATTTTTTGATTATCTCCAGCCGTTCACGTAATATGCACCTATATGCCAAAAAAACAAATGAAACTATTTTTTTTTTATTGTTGAATCAACATCGCCCGGAATTGCAGAATCATAATCTAAAAGATTTTTTTTATTATCTCTAGTCGTTTGGGAAATATGCAGCTATATGCTAAAAAAACAAATGAAATTATTTTTTTTATTGCAGAATCGATATTGTCGAGAATTGCAGAATCATAATCTAAAAGATTTTTTTTGTTACCTCCAGCCGTTTGAGAAATATGCACCTATATGCAAAAAAAAAACAAATGAAACTATTTTTTTTATTGCAGAATCCATATCGTCCCGAATTGTAGAATCATAATCCGGAAGATTTTTTTTATTATCTCAAACCCTTTACGAAATATTCACCTATATGTCAAAAAACAAATGAAACTAATTTTTTTTTATTAGGGATCCAATATCGCAAAGAATTGTAGAATCATAATCTAAAATAATGTTTTCATTATCTCCGGTCGTTTACGCAATATCCACCTATATGCGGAAAAACAAATGCAACTAAAAAAAAATTATTGCAGAATCAGCATCGCTCAGAATTGTAGAATCCGAATTTAAAAGAATTTTTTCATTATCTCAAACCGTTTACGCAATATTCACCTATATGCTGAAAAAGAAATGAAACTAAAATTTTTTTATTGCAGAATCAACATCGCCCAGCATTGTAGAATCCGAATTCAAAAGAATTTTTTCATTACCTCCAACCGTTTACGCAATATTCACCTATATGCTGAAAAACAAATGAAACTAAATTTTTTTTATTGCAGAATCAACATCGCCCAGAGTTTTAGAATCTGAATTTAAAAGAATTTTTTTATTATCTCCAACCGTTTACGCAATATTTACCTATATGCCAAAAAACAAATGAAACTAAAATTTTTTTTTGCAGAATCAGCATCGTCCAGGATTGTAGAATCCGAATCTGAAAGTATTTTTTTACTATCTCCAGTCGTTTACGCAATATTCACCTATATGCCAAAAAAACAAATGAAATTAAATTTTTTTATTGCATATTTAACATCGTAAAGAATTGTAGAATCATAATTTAAACGAATTTTCCCGTTATCTCCAGTCGTTTACGAAGTATTCACCTATTTGTCTAAAGAAAAACATATGTAAGGAAAATACACGTTCTTAGAAAATCCCCAGATATAGATTTTCCTTTATGTGTCGAGCGGTTCCTGTAGTTTTCTAGGAGGACGAATTCACTTTATTCCCCTCACAACGTGTTTGTAACGCCTCGCGAGTTTATCTTTTATCGCCCCCGAGAATTTACTGCCGGCGGGATCGAGCAAGTTCTTCGGAACGTTCATTTACGTCTCCGCGGGATTATTTTTTTCTCTTCGTCATCGGACCGAATTGTGTTTTGATTGAGTATTCATTTATTTCCAATTTCTATTACTCCTTGAAAATTTAATAAATTCCACACCCGATCGGCTTATCCGAACGAGACTTGAAGTGTAAATAAAAAAAAAATTCAATCGGCACTGGAGCCGAGAACAGCGATTTTTATTTAGTTTCGAACCCGCGCGGGAATTCGATATCGCCGAGAAGAAGGAGCATTCCTCGATTGTTTTCGCTCGCACCTGAAATGAGTTTAGTCCGGCAATAATTTCCGGATTTACAGTTAACAAGATTCGGGCGCGAAGTGGAAAGTTCCTTCAACTCTTATATAATAAATATCGACCGGTGGAGTTGGAGGAGGGGGTGGTGCAGGTTTCTTCTGCCATCTGGAAATCCGCTGATAAGGATCGAGGGAATTAAAACAAAAAAATAACGTTCGGTTCGGGACAGACAGGGCGGAAAGGATCACCGAAAGGATCAACGGTTACGGGGGCAATACATCAGTCGGCGAGTTCAAAGGTCGTCCGGAATGGAATTAATCCCGATTTAGCGGCGACGTCACCTCGCCCGACCCTAAGTTAGACGGACCCTCCGAGCTTAAATATGTATGGGTAATGTGTTTCAATTCTACAATGGCATATAGGTGAATATTTCGGAAACTATGGAAGATCATAGGAAAAATCGTTTAGATTATGATTCTACGATTCTCGACGATGCTAATTCTGCAATAAAAAAAATTTGGTTTCATTTGTTTTTTGGCATATAGGTGAATATTTCGTAAACGACTGGAGATAATCAAAAAAATCTTTTAGATTATGATTCTACGATTCTCGAAGATGTTGATTCTGCAATAAAAAAAAATTGGGTTTCATTTGTTTTTTGGCATATAGGTGAATATTTCGTAAACGACTGTAGGTAATGAAAAAATTCTTTTAGATTATGATTCTACGATTCTCGACGATGTTGATTCTGCAATAAAAAAATTTCGGTTTCATTTGTTTTTTTGGCATATAGGTGAATATTTCGTAAACGACGAGAGATTATCAAAAAAATCTTTTGGATTATGATTCTACGATTCTCAACGATGTTGATTCTGCAATAAAAAAAAATTGGGTTTCATTTGTTTTTTGGCATATAGGTGAATATTTCGTAAACGACTGGAGATAATGAAAAAATTCTTTTAGATTATAATTCTACGATTCTCGACGATGTTGATTCTGCAATAAAAAAATGTCGGTTTCATTTGTTTTTTTGGCATATAGGTGAATATTTCGTAAACGACAGGAGATAATCAAAAAAATCTTTTAGATTATGATTCTACAATTCTCGACAATGTTGATTCTGCAATAAAAAAAAATCGGTTTCATTTGTTTTTTGGCATATAGGTGAATATTTCGTAAACGGCAGGAGATAATCAAAAAATCTTTTAGATTATGATTCTACGATTCTCGACGATGTTGATTCTGCAATAAAAAAAAATTGGTTTCATTTGTTTTTTGGCATATAGGTGAATATTTCGCGAACGACAGGAGATAATAAAAAAATTCTTCCATATTCTGATTCTACAATTCCGGAAGAATCGGCACTTTGGTCATTTGACAGAACGTCTTCGCACGCTCCAACGACTAAGGCCCAAAATGCCGAAATGTGCGAAAATAATTATTGATAATACAAGTTATTGGAAGCTAGATGGTTTCAGGGCTGAAGAATATATTTTTTTATTAAAAAAAAATTGCAGTTTTCTTTTAAATGTTTTTAAACGTATTATAACATAAATATTCGGCATTTTGGGCCTTACCCGCGGGTACGTGCGAGGACCAAAGTGCCGAATCGGCGTGCATTCGGCAGTTTTGGCCTTACTGAGAGGTCGACGGAAGGACAAAGTGCCGAATGTCCAAACTGCCGATTCGCGTTCGGCTGCGACGCCTTGTCTACGAATGGCGCGATGTCGCTTGACGTCGTTCGGCACTTTGGGCATGGTCGGTAGTATGAAATTCGGCACTTTGGGCAAAATACCGATTCGGCACTTTGGACATTCGGCACTTTGTCCCGGACTCGTTTTTTTTGGCATATAGGTGAATATTTCGTAAAGGACTGGAGATAATCAAACAAATCTTTTAGATTATGATTCTACGATTCTCGAGGATGTTCATTCTGCAATAAAAAAAATTGGTTTCATTTGTTTTTTGGCATATAGGTGAATATTTCGTAAACGACGGGAGATAATAAAAAAAATCTTTTAGATTATGATTCTACGATTCTCGACGATGTTGATTCTGCAATAAAAACAATTTGGGTTTCATTTGTTTTTTGGGATATAGGTGAATATTTCGTGAACGACAGGAGATAATCAAAAAAATCTCTTAGATTATGATTCTACGATTCTCGAAGATGTTATTTCTGTAATAAAAAAAATTTGTGTTTCATTTGTTTTTTGGCATATAGATGAATATTTCGTAAAGGACTGTAGATAATGAAAAAAATCTTTTAGATTATGATTCTACGATTCTCGACGATGTTGATTCTGCAATAAAAAAAATTGGGTTGCATTTGTTTTTTGGCATATAGGTGAATATTTCGTAAACGACTGGGGATAATGAAAAAAATCTTTTAGATTATGATTCTACGATTCTCGAAGATGTTGATTCTGCAATAAAAAAAAATGGGTTTCATTTGTTTTTTGGCATATAGGTGAATATTTCGTAAACGACAGGAGATAATCAAAAAAATCTTTTAGATTATGATTCTACGATTCTCGAAGATGTTATTTCTGTAATAAAAAAAATTTGTGTTTCATTTGTTTTTTGGCATATAGATGAATATTTCGTAAAGGACTGTAGATAATGAAAAAAATCTTTTAGATTATGATTCTACGATTCTCGACGATGTTGATTCTGCAATAAAAAAAATTGGGTTGCATTTGTTTTTTGGCATATAGGTGAATATTTCGTAAACGACAAGAGATAATCAAAATAATATTTTAGATTATGATTCTACGATTCTCGACGATGTTGTTTCTGCAATAAAAAGAAATTGGTTTTCATTTGTTTTTTGGCATATAGGTGAATATTTCGTAAACGACTGGGGATAATGAAAAAAATCTCTTAGATTATGATTCTATGATTCTCGACGATGTTGATTCTGCAATAAAAAAAATTGGGTTTCATTTGTTTTTTGGCATATAGGTGAATATTTCGTAAACGACTGGCGATATTGAAAAAATTCTTTAGGATTATGATTCTACGATTCTCGACGATGTTGATTCTGCAATAAAAAAAATTGGTTTTAATTTGTTTTTTGGCATATAGGTGAATATTTCGTAAACTACTGGGGATAATGAAAAAATTCTTTTGGATTATGATTCTACGTTTCTCGACGATGTCGATTCTGCAATAAAAAAAATTTGGGTTTCATTTGTTTTTTGGCATATAGGTGAATATTTCGTAAACGACAGGAGATAATCAAAAAATTCTTTCATATTCTGATTCTACAATTCCGGAAGATGTCGATTCTGCAATAAAAAAATTCGGTTTCATTTGTTTTTTTTGGCATATAGGTGAATATTTCGTAAACGACGGGAGATAATGAAAAATTTCTTTTAGATAACAATCGTTTTAAATTAATCCGTAACTGTGTATTTAGAACTCTAATTAAAGTCCCCAATTTGTACAAGTGGTAAAGTAAAGACGCGCCAAGTGGGATTTCGAAATTCGCTAATTACGTTTTATCGCCCCCGACTTGATAATAATGATGACGACATTATGCGGGACCTTGGAGCAGGAGGGGGAGGAGGAGGATTACCGTCGTAGATCTTATCTTTTATTGTTCCTTTCTGGATAATCTAAATCTCAAATTAGATCCTCTCGCGCGCGAGGGCGGGGGGGCGGAAGGAGCGCGCGTGCACACACTCCAGAATCCGATTTGATTAAGGGGGGAAGAACCCCGGGGGCGCTCCCCGGGGATATTAATCTTCAATTCGGGCGGGCGACGCGCTTAACTCGTTTCAGATGAAAAATTTCGCGGAATATTTTTTATTATTAAATGTAGCCGTATTGAACGAATTTTGGAAAATTGGTCTTGAAAAGAAATCGTACAGGAGCAAGCGTTATTTTCAAGCTCTTTATAAATTAATTTTTAAGTGAGTAACAAGGAAAATTTGTCTTGAAAAAGTATTAGAATAATAAGCGTTACTTTATAAATTAATTTTAAATCCTCCACGATTCGGTGAATTGCGAATAGTGGGGGGAAGAACCGAACCATCCGAGCGCGTGCACAGTATTTTATAAACTATTTCCAATCTAACTTTAAATTGCGAAATAGCTGCCGTAATTAAATTTAAGTGCAGTATCAACGCTCGCAAGTCTTCGCCGTTGAAGGAGGCGAATTTTCCGAGAAGGAAACGTAATCCTTTAAAAGTGGAACGCGCTCATTTCATCAAAGGCGGCGTGTATTAGAAATAATTGCAGCGCACTCATAGTTAACTTTATGCCTCGTTTATTGGTGCCTCCCTCTGCACTCGCTCTGTACAGTTTGTGGTTTCAGTGCCAGGCGCATCCACCATATCTGCAGCCTGAAGACAGAGCTCCGCCTGAAGTGTTTCCTCGGTGAACTTATTCGTTTTTGTTTAATGAAGGAAATTATTTAAATAAACGTACCCAATATTATTTTCGTTTGATCTAAACTAAAAAAAAAACTCGCGGCATTGAAACGTAAATATTTACTCCGGCTGCGGATTGATGGAGTTTCGGGTCGAGTCGCGCAAATTAATGGCGGGGATAAATAAACAGGACGGGGACGAGAGGGAAAAAGTCGCCGTGATAAAAATTCGGGAGTCCGGAGAGTAAGGCTGATTAATGTTGGTAATCGTCGTGCTCAGTGATTTAACACGGCGAAAACAAACCGCCCCCCGCACCCCGACGACCGTTTCTGCGAGGGGCAGAGAGGGAGAGAGAGAGGGGGGGACCTTCCTCAGCGCCGGGTCTCAATTAAAATCGCATTCACCTGCGCTAAATTGGAAACGAAACAATCTGACTTTTTGATACGTTTTATAATAAGGCCCCGTTTAATAACAGCACAATGTTACATTAACATTTCATATTTAATGAGATTTTTTTCCTGTAATTGTAATCTAGAACTATGATCTTATTTTTTTAATGGATTTAAATATTTTTTTTCTGTAGAATTAACATCTACCAGAATTGTAGAATCAGAATGTGAAAGAACTTTTTTTTCATCTCCAACCGTTTACGAAATATTCACCTATATGCCAAAAAACAAATGAAGCAAAAAATATTTTATTGCGGAATCAACATCGTCCGGAATTGTAGAATCAGAATCTGAAAGAATTTTTTTATTATCTCTAGTCGTTTGGGAAATATGCACCTATATGTCAAAAAACAAGTGAAACCAAATTTTTTTTATTGTAGAATCAACATCGCCCGGAATTGTAGAATCAAAATCTTAAAGAATTTTTCTCTTATCTCTAATCGTTTACGAAATATTCACCTATATGCCAAAAAAACAAATGAAGCAAAAAATTGTTTATTGCGGAATCAACATCGTCCGGAATTGTAGAATCATAATCGCAAAGATTTTTTTTATTATCTCCCGTTGTTTACGAAATATTCACCTATATGTCAAAAAACAAATGAAACAAAAAATATTTTATTGCGGAATCAACATCGTCCGGAATTGTAGAATCAGAATCTGAAAGAATTTTTTTATTATCTCTAGTCGTTCAGGAAATATGCACCTATATGTCAAAAAACAAATGAAACCAAAATTTTTTTATTGCGGAATCAACATCGCTCGGAATTGTAGAATCAGAATCTGAAAGAATTTTTTTATTATCTCTAGTCGTTTACGAAATATGCACCTATATGCTAAAAAACAAATGAAACAAAAAATATTTTATTTCGGAATCAACATCGGCCGGAATAGTAGAATCAGAGTCTCAATGAATTTTTCTATTATCTCAAGCCGTTTACGAAATATTCACCTATATGTCAAAAAACAAATGAAACCAATTTTTTTTTATTGTCGAATCAACATCATTCAGAATTGTAGAATCAAAATCTCAACGAATTTTTCTACTATCTCTAGCCGTTTACTAAATATTCAATGTTTCGATCTAGAATGACCGGTTGCCCACCCACGCGCCACTAAATTTAGAATTCGAGGCCGTAAATAAAACAAATTAGCAATAAATTCCGCGATATTTACTTTTTTACATTTATTACCTGGAGGGGAAGGGTGTAGCGGCATCATTCCGCAGACAATAAAATTTTATTGCGCCGTTAGGTCCGGCCGGTGTTAATTTAATTACGGGCAATAAATAAATCATGCGAGGGCTGTCCCAGGGGGATGGACCTTGTGCACTCAAGATAATCCCACGAGACGACCCGTCAACAAGGGATGAAGCCAGGGGGGGGGGGGGGTGACAGGTAGAATTACATAATTTAATAATAATTCATTTCACGGAGAATAAATTTGTTTTTACTCTTAAAAATCCGTATATCACGTATCGTGTGAGTCACGAAATTTTGTTTCAGAGTTGGCTGTGAGATAAATGAGGTATGTCGCATGTTATTACGTCATTAGACATGTCCAAACAAAATTCTGTGGCTCACGCGTTGTAAATAGTAGAAAACAGATTTTTCAAATCTTACATTCAACGTTTTGAAAATTTTTAAAACTAGAATTAATTATGGAAATTTCGTAAAAAGCTCAAAATACATTAGCAAACAATGCATCTTTGATTTTACGTTAAAACAATTGCCGTATCGTGAGTCGAAACAAAATGTCAACACTGTAAACTTAAAATGAGAAAATGAAAAATACATTCGGCGATTTGAAAAATTGTAAAAAAATAGAAAAAATTAAGGGAATTTCTTAAAAAGCTTAAGATACATTAACAAATGATGCATCTTTAATTTTCCGTTAAAACAATTGCCGTATCGTGAGTAGAAACAAAACGGCAGCAGTTTAAACTTAAAATTAGAAAATGAGAAATGCATTCGGCGATTTGAAAAATTGTAAAAAATAGAAAAAATTAATGGAATTTCTTAAAAAGCTTAAGATACATTAACAAATGATGCATCTTTGATTTTCCGTTAAAACAATTGCCGTATCGTGAGTAGAAACAAAACGGCAACAGTCTAAACTTGTAAATTAAATTCAACGATTTAAAAAATTGTAAAATAATAGAAATAATGAAGGGAATTTCTTGAAAAGCTCAAGATACATTAACAAATGATGCATCTTTGATTTTCCGTTAAAATAATTGCCGTATCGTGAGTAGAAACAAAACGGCAACAGTCTAAACTTGTAAATTAAATTCAACGATTTAAAAAATTGTAAAATAATAGAAATAATGAAGGGAATTTCTTGAAAAGCTCAAGATACATTAACAAATGATGCATCTTTGATTTTCCGTTAAAACAATTGCCGTATCGTGAGTAGAAACAAAACGGCAACAGTCTAAACTTGTAAATTAAATTCAACGATTTAAAAAATTGTAAAATAATAGAAATAATGAAGGGAATTTCTTGAAAAGCTCAAGATACATTAACAAATGATGCATCTTTGATTTTCCGTTAAAATAATTGCCGTATCGTGAGTAGAAACAAAACGGCAACAGTCTAAACTTGTAAATTAAATTCAACGATTTAAAAAATTGTAAAATAATAGAAATAATGAAGGGAATTTCTTTAAAAGCTCAA
This sequence comes from Ocypus olens, assembly GCA_910593695.2. Lineage (NCBI taxonomy): Eukaryota > Metazoa > Arthropoda > Insecta > Coleoptera > Staphylinidae > Ocypus > Ocypus olens. The sequence goes on along the minus strand of OU343065.1, from coordinate 39,061,532 downwards.
GATACATTAACAAATGATGCATCTTTGATTTTCCGTTAAAATAATTGCCGTATCGTGAGTAGAAACAAAACGGCAACAGTCTAAACTTAAAATGAGAAAATTAAAAATGCATTCGGCGATTTGAAAAATTGTAAAAAATAGAAAAAATTAAGGGAATTTCTTAAAAAGCTTAAGATACATTAACAAATGATGCATCTTTAATTTTCCGTTAAAACAATTGCCGTATCGTGAGTAGAAACAAAACGGCAACAATTTAAACTTAAAATGAGAAAATGAAAAATACATTCGGCGATTTGAAAAATTGTAAAAAAATAGAAAAAATTAAGGGAATTTCTTAAAAAGCTTAAGATACATTGGCAAATGATGCATCTTTGATTTTACGTTAAAACAATTGCCGTATCGTGAGTAGAAACAAAACGGCAGCAGTTTAAACTTAAAATTAGAAAATGAGAAATGCATTCGGCGATTTGAAAAATTGTAAAAAATAGAAAAAATTAATGGAATTTCTTAAAAAGCTTAAGATACATTAACAAATGATGCATCTTTGATTTTCCGTTAAAACAATTGCCGTATCGTGAGTAGAAACAAAACGGCAACAGTCTAAACTTGTAAATTAAATTCAACGATTTAAAAAATTGTAAAATAATAGAAATAATGAAGGGAATTTCTTGAAAAGCTCAAGATACATTAACAAATGATGCATCTTTGATTTTCCGTTAAAATAATTGCCGTATCGTGAGTAGAAACAAAACGGCAACAGTCTAAACTTAAAATGAGAAAATTAAAAATGCATTCGGCGATTTGAAAAATTGTAAAAAATAGAAAAAATTAAGGGAATTTCTTAAAAAGCTTAAGATACATTAACAAATGATGCATCTTTAATTTTCCGTTAAAACAATTGCCGTATCGTGAGTAGAAACAAAACGGCAACAATTTAAACTTAAAATGAGAAAATGAAAAATACATTCGGCGATTTGAAAAATTGTAAAAAAATAGAAAAAATTAAGGGAATTTCTTAAAAAGCTTAAGATACATTAATAAATGATGCACCTTTGATTTTACGTTAAAACAATTGCCGTATCGTGAGTAGAAACAAAACGGCAACAATCTTAACTTGAAAAATAAATTCAACGATTTGAAAAATTGTAAAAAATAGAAATAATTAAGGAAATTTATTTAAATGCTCAAGATACATTAACAAATGATGCATCTTTGATTTTCCGTTAAAACAATTGCTGTATCGTGAGTAGAAACAAAACGGCAACAGTCTAAACTTAAAATTAGAAAATTAAAAATACATTCGGCGATTTGTTACTGGAATTTAAAACAGAAATTAATAACTGAAAACGTCGTTCAACTTTCGGTAGCTTTTGTTTCAAATTTATTTCAATGCATTTTCGAGCGGAAATTTTTAATCATCGTAAAGAAAATTAGGCGCTCCCGTAAATAAGTAATTCCGGTCGGTCGGTAGGTCTCCCTTTTTTTTTCTTTTTTTCGTTCCGGTTAATAGACTTGTAAAGTTTTCCAGGTGTACGTAAACATAAAGCCCGAAATTGCTTCCAGCTTTAAAATTCCACCGCCGCCCATGATTATAACTCGGATCGAGCGGTGAAATTTTAAAGTGCTCGTTTCATATTCAATTTTTTCGACGCCGATAACTAACTTGAAAAACACTCGAAAAATTTAATGCAAATAATTATTTCTACTTGTAAAATATTTTTCAGAAAACACTGATTTAGATTTTAATTTTCGTTTTTTCTTGCGATTTAATTTAATTTGTATGTTAGTTTTTGTTTCTAATTTTGTATTATTGGGATTATCCGTTTAATAATAAATAAATTAATTAATAAAATAATTTAAAATTGTTTCTAATTTTGTATTATTGGGATTGCCCGTTTATAAATAAATAAAATAAATAAAATAAATAAAATAAATAAAATAAATAAAATAAATAAAATAAATAAAATAAATAAAATAAATAAAATAAATAAAATATATAAAATAAATAAAATAAATAAAATAAATAAAATAAATAAAATAAATAAAATAAATGAGCAGATGTGGGGATTTATTTTTTCTCTACTGATTACCACTACAACTTATTCACGCCGAAATAAATACAGGGTGAAAATGGGGTAGCGAAAGATGCGAGCTGTAATAGATGCGCATTATTTTTTTTTCTTCTTCTGTGTAGACATATTCGCCTTTCCCATCGCATCGCATTAATAAAGCAGATAAGAAAACAATGCCCGCGTCAAATGGGGTATAATGCGATATTAACTTCTCGTGCCATCCCTTCGAGGGCTATGTTTCAATTTTCATGCGGATCTCCAACCCCTAAACACGTTGTGATCGCACCGAATACACAAATATTAGGTTTGAGTTTCTTGTTTTCTCTCAAATCGCTTTTCGGCAATGTTTTGCATATTGTATCGAATAATATTTATAATTTTAATATTATTCATGGTAATTAATAATATATTTATAGTAGAGGTGGAGGTAAACGATTTCTGTTAGGGCTATCGAACTGTACAATGTTTTGTTGATATATTTTCTTCCAGTTTATCTAAATTTTCGATTGAGACAAAAACAAAGTCTTGGATTTGTATTTTCTGTTATTATCAGGGTTCGGAAAATATCCGATATTTATATAAATATCAATATATCTTACTTAGTTACTTTGGCCGAAATGAATTTTTACAATTTTTATAAGCGGAGACTGCAATTTTTTTTCTTCTACTTTTCAACTTCTGATGGTTGCCATTTTGTTTCCAGCCACGATGTGTCAAATATTGAAGTGAATTATCAAAGTTAGGTTCATTCTGGATGCATTCTGAAAATTGGAAGGTTACTTTGGCCGAAATGAATTTTTTACAATTTTTATAAGCGGAGACTGCAATTTTTTTCTCTGTTTTTCAACTTTTGATGGTTGCCATTTTGTTTCCAGCCACGATGTGTCAAATATTGAAGTGAATTATCAAAGTTAGGTTCATTCTGGATGCATTCTGAAATTTTGAAGATTACTTTGGGCGAAATGAATTTTTTACAATTTTTATAAGCGGAAACTGCAATTTTTTTTCTTCTACTTTTCAACTTTTGATGGTTGCCATTTTGTTTCCAGCCACGATGTGTCAAATATTGAAGTGGATTATCAAAGTTAGGTTCATTCTGGATGCATTTTGAAATTTTGAAGATTACTTTGGGCGAAATGAATTTTTTACAATTTTTATAAGCGGAAACTGCAATTTTTTTCTCTGTTTTTCAACTTTTGATGGTTGCCATTTTGTTTCCAGCCACGATGTGTCAAATATTGAAGTGAATTATCAAACTTAGGTTCATTCTGGATGCATTCTGAAATTTTGAAGGTTACTTTGGCCGAAATGAATTTTTTGCAATTTTTATAAGCGGAGACTGCAATTTTTTTTGTTTTTCAACTTTTGATGGTTGCCATTTTGTTTCCAGCCACGATGTGTCAAATATTGAAGTGGATTATCAAAGTTAGGTTCATTCTGGATGCATTTTGAAATTTTGAAGATTACTTTGGGCGAAATGAATTTTTTACAATTTTTATAAGCGGAGACTGCAATTTTTTTTCTTCTACTTTTCAACTTCTGATGGTTGCCATTTTGTTTTCAGCCACGATGTGTCAAATATTGAAGTGGATTATGAAAGTTAGGTTCATTCTGAATGCATTTTGAAATTTGGAAGGTTACTTTGGCCGAAATGAATTTTTTACAATTTTTATAAGCGGAGACTGCAATTTTTTTTCTTCTACTTTTCAACTTCTGATGGTTGCCATTTTGTTTCCAGCCACGATGTGTCAAATATTGAAGTGTATTATCAAAGTTAGGTTCATTCTGAATGCATTCTGAAATTTGGAAGGTTACTTTGGCCGAAATGAATTTTTTACAATTTTTATAAGCGCAGACTGCAATTTTTTTTCTTCTACTTTTCAACTTTTGATGGTTGCCATTTTGTTTCCAGCCACGATGTGTCAAATATTGAAGTGGATTATCAAAGTTAGGTTCATTCTGGATGCATTTTGAAATTTTGAAGATTACTTTGGGCGAAATGAATTTTTTACAATTTTTATAAGCGGAAACTGCAATTTTTTTCTCTGTTTTTCAACTTTTGATGGTTGCCATTTTGTTTCCAGCCACGATGTGTCAAATATTGAAGTGGATTATCAAAGTTAGGTTCATTCTGGATGCATTTTGAAATTTTGAAGATTACTTTGGGCGAAATGAATTTTTTACAATTTTTATAAGCGGAAACTGCAATTTTTTTTCTTCTACTTTTCAACTTTTGATGGTTGCCATTTTGTTTCCAGCCACGATGTGTCAAATATTGAAGTGGATTATCAAAGTTAGGTTCATTCTGGATGCATTTTGAAATTTTGAAGATTACTTTGGCCGAAATGAATTTTTTACAATTTTTATAAGCGGAAACTGCAATTTTTTTTCTTCTACTTTTCAACTTTTGATGGTTGCCATTTTGTTTCCAGCCACGATGTGTCAAATATTGAAGTGGATTATCAAAGTTAGGTTCATTCTGGATGCATTTTGAAATTTTGAAGATTACTTTGGCCGAAATGAATTTTTTACAATTTTTATAAGCGGAAACTGCAATTTTTTTTCTTCTACTTTTCAACTTTTGATGGTTGCCATTTTGTTTCCAGCCACGATGTGTCAAATATTGAAGTGGATTATCAAAGTTAGGTTCATTCTGGATGCATTTTGAAATTTTGAAGATTACTTTGGCCGAAATGAATTTTTTACAATTTTTATAAGCGGAAACTGCAATTTTTTTTCTTCTACTTTTCAACTTTTGATGGTTGCCATTTTGTTTCCAGCCACGATGTGTCAAATATTGAAGTGGATTATCAAAGTTAGGTTCATTCTGGATGCATTTTGAAATTTGGAAGGTTACTTTGGCCGAAATGAATTTTTTACAATTTTTATAAGCGGAGACTGCATTTTTTTCTATTTTTCAACTTTTGATGGTTGCCATTTTGTTTCCAGCCACGATGTGTCAAATATTGAAGTGGATTATCAAAGTTAGGTTCATTCTGGATGCATTTTGAAATTTTGAAGATTACTTTGGGCGAAATGAATTTTTTACAATTTTTATAAGCGGAAACTGCAATTTTTTTTCTTCTACTTTTCAACTTTTGATGGTTGCCATTTTGTTTCCAGCCACGATGTGTCAAATATTGAAGTGGATTATCAAAGTTAGGTTCATTCTGGATGCATTTTGAAATTTTGAAGATTACTTTGGGCGAAATGAATTTTTTACAATTTTTATAAGCGGAGACTGCAATTTTTTTCTCTGTTTTTCAACTTTTGATGGTTGCCATTTTGTTTCCAGCCACGATGTGTCAAATATTGAAGTGGATTATCAAAGTTAGGTTCATTCTGGATGCATTTTGAAATTTTGAAGATTACTTTGGGCGAAATGAATTTTTTACAATTTTTATAAGCGGAGACTGCAATTTTTTTTCTTCTACTTTTCAACTTCTGATGGTTGCCATTTTGTTTTCAGCCACGATGTGTCAAATATTGAAGTGGATTATGAAAGTTAGGTTCATTCTGAATGCATTTTGAAATTTGGAAGGTTACTTTGGCCGAAATGAATTTTTTACAATTTTTATAAGCGGAGACTGCAATTTTTTTTCTTCTACTTTTCAACTTCTGATGGTTGCCATTTTGTTTCCAGCCACGATGTGTCAAATATTGAAGTGTATTATCAAAGTTAGGTTCATTCTGAATGCATTCTGAAATTTGGAAGGTTACTTTGGCCGAAATGAATTTTTTACAATTTTTATAAGCGCAGACTGCAATTTTTTTTCTTCTACTTTTCAACTTTTGATGGTTGCCATTTTGTTTCCAGCCACGATGTGTCAAATATTGAAGTGGATTATCAAAGTTAGGTTCATTCTGGATGCATTTTGAAATTTTGAAGATTACTTTGGGCGAAATGAATTTTTTACAATTTTTATAAGCGGAAACTGCAATTTTTTTCTCTGTTTTTCAACTTTTGATGGTTGCCATTTTGTTTCCAGCCACGATGTGTCAAATATTGAAGTGGATTATCAAAGTTAGGTTCATTCTGGATGCATTTTGAAATTTTGAAGATTACTTTGGGCGAAATGAATTTTTTACAATTTTTATAAGCGGAGACTGCATTTTTTTCTATTTTTCAACTTTTGATGGTTGCCATTTTGTTTCCAGCCACGATGTGTCAAATATTGAAGTGGATTATCAAAGTTAGGTTCATTCTGGATGCATTTTGAAATTTTGAAGATTACTTTGGCCGAAATGAATTTTTTACAATTTTTATAAGCGGAGACTGCAATTTTTTTTCTTCTACTTTTCAACTTTTGATGGTTGCCATTTTGTTTCCAGCCACGATGTGTCAAATATTGAAGTGGATTATCAAACTTAGGTTCATTCTGAATGCATTCTGAAATTTTGAAGGTTACTTTGGCCGAAATGAATTTTTTACAATTTTTATAAGCGGAGACTGCAATTTTTTTTCTTCTACTTTTCAACTTTTGATGGTTGCCATTTTGTTTCCAGCCACGATGTGTCAAATATTGAAGTGGATTATCAAACTTAGGTTCATTCTGAATGCATTCTGAAATTTTGAAGGTTACTTTGGCCGAAATGAATTTTTTACAATTTTTATAAGCGGAGACTGCAATTTTTTTTCTTCTACTTTTCAACTTCTGATGGTTGCCATTTTGTTTCCAGCCACGGTGTGTCAAATATTGAAGTGTATTATCAAAGTTAGGTTCATTCTGAATGCATTCTGAAATTTGGAAGGTTACTTTGGCCGAAATGAATTTTTTACAATTTTTATAAGCGGAGACTGCAATTTTTTTCTCTGTTTTTCAACTTTTGATGGTTGCCATTTTGTTTTCAGCCACGATGTGTCAAATATTGAAGTGGATTATCAAAGTTAGGTTCATTCTGAATGCATTTTGAAATTTTGAAGATTACTTTGGCCGAAATGAATTTTTTACAATTTTTATAAGCGGAGACTGCAATTTTTTTCTCTGTTTTTCAACTTTTGATGGTTGTCATTTTGTTTTCAGCCACGATGTGTCAAATATTGAAGTGGATTATCAAAGTTAGGTTCATTCTGGATGCATTCTGAAATTTGGAAGGTTACTTTGGCCGAAATGAATTTTTTACAATTTTTATAAGCGGAGACTGCAATTTTTTTCTCTGTTTTTCAACTTTTGATGGTTGCCATTTTGTTTTCAGCCACGATGTGTCAAATATTGAAGTGGATTATCAAAGTTAGGTTCATTCTGGATGCATTTTGAAGAATATAACATTAATTTTGCTTCCACTAATAAACTATCGAAATTTGTGGGTGTTATTCTTGTTATTCTTCACTCAAATAAACAGATTTATTACGCTCTCCGTTATATATAAACATTAACTTTCTCATTTCAACAATTAACTCCTCAATTAGCGCACAAAGACACACTAAATATTATTCTCTAATTACGGGGTTTAAACAAACGAAACATGATGTGTAGCGAGAGTAAAGTTAAACTTTGCGATAAATGGCGGAGGCGCCGGGCGGGACACAAAGCTTCGCGTAAAATATGATTAATTTATAATTAATAATATAATTAATTTATAATTAAAGTGCATTTTCTGGTTGGAAAGGAATTCTGCAAACAGGGCACAACACGAAACACATAAATTTCGCGAAAACGGTGGAATTACGGGCGAAATTGATGAGAGCCTCAAATTGATGTATGACTGTGTGATCCGAGGGAAAAATGCGAGGCTCCGGGATTAAATGATTACTGAATGTCAATTTGTGTCTGAATAATTAATTTAATCTTCGCGATGGGAATTTATAAATAGGAAAGCAAATAATTAATAAACTACTCGAACAACTCCGTAAATCGTGTTAATGGATGGAAATTGCAGAAAGGGCTTAGTGGAAAATTCACCCGGCGCATTCACCAATTGTGTACTCTTGTAAATCAGGAGTAAAAATGTACCTACAAGATATTACATTTTTATTTATCGAAAGATGTGATTTTCACAAAGCGCAAAAAAGGAAGAATAGAAAACCTTCGCTCGTCTACTGAGAAATTTTTCAAGGTACGTTTCACCCTTGACGTGTGCGATCCTGCCCTCGCGATCGATACACCCGCCCCCCCGTCTCCCCGGGACTTCGCCCCAGTAAACGTTCCGTTTGTGTGTTTCTCCTCGGTGACCCAAGGAACACATCATTATCCTAAGTTCTGGAGAGTTCTCTTTATTTGCCTTTTCAAACTCTTCGCACGAGAAATGCCCTCCCGTACTCTCCGTGCCAATAAAATCGCCCCAGGGCTGAAAATAACAATGTCTTTCCCTCTACGCAAAATATAAATACCTTACAGAGCTGCAAAATTGTTTGAGGGTATTCACTTGTAATTATTATTAAAAAAAAAATCAACTTTGATGATAAAAATACCTGCCAATAAAATATAAAACTTTTAATAATAACAAAATATGGCTGAAAGACCTCGGTCGATGGCCTGTTGTATATCGATATCGATGTAAATCCAAATTATTACAATTGTTAAATTTAAACATAAACGAATGTCATTTTAATTCGCTCTTTCCTGCGGCTAATTAAAGCTTTGAGACTCGCGCACGCACGCACAGACCTGATGAATGTTTGTAAAGTTAGTGGACCGATAAAACGGCAAATTCTTCATCATCACCATCATCATCATCTTTGCCATTTACAATGCGCATACGTCAATTTGGGTCTATTGTTGTACACGCGCGGTTACAATTTCGACTGCGTATGCCCCCTATACAATTTCAAAAAAGTCATGACCTACTTGATGGTGAATAAATTGAGGTAATCGATGCACGTTTTTAATTTCTAATAACTTTACATCGTACATAATTAATTGCGATAATTAACGAATATTACGTAAATTTTGTATAAACATTCACATATTGAAAAAACGCACCTACATGAAAATGTATACATATATTATGCATGTCGAAAAAATCAATTATTATTATTATTGTATAAATATTTGATAAATTCAAAAACAAAAAAAAAAACGTACATAATTAATACCGTAATCGATTAAACGTAATGAATACGTAAACAGAATTACCGAGAATTACATAAATTGCATTAAAATCAATTCACCATGCCGCATAATACCCGCACAATTCCATTGAACAAATAATCGGAAATATTTACCGTTCGCGCAAATGTACCAGCCAAACGCTAATGCGTCCCAATACCATCGATTGCAAACCTGCATAATCACAATTCAAAATTAATGCCTAATGTTATCGGGAATAACCGGCGACAAATTATTCTCGTTAAAGCAAATTTATTCGTGCTCCAACAAATTCGACCCTTTCTAACAGAATCCAGCTAGTTTCAAATTTAAAAAAGGTGTTCCGCAAGGTTCCATACTGGTACCGAAGATATTCAATATCTCTATCAATGATGCTAATTGCTGGCAAAATATTAATAAATGTTTAATAATCCCAAACACACGATTTTTCGTTAACGTAACGGTTAATTCGAAGGATGCTGGGTGGGCCTTATCCTACAATTCAATCATTGGACCCCAGCGCAAAGTTGCAATTTACAGACACGAATTAAAAGTTGTAATTATTAATGTATACTTGCGAAACACTTCCACTATTTGTATTGGAGGATAGTGACCACCCACCACCCTTTATATCAACTTCAACTTAACCTACAAAATTATGTACGCGCAATGGAATTTCATTGAAAATCCATTGGTGAGACTTCAAGTTTAATATTAATGTATACTTGCGAAACACTCGTTAATATTCCACTATTTGTATTGAAGGATAGTGCCTACCCACCACCCTTTATATTAACTTCAACTTAACCTACAAAAGTTAGTTACTAATTCTTTAATGTTTACTTGTTTAAATTTTAAATTTTGTTTATATAATTTTGTATAATTTTCTCAGATTTGTATTATTTTTAGAGATACTTTTTGTATTATAAAGGGAAATTCCCGTAAATAAATAAATAAATAAATAAATAAATAAATAAAAATTACGTACGTGCAATGGAATTTCATTGTAAATCCATTGGTGAGACTTTAAGTTTAATATTAATGTATACTTGCGAAACACTCGTTAATATTCCACTATTTGTATTGAAGGATAGTGCCCACCCACCACCCTTTATATTAACTTCAACTTAACCTACAAAATTATGTGCGGGCAATGGAATTTCTTTGTAAATCCATTGATGAGACTTTAAGTTTAATATTAATGTATACTTGCGAAACACTCTTTAAAATTCCACTATTTGTATTGAAGGATAGTGCCCATCCATCACCCTTTTATATTAACTTCAACTTAACCTACAAAATTACGTACGTGCAATGGAATTTCATTGTAAAACCATTGGAGAGACTTTAAGTTTAATATTAATGTATACTTGCGAAACACTCGTTAATATTCCACTATTTGTATTGAAGGATAGTGCCCACCCACCACCTTTTATATTAACTTCAACTTAACCTACAAAATTACGTACGTGCAATGGAATTTCATTGTAAATCCATTGAAGAGACTTTAAGTTTGCGAAACACTCGTTAATATTCCACTATTTGTATTGAAGGATAGTGCCCACCCACCACCCTTTATATCAACTTCAACTTAACCTACAAAATTATGTGCGTGCAATGGAATTTCATTGTAAATCCATTGGAGAGACTTTAAATTTGCGAAATACTCGTTAATATTCCACTATTTGTATTGAAGGACAGTGCCCACCCACCACCCTTTATATCAACTTCAACTTAACCTACAAAATTACGTACGTGCAATGGAATTTCATTGTAAATCCATTGGTGAGACTTAAGTTTAATATTTGCCAAAACACGACTCTCTGTTAAAATTAAAGTTACACCGGAGGGTGGTGGGTGGGCCCCATCCCACAATCCAACCGGTTGAACACAGCACAATGTTATTACAAATGAACTATTGTATAAAAACAATTTAAAAATTATAAATCCCACGCTTTCGTTATCGTTCTACACGTCTTGTAAAACCCTCGTTAATATGCAACCGTTTGGATTGTAGGATAGTGCCCACCCATCACCCTTTAACGTACACCATAAAACTATGTTCGCGTTTAGAAACTTCTTCGTAAATTCATTGATGTTGTTGGAGGTTTAATAATCGCCAAAACCGGGTTTTTTGTGTAAGTTAAAATTAATTCCAAGGTTGGTGGGTGGGCACTATCTTATAATCTAATTAGTTGATCACATCACATTATTTCTACAAATGAACTAAATCACTGAAACAAATTCAAAAATAAAATTCCTATATTTTCGTTATTGTTCTACACCTATAAAACTCTCGTTGATATTCAACTCTTTGGATTGTAGGATAGTGCCCACCCACCACCCTTTTTGTCAGCTTTAACTTACGCCACAAAACTATGTTCGTGTTTAGAAATGTCTTTGATGATGTTTGAAGTTTAATAATCGTCAAAAAGGGTTTTTTTGTGTAAGTTAAAATTAATTCCAAGGTTGGTGGGTGGGCACCATCTTATAATCTAATCACATTATTTCTACAAATGAACTAAATCACAGAAACAAATTCAAAAGTAAAATTCCAATATTTTTGTTATTGTTTCACACTTGCAAAACCCTTGTTGATATTCAACTCTTTGGATTGTAGGATACTGCCCACCCACCACCCTTTTTGTCAGCTTTAACTTACGCCACAAAACTATGTTCGTGTTTAGAAATGTCTTTGATGATGTTTGAAGTTTAATAATCGTCAAAACGGGTTTTTTTTGTGTAAGTTAAAATTAATTCCAAGGTTGGTGGGTGGGCACTATCTTATAATCTAATCAGTTGATCACATTACATTATTTCTACAAATAAACTAAATCACAGAAACAAATTCAAAAATAAAATTCCTATATTTTCGTTATTGTTCCACACTTGTAAAACCCTTGGTAACATTCAACTCTTTGTATTGTAGGCTCGTGCCCACCCACCGCCCTTTATGCCAACTTTAACTTGCGCCATAAAACTACGTTCGTGTTTAGAATTTTTTTGGATGATGTTTGAAGTTTGATAATCGTCAAACAGGCTTTTTTTGTTAAAGTTCAAATTAATTCTAAGAGTGGTGGGTGAAGTGGTGGGTGGGCCCAATTCTAAGTGGTGGGTGGGCCCAATTCTACAATCCAACCAGTAGAACATAGCGCAGTGTTGTTGCAAATTACTTAATTTACAACATACACAATCACAAAAAAAAGGTACAATCAATCAGTGATTTGTGGGTTAGGTTAAGAGGATGGTGGGTGGGCCTTATCCTACAATCCTACAATCCAACGAATTGAACATTGTCCAGGGTTCTTGCAAATGAATTAATTTACAAAATACAAAATCACCAACGCAATATTTCTGGATTTGGTGGTCACTCCTCATCTGCGTAACCCTCGTTTATATTTAACTAATTGGAGGATAGAATAGTGCCCACCCACCACCCTCCGTATAAATTTCAACTCAAACTACAAACTCTGTTTCGTAATTATTGTTAAACTTCCAACACCACGGAAGGATTTACAAAGAAATTTCATCAAATCGAACAGCGATTTTTGGTTTAGGTTAAAGTAAATATAAAGAGCGGTGGGTGGGCCATATCTTACAATCCACTGCCCAGGGTTTTTATAAAGAAAAAACTAATTTACAAAATACAAAATCACAAACAAAATTAAACCAATCAAATAACGTTTCGTAGGTTAAGTTAGAATGGATACGGAGGGTGGTGGGTGGGCCCTATCCTACAATCCAATGAATTGAACATCGTCTAGGGCTCTTGCAAATGAATTAATTTACAAAATACAAAATCACCAACGCAATATTTCTGGATTTGGTGGTCACTCCTCATCTGCGTAACCCTCGTTTATATGTAACTAATTGAAGGATAGAATAGTGCCCACCCACCACCCCTCGTATAAATTTCAACTCAAACTACAAACTCTGTTTCGTAATTATTGTTAAACTTCCAACACCACGGAAGGATTTACAAAGAAATTTCATCAAATCGAACAGCGATTTTTGGTTTAGGTTAAAGTGGATACAAAGAGTGGTGGGTGGGCCGTATCCTACAATCCACCGCCCAGGGTTCTTATAAAAAAAACTTATTACAAAATACAAATAATCACAAACAAAATTAAAGCAATCAAATAACGTTTTGTAGGTTAAGTGAGAATGGATACGGAGAGTGGTGGGTGGGCTCTTTATTACAATACAACGAGTTGAACATCGCCCGGGGTTCTTGGTTCTTGCAAATGAATAAACTTACAAAATACAAAATCACAAACAAAATTAAACCAATCAAATAACGTTTTGTAGGTTAAGTGAGAACGGATACGGAGGGTGGTGGGTGGGCTCTTTATTACAATATAACGAGTTGAATATCGCCCAGGGTTCTGGGTTCTTGCAAATTAATAAATTTACAAAATACAAAATCACAAACATTAAATTAAAGTTTTGTAGGTTAAGTTAGAATGGATACCGAGGGTGGTGGGTGGGCTTTTTATTACAATACAACGAGTTGAACATCGCGCAGGGTTCTTGGTTCTTGCAAATTAATAAATTTACAAAATACAAAATCACAAACATTAAATTAACGTTTTGTAGGTTAAGTTAGAATGGATACGGATGGTGGTGGGTGGGCTCTTGATTACAATACAACGAGTTGAACATCGCCCAGGGTTCTTGAAAATGAATAAATTTACAAAATCACAAACGCAATGATAATACTAATCTTTTGCGCAACCATTGTTTATGTTCAACTAATAGGAGGGTGGAATAGAGCCCACCCACCACCACTCGTATTAATTTTAACTCAAACTGCGAACCATGTTTCGTAATTATTGTTAAAATGGCGACACCGCAGAAGGATTTACAAAAAAAAATCATGCAATTCAACAGCGTTTTGTGGGTTGGGTTAAAATGGACACGAAGGGTGGTGGGTGTGCTCTATCCTACAATCCAACCGGTTAAATATAAAACAGGGTTTACAAAGAAAGAGGAAAAGCAACATTTTATTTTCTCGTTCGTCGCCAAGTTTAGCGTTCGTGTTCTACTGTTTGGTTTGTGGGATAAGACCCACCCACCACTCCTTGTTTTCACGTGTACTTAACCTATAAATTCTGTTTATATGAAGTTTGGTTCATTTTACGTTTACAACTTCATGGAAACCAATTTCGAACTTCGATTTTTAAAATCAGTAAAAAAAAATCCGTGCTCGTTGTGAATCATGTTGTTGTGGGTTACCAACTTCAGAACGCTAAAACGTAATAGTGACGGTTCTCGACGAGGTGCTTCATGGTACGGCCGAGGTAGCAGAGGTGGTAATACAGATCTCTGCAACCGACCCTACCTATCAGAGGTGACAATACAGATATCTGTATTGCCACCTCTGTTGGTGACTGATGGTACAGCAGAGGTGGCAATACAGATACCTGTATTACCACCTCTGTTGGTGACTTAACCTATAAATCCAGTTTTTCTGTTTATATGAAGTTTGGTTCATTTTACGTTTACAACTTCACGGAAACCAATTTCGAACTTCGATTTTTAAAATCGGTAAAAAGAAAATCCGTGCTCGCTGTTAATCATGTTGTTGTGGGTTACCAACTTCAGAACGTAAAACGTAACAGTGACGGTTCTCAGCGAGACGCCTCATGGTACGGCCGAGGTAGCTGAGGTGGTAATACAGATCTCTACAACCGACCCTACTTATCTAAGGTAGCAGAGATGGCAATACAGATATCTGTATTACCACCTCTGTTGGTGACTCATGGTACAGCAGAGGTGGTAATACAGATATCTCTATTACCACTTCTTTTGGTGACTCATGGTACGTCCGAGGTGGCAATACAGATATCTGTATTACCACCTCTCTTGGTGACTCATGGTACAGCAGAGGTGGTAATACAGATATCTCTATTACCACTTCTTTTGGTGACTCATGGTACGGCCGAGGTGGCAATACAGATATCTGTATTACCACCTCTCTTGGTGACTCATGGTACAGCAGAGGTGGTAATACAGATATCTCTATTACCACTTCTTTTGGTGACTCATGGTACGGCCGAGGTGGCAATACAGATATCTGTATTACCACCTCTCTTGGTGACTCATGGTACAGCAGAGGTGGTAATACAGATATCTCTATTACCACTTCTTTTGGTGACTCATGGTACGTCCGAGGTGGCAATACAGATATCTGTATTACCACCTCTCTTGGTGACTCATGGTACAGCAGAGGTGGTAATACAGATATCTCTATTACCACTTCTTTTGGTGACTCATGGTACGGCCGAGGTGGCAATACAGATATCTGTATTACCACCTCTCTTGGTGACTCATGGTACAGCAGAGGTGGCAATACAGATATCTGTATTACCTTCTGTTGGTGGCTCATGATACGGCAGAGATGGCAATACAGATATCTGCAACCGACCCTACCTATCTGAGGTAGCAGAGATGGCAATACAGATATCTGTATTACCCTCTGTTGGTGACTCATGGTACAGCAGATACAATACAGATATCTGTATTACCACCTCTGTTGGTGACTCATGATATGGCCGAGATAGATGGTAATGCAGATCTCTGTATTGCCACCTCGGTCGTGTAATGAGTCACTCCGCGATATGTCGCTGGTGGAGTTGAAAGGAGATGAAGGGTAGGACTTCGGACTGACAAAAGGCTCTTTAGTCGCCTCTTACGACAAGCGAGCAAATTGAGGCGCCATTCTGTATGCCCGTCACCTCAGTGCGTGCGAACGTGAATTTAGGCAACAGTTATACCAATTTTGACAAGGGATAACCTATAAATATATTCAGGAAACGCCAGATACGGACAGATGGCGGTAAAACGCTTGACGACCACTTCTTTTTTTAACGAATGCTTTTTGTAATATAATTTAGGTCGATGACGGCTCTCGGCGAGGTGACTCATGGTACGGCTGAGGTAGCAGAGGTGGTAATACAGATCTCTGCAACTTCTGTATTATGACTCATGGTGCGGCTGAGGTAGCACATATCTTTACAACTGACCATACCTGTTTGTATTTTGACTCATGGCACGGCTGAGGTAGCAGAGGTGATAATACAGATCTCTGCAACGTCTTTATTATGACTCATGGTGCGGCTGAGGTAGCACAGATCTCTACAACTGACAATACCTGTTTGTATTATGACTCATATCACGGCTGAGGTAGCAGAGGTGGTAATACAGATCTCTACAATCAACCCTACCCATCTGTGTGACTCATGGCACGGCTGAGGTAGCAGAGGTGGTAATACAGATATCTGCAACTTCTGTATTATGACTCATGGTGCGGCTGAGGTAGCACAGATCTTTACAACTGACCATACCTGTTTGTATTATGATACATGACACGGCTGAGGTAGCAGAGGTGATAATACAGATCTCTGCAACCTCTGTATTATGACTCATGGTGCGGCTGAGGTTGCACAGATCTCTACAACTGACCATACCTGTTTGTATTATGACACGTGACACGGCTGAGGTAGCAGAGGTGGTAATACAGATCTCTACAACCAACCCTACCCATCTGTGTGACTCATGGCATGGCTGAGGTAGCAGAAGTGGTAATACAGATCTCTGTATTACCATCTCTGCTGCCTCGGCCATTCCCTGCCAATCGTAAACCACTCGATAAACGCAGAAGTGCGCGAACTTTTAAAAACATTCAAGCTGTAAGACAATCCGTGGACATTTTCGTTTGTTGGAAGAATTTAACTTAATCTAAATGGACGAGATCGAAAAAGTTTATTTGCTGAAAAAGAGAGCGCAACGTCTCTGGACGAGAATCTCACATATCCTATCAATCCCGGTTCATCCAGGTAACCCAGTTATCGCGTAATCACATTAAGGACGTTGTTTACTCTTATTGTTTCCCAGTACAATCATCGAGTTCTCCGTTTGATTCCCTTACGACGACGACCTTTATTTACCTACGCTGTTACCTAAGAAGAATTTGCTGTTTTATTAAAACTTTACCAGCGCTGAATTTGAACTAAAAATGAAGTAAACAAGTAATAATACATCTTTCAGCCTTATACAAGTAATGAATTTATTAAACAAATCTGAATCCAATTTCAATTCCGAAAGTGGAATTCCCGTTCGAATAAAATTTCCATCGACACTTTTTTTTTTCGTTAAAACAACGCGAAATTGATTTTAAATCGAATCAAACCGTCTCTTCCATCCATCCGTCCATCTATGATTGCGCGGTCCCAACATTCCCCCCACCACGCACTTCCGATCGCGTTTATTGGTGAAACAATCGATCGAAATGCAAATTCTCGTCTCGGCCGGGAGGGATGCATCTTCTTGTAAATGGAGATGTAAATGGGCGCCGAGTGGGATTTACGTGCGAAGGAGGAATTTTATTCGACTCAAACTTCTCGTCTGACAACTCAACTCAACGGCGAGGAGGAAATTCCCGAAGTTTGTCTCTCTCTCTCTCTTTCTCCGCAACTTAATTAAAAGTAAATCCGGACGATTTCACGAGATCGAAGAATCGACGTTGGTTTCGATAAGTCGGAAGTTGCGTAATGTTTAATTGATTAATAGCTGGGATTATGTTGCGTTTGTCAGTGTTTAAAATGCTAGATTCGCGCTGCCGAGTGCAGATTCGGGCGCCGAAATTTTAGCGTCCCACGTTGGGCGCCAAAAATTTTACGTCCAACATCGGGCGTAGAAATGTTTACGTCCCACATTGGACGCTAAAATTTTTACGTCCAACGTCGGGCGCCGAAATGTTTACGTCCCACATTGGGCGCTAAAATTTTTACGTCCAACGTCGGGCGCAGAAATGTTTACGTCCCACGTTGGGCGCCAAAATTTTTACGTCCAACGTCCGGCGCCAAAATGTTTACGTCCCACATTGGGCGCTAAAATTTTTACGTCCAACGTTGGGCGCAGAAATGTTTACGTCCTACGTTGGGCGCCAAAATTTTTACGTCCAACGTCGGGAGCAGAAATGTTTACGTCCCACGTTGGGCGCCAAAAATTTTACGTCCAACGTCCGGCGCCGAAATGTTTACGTCCCACATTGGGCGCTAAAATTTTTACGTCCAACGTTGGGTGCAGAAATGTTTACGTCCCACGTTGGGCGCCAAAATTTTTACGCCCAACGTCGGGCGCCGAAATGTTATCGCGGGTTGTTGGGTGCGTTAAGTAACTTTTTACCAAACAGTTAATAGATTGGAATAAAACTCTTTAACTTTTTTATACCACTATATTTTATTTATGTGACTAGTTTCGACCATTCACTGGTCATTTTCAAACATAAGTAAATTAAATTACGGCTTTACAAATGTAAACCCGTATAAAAAAAGTTAAAGTGTTTTATTCCAATCTACAATCAAGATGTACCACGAAGTAAACGCCGCCAACATTAAACATTTAAACAGTTAATAGTTTTAAGTAAACGCCGCCAACATTAAACATTTAAACAGTTAATAGTTTTATAAAATTCAATTTTTTTTTCTGGTGGACGCGCCGGGAAATTCTTATTATCGGTAAATAAACACATTCTTTTCCGCTATTTATTGAAACGCGTCGTCACTGTGATGAGTAAATAATGTAAGAAAAAATAGAGAGCGCGCGATGCATCAGCGGTATCAGCAATAAACCCTGCTCTCCCAGAAAACCGGGGGATGATGGAGTGTCTGCGGGAATTAAGTGGACTCCGGGGAGGGCGGCCGCAAATATGATAAGAATTGCTGGGGCGAAATTAATCTCCATCATTTCCAGGGATACGGCGGACTCTCTGAATGCTCCAAGAAACGCAATTAAGTGCAGAGGGGAGGTGACATTTGCAACGACCCCCCGCTCACCCTCGCCGCGCCGCCACGGTTGCGACTGCCGGACACTGTGAGCGGGGATGATGAATTGCGGTGTCCTTTGTTCGCTGATATTGGATATCGGCTTTGACGGTTCAAGAATCGCCGTACTCGTTATTCTCCGCAAAGATGGCCTTGAGATTTTGTTTTTTTTTTGAACGTCAAAAATGCGTAACTTTTTTTTATAATAACGCTAAGCGAATGAATGCTGTCATGACAATATAACAGATACTTCCGTAAAAAAAAAGAAAAAAAAACGTTTTTCCCAGAAGCCTCTAGGAACGTTAAAACGGATATTTCCGAATAAAAGAAATTTGAAAAAAATTCACGATCACAATAGCGCCTACAGATATACAGACACACGCGCAGACACAATTTGTTTTTCCCAAAAACCTTAGAAATCGCCTATAGAAACGCTTAAACGGATATTTCCGAAAAAAAAACTAAATTGAAAAAAAATTCTACATCACAATAGCAATAGCACAGACACATTTTTTTCCAGAAACCTGAAAAATTGCATCTAGGAACGTTAAAACGGATATTTTCGAAAAAAAAAACAATTTGAAAAATTTTAAACGATCACAATAGCGCCTACAGACACACAAACACACGCACAGACACATCATTTTTTTTTTCAGAAATTGTTAAAATCGCCTCTAGGAACGTTAAAACGGATATTTACGATAAAGAGAAATTTAAAAAAAATCACAATCACAATAGCGCGTACACACAGACAAAATTTTCTTTTCGCCTCTAGAGACCTCAAAACGGATATTTCCATAAAAAAAAAATTGAGAAATTTCCACGATTTCAATAGCGCTTGAACAGACACAAAAGCAGACATTTTTTTTTCAAAAATCTTTGAAATTGCCTCTAGAGACCTTAAAACAGATATTTCCGTAAAAAATTTTTTTGTGAAATTTTGAAAAAATTCCACAATCACAATAGCGCATACAGACAGTCACATTTTTTTCCAGAAAACTTTGAAATCGCCTATAGAGACCTTAAAACGGATATTTCCGTAAAAATACAATTTTGAGAAATTTTGAAAAATTTCCACGATCACAATAACGCTTACACACATACAGACACACACACACAGCCACATTTTTTTTTTAGAAATTTTTGAAATCGCCTCTAGGGACATAAAGACGGATATTTCCGTAAAACACAATTTTGAGAAATTTTGCAAAATTTTCACGATCACAATAACGCTTACACAGATACAGATACAAACACGCACAGACACATTTTATTTTAGAAATTTTTAAAATCGCCTCTAGGGACATAAAAACGGATCTTTACGTAAAACAAATTGTATAATTTTGGAAAAAATCCACGATCACAATAGCGTTTGGAGACATAGGTACAGACACACATACAAACACATTTTTTTCCAAAAATCTTTGAAATCGCCTCTAGAGACCTTTAAACGGATATTTCCGTAAAAAACAATTTTGAGCAAATTTGAAAAATTTCCACGATCACAATAGTGCTTACAGACATGCACACAGGCACATGTTTTTTCCAGAAATTTTTTAAATTGCCTCCAGAGACCTCAAAACGGATATTTCCGTAAAAAACAATTTTGAGAAATTTTGAAAAATTTCCACGATTACAATAACGCTTACACACATACAGACATACACACAGACACATTTTTTTTAGAAATCTTTGAAATCGCCTCTAGGGATCTCATAACGGACATTTCCGTAAAAAAAAAATTTGAAAAAGATCCACGATCACAATAGCGCTTACATACACACATACACATTTTTTTCAGAAATCTTTGAAATCACTTCTAGGGATCTCAAAACGGATATTTCCGTAAAAATAAATTTTAAACAATTTCCATGATCACAATAGCGCTTAGAGACCTTAAAACGGATATTTCCATAAAAAACAATTTTGAGAAATTTTGAAAAATTTCCACGAATACAATAGTGCTTACACACAGACACATTTGTTTTCCAGAAATTTTTTAAATCGTCTCTGGGGATCAAAGAACGGATATTTCCGCAAAAAAAAAATGTAAAGTTTTTAAAAAAATCTACGATCACAATAGCGCTTACAGACATACAGACACACACACAGGCACATTTTTGTACAGAAATCTTTGAAATCGCCTTTAGGGATCTCAAAACGGACACATCTGTAAAAAAAATTTTTTTGAAAAATTTCCACGATCACAATAGCGCTTGCAGACATACACCGACACATTTTGTCCTAGAAATTTTTGAAATCGCCTCTGGGGACCTGGAAACGCATATTTCCGTATTTTTTTTGGAAAAAATCCACGATCACAATAGCGCTTAGAGACAGACACACACAGACACATTTTTTCCCAGAAATTTTTGAAATCGCCTCTACGAACCTAAAAACTGATATTTCCGTAATAATAAATTTTCAAAAATTTCCACGATCACAACAGCGCTCACTGGCATACAGACACAAAGATAGAAACAATGTTTTTTTTTTCAGAAATCTTTGAAATCGCCTCCACGGACCTCAAAACGGATATTTCCGTAAAAACAAAATTTGAAAAAATTCCACGATCACAATAGCACTTACAGGATATACAGACACATACAGACACATTTTTTTTGAGATATCTTTGTAATTGTTATATTTTGAAATTTTCTTGATGAACAAAAATAACTAAACGAATCGGTCTGTTTGTCTCACTGAAGACGATTATTAAGGGAGAATTGCCTGCGCAGAAATACGAATTAATTGTCTCGGCTCATTACTGCGGGAAATGATAGCGAGGGCATATAAGGGCTGAGGGCTAGAGGGATAGGATCCGGAGCATATGTTTCCCATCCCCAACAATGGGGACATGCGAGTGAGCCAACGCAGACGTTACACCGAGCCCCTCATCTCTCTCTCGACCCATTTGTTGTATTATAATTCACTTAGATTAAGGGAGGCTCAACATAAATTACCCCCAATATAAACACACACACACACACACACCCAATCAAACACAAGACAATCAACTTTAATTAATAGACACGAAGTATTCCCTAAATTAATTTTCATATATTAATTTTCTATATATACATATATATATATATATATATATATATATATATATATATATATATATATATATATATATAAACTTAGGGAAGTAATATATGAAGTGAAGAAATTGAATGTGGATGTGGTTTAGCGACCTCTATTGATTAATGTTCAAACGGTGTATGTGCTACCGGCGTGCAGTTCAAAATTTAATTAGTGTGAAATATATATATATATATATATATATATATATATATATATATATATATATATATATATATATATATATATATATATGTAGAAATTGAATAACGGGTATTACGGCGGAGGGCTTTGTGGAGAAAGTAGAAACTCTTTTTTCACGTGTAATATTTCG
Source organism: Ocypus olens (assembly GCA_910593695.2). Lineage (NCBI taxonomy): Eukaryota > Metazoa > Arthropoda > Insecta > Coleoptera > Staphylinidae > Ocypus > Ocypus olens. Next base: position 39,039,187 of record OU343065.1, on the reverse strand, counting down.
CAATTGGTTTTATTGCTTCATCATCTTTTATTGCTTTTTTGAAAAAAGAGTTTCTACTTTCTCCACAAAGCCCTCCGCCGTAATACCCGTTATTCAATTTCTACATATTTTAAATTCAACGGCGTTACTCCCCTTCTGGATATTATATATATATATATATATATATATATATATATATATATATTGTAAAAAAAATCGAAGAAAAATCCTCGTATCAGGGAATCCGACCAAAAGGGGGTGGTTAATAAATCATCTATTTATCATAAAACCGAGCTTTCGCCTTTTGGTCGGATTCCCTGATACGAGGATTTTTCTTTGATTTTTTTTACTATTCTCCAACAAGTACGACCGTTACTTCCCTCCAGCATCTATATATATATATATATATATATATAATATTTCAAAAAATAAAGCTCAAGAATGATCCTTTTCACAACACTATGTAATATATATATATATATATATATATATATATATATATATATACATGTTTTATAGATTTCATAAGTTAATTCACAGTAAAATTCGAAAATGTAAAAATCTGCAAAAACAACTTTTCTAATTTTTAACGAACGAGCGCATTTTTGTAGGGCAATACATAACCCTTGGCCAACGAGCTAGTTTGTAATAGTCTCAACTATTGCTGCATCAGACGATTAAAATAAGCTCATTTGCGAATTGGACTTATGGTGGATGCGCCGGGAACTGTAATTGTCGCGAACATTCCTTTGTAAAGTTACAATTATTTATCAAATTATAGACAACCAAGATAAGCTCATTAAAAAAAAGGATTGTATGGTAGACGCGCCGGCAACTTAATCCATAATGAAGAACGAGGTAAATCTATTGGCGTTGTAAAATTTCGGCCGTGTTAAAATTGCAATAAAGTTACTCAATTTTACCCATCCGGGGGCGGCGGTCCGTCAATTATTAATGTCCGAGTGCGTGCCGATTTCCGAATATATATATATATATATATATATATATATATACGGGGAAAACAATAACCGTTTTATTTTTCATTTATTGCGGCCGCGGCAGTAAATTATTTATTGCGAAAGGCGGAAGATTTCGCCGAAAAAGGCGTCCGGTTTTCGCGGGTCCGAAACAATCGTAAATTCCGGAAACAATTCGATTTTTTATTGTTAAATTTATGGTTTTATCGTTTGGGGTGTATTTTCATGCCGGTAGAGAGGAACATATTAAAATCGAATCGATATCTTCTTCATAATAATATTGGAAAATCATCAAATTGTATATACATTCCGGTTTTAAAATATAAATAACTGTAATAAACAACAACATGCGAAAGACAATAATTTTTTTCTGCTAATATATATATATATATATATATATATATATATATATATATATACAAGGTGTCTAAAAAAGACACCACCAAAATGATATGGTGTATTCCTGAGACAAAAAACAAGCAAATTAACTAAATTTATCTATATGAAAAATGACATACTTCCCAAGATACAGCAAGTCAAAGTTTAAGATTTTTAAAATGTTTTAATCTACAGAGTGACTCATTTGAAAGCGGGCCACCCTCATAATTTTTTTATTTATGGAGCGATTTTGACGAATTTTTTTTTTATGTGGAGGGGGGAAATGTGTATTTTGGAGCCAAGCGGCGTCCAGTTTTTTTTTAAACCAAAGCCTACAAGATAACATTTAGAGTTGTAAAATCCATAATCCATATTAGCGATTTTTTTATTAAAAATCCACGTACGCCACTGGAATTGGCGTCCTCTGAAAGAGATCTGTACCAAGTTTCATGAAAAAATATTCAACATTAACGATTCTATGACTAAATTACTGACGAGTTGTTTATTATGCATTAAGAAGCTTTTTATCCAGTAACCCATGCGATAACAAATGAATTTCAACGATTATTTAATTTAATAACAACATTTAATAAACAGTATTTTACAGACATTCTTCTAAAATAATATTAAATTAACACATAAATTAATTTTAAATTCTGGATTTTTCAACTAAATCTCCATTTATTTGAATGCATTTATCATATCGTCTTTTAATATTTGCCATAACATTAGATAATTGATGTGGTGTAATTTCAGCGCATGCCTGCCTTATTCTTTCGCGCAGTTCTTCTGCTTTGGTTGGACGAGTATTGTAGACTTTTTCTTTAATAAACCCCCATAGAAAAAAATCTAGGGGAGTTAAGTCAGGAGACCTGGGAGGAAACTGCATTAACCTACTATTTCGCCCTATCCACCGATTAGGAAAATTTTCCTCCAGCCACGCTCTCACAGTCCTGGCATTGTGGATAGGACAGCCATCTAACTGGAACAGTAGACCAGCCACTTCTGCAAGTGGAAGTTCATCAACAGCATCCGAAAATCCATTGTTTAAAAAATTTAAAAAACTTTGGCTATTCAAATTGCCTTCAAAAAAGAAGGGGCCAATTATTCTGGTATTTAATATACCGCACCATACGTTTACCTTCTGTGAATATTGTCGCCTACAGTTTATTACCCATTCTGGATTTTTTTGTGCCCACTGTCTCGTGTTCTGTGAATTTACCGTCCCATTGGTTGTAAATGTTGCCTCGTCACTAAACAAAATTCTTTTTTGAAAATTTATGTCATTAAGGTATTCTCCTTGGCACCATAAGCAATATTCCATTCGCTTATCATTATCACCTTCTTCTAAGGTGGGGAGAAATTTCGGTTTATAAGGCTTCATATTACTGTATTTTTTAAGGTTTCTTCTTATTGTTTCCCATGGTAACTGGAGGTCCAAACTTGCAATTCTCAAACTTTTTTTCGGATTTTCGATGAAATAATTTCGAATTCGTTCATTGCTTTTTCGTGGCCGTTGTACTACATTAATATTTTTTAAAATGTGCTGAGATACAGCTCCGTATTCGTTAAAAATATTGCACACTCGCACAACGGTAGACTTGCTAATATTTTGAAGTTCTGGATGTCTGTCATTAAAAATTCGAGATACTTCCCTTCCAGACCTGTCTCTGTCACCACGAAGTTTTACTATTTCAATCTTATGTTGTACCGTTAAATTATGAGCCATACTTATTGACAGTGTACTTACGGAACAGTACGTAAATTTCACTACTTAACTGACATTTGACATTTTCGTCTTTTATTTCATCTGTGACTTTAGTAATTGCAAAGCCTACTATTATGAATTGTTCATCCGTGTGTAGCTGTATTCTTAATGCATAATAAACAACTCGTCAGTAATTTAGTCATAGAATCGTTAATGTTGAATATTTTTTCATGAAACTTGGTACAGATCTATTTCAGAGGACGCCAATTCCAGTGGCGTACGCGGATTTTTAATAAAACAATCTCTAATATGGATTATGGATTTTACGGCTCTGAATATTATCGTGTAGGCTTTGCTTTTTAAAAAAACTGGACGCCGCTTGGCTCCAAAATACACCTTTCCCCCCTCGACATTAAAAAAAAAATTCGTCAAAATCGCTCCAAAAATAAAAAAAATATGAGGGTGGCCCGCTTTCAAATGGGTCACTCTGTATATCTCGAAAATGGCAGATGAGAATGATTTGTTTATTTTTTTCTGACAACTACATTAGGTGTATTACATTGTTTAAAAATTTCAAGAAATTTCTTCAAGTAGAAAGGTGCTCCAGAGGACATGCTGTTTACATTATTACATAGAACTTTTTTGTTCTTCACATTTTTTACGATTCAATATTTTTTTTAATGGACTCTAAAATTATTTCAATTTTTTTTACAAATTCGCGCTTCGTTAACATCAAATTATCTTATAAATCTCTTTGGAAGAGATTCGCTATTTTTTTTGCAGAGTCATGCTCGAATACGTTTTGAGTAATTTTCGAAAAAAATATTTTAGTCGAACACTTGACTTATTTTTCTTTTTTCGGGTCAGAAAAATTATTTCATTTATTGATATATTCAACGCTCCATTAACATCTCTTTGAAAGTAGTTTTTACTGGATCAAATTTGAATACATTTTGAGTTGGAATTAAAAACTGACTTATTCAGTTTTGTTTGTCACAAAAATTATTTCAATTTTTAACATTCTGTTTAACACACGAAATTATCTCAAAATCTGTCAGTGAGATATTTCTGGGTTTTTTCACGGAATCCAACTTGAATATACTTTCAGTTGGTTTTGGAAAATTTTAACCCAAAAACAATATATACCGGGTGACCCAGGGATCTGTAAAAGCCCCATAACTTATTTGCTATTTGAGATATCGACTTCCAGTTTTCTTCAACTGGTACCGACACTTATTCTACATATTTTAAAAATATGTATGTTTTTATACAGGGTGTCCCAATATACATAACAGAACAAAGTTATGTTTTTTTCAATGGAACACCCTATATTTTATACTTTATTTTCAACCCTCTTGAGAAGCTGATAAAAATAGTATAAGATACTATGGGTCTATTATGGACGGTTGGTTAGTTATGGGCAAATTTGTAGCAAAAACATGTACACATTGAAAACATTGCAGAAGCGTTCCTAGCAAAGATAGCATCATTATTTATACACTAGAAAAAATCCCACATCATAAAGAATAATACACATCGGCTTTGGTTCTCTTTTATTCATAGTGCTATACAGGGTGTCAACATACGCAAAACAATGGATAACTATTTTTTTTCAAATGGAACACCCTATATAAGTTGCCACCAATCTATGGCATTTTTAATAAGCTTTCCAGTTATATACAGTTTGTATAACAAAATATTAAGGATTCTGAGATTTATCAATAAAAACATATTTATTTTGTCACTTTCTGCTGATTTTTGGATTTTCAGCCAAAACTATGCATTTTCAGGAAAAATTATAAGAGACCAAAGTTGTAGAGCGAAAAATTTCCGATCGACATAGGTCTTTGAATTTTTAAGATAATGCGTGCATTGTCCGCCAGAGCGCGCAAAATCGTGACCATATATGCATTTTAGCGTTTCCTTTTCAAATTTTTTATTAATAAATTGCACTATACTTTATTTACCGCACCCTCTAGCGAAAAAACGGGAAATTATAGGGAAATTCAAATAGCCCATATCGATTGAAAATATTCCCCTCTACAACTCTTAATAGAAGCAATTTTTGCCAAAAATGCATAGTTTTCCCTAAAAATGCAAATTGAAAATGTATATATCAATTTTTGCGTTTTTCAATGGTTTTTTTGCATTTTTAGCAAAAACTATGCATTTTGGACAAAAATTGCTACTTTTAAGAGTTGTAGAGCGGAATATTTTCAATCGATGTAGGTCATTTGAATAATTCTATAGTTACCCGTTTTTCTGCTAGAGGACGTGAAAAATAAAGTATAGTGCAATTAATTAACAAAAAATTTGAGAAAAACGCTAAAATGCATATACGGTCACGATTTTGCGCACTCTGGCGGGCAATGCACGCATTATTGGAAAAGTCGAAAGACCTATATCGATCGAGAATTTTCCGCTCTACAACTTTGGTCTCTTATTATTTTTTCAGAAAATGCATAGTTTTGGCTGAAAATCCAAAAATGAGCAGTAGGTGACAAAAGAAAATTGTTTTTATGGATAAATCTCAAGAATCCTTAATATTTCATTATACAAATTGTACATCTTTGGAAAGCTTATTAAAAATTCCATACATTGGTGGCAAGATATATAGGGTGTTCCATTTGAAAAAAAATAGTTATCCATTATTTTGCGTATGTTGACACCCTGTATAGCAGTATGAATAAAAAAGAACCAAAGCCGATTTGTATTATTCTTCATGATGTGGAAAATTATTTAGTGTATAAAAAATGACGCTAGCTTTGCTAGGAGCGCTTCTGCAATTTTTTCAATGTGTCCTTGTTTTTGCCTCAAATTTGCCCATAACTAACCAATCGTCCATAATAGACCCATACTATCTTATACTATTTTTATCAGCTTCTCAAGAGGGTTTAAAATAAAGTATAAAATACAGGGTGTTCCATTTAAAAAAACATAACTTTGTTCAGTTATGTATACTGGGACACCCTGTACAAAAACATACATATTTTTAAAATATGTAGAATAAGTGTGGGTACCAGTTCAAGAAAACTAGAAGTCGATATCTCAAATAGCAAATAAGTTATGGGGCTTTTACAGATGCCTGGGTCACCCTGTATATATATATATATATATATATATATATATATATATATATATATATATATATATATATATATATATATGGCGAAAAATTTTAACCCAAAAACAATATATATATATATATGGCGAACTTCTTAACCTCATCACCACGCAGTCGCCTCACGCACCACAGGACATCATTATTTTAATCGTTTAATAGTAAGTTTAACCTCTTTTGTTTTCTTGTTCACTGCCGTTATAAAATATATATATATATAGTCTGCAGAGAGCAATAAACCAGATGTAGTGTGTGCTCAGTCACTATATTTCGCTATTAAGTAGCCAACGTTTCGCGTAAAACGTTTACGCATCATCAGGCCCTATATATATATATATATATATATATATATATATATATTGTTTTTGGGTTTTGGGTTAAAATATATATAAAAAATGAAACACTTGAAATTCGTGAAATTTCGACCATTTTCAAACCGCAATAACTCGTCGTATTTTCATTCGATTTTGATGAATCTTTGAGGGCGAAAAACTTTGAAGTGTCTTCTTTAAAGTCGTGCATGCGAACTCAAAAGAACCATCAAGTTTGGTTGAACAGTCGCCGAGTTATGTGCGAAAAACTTAAAAATGCACTTTTTTTTCAAACACCCATAACTTGGTGCCAAATCGTCGTAGGAACTTCGTTCTTTGAGTCCTGCATAAGGAATTGAACAAATTTTAATGCCTTTATGGTGGATCGAGTCGACAAAATTTTTCCAACTCCGTATACATCGTCAAAGTTGAAAAAAAAAATTTTTTTCACAGAGGCGCTAGAGGAGGTGGGGGGGGGGGTGGAACTCCTTCCGCCCCCCACCCCTTGCGCTTAAGTTCGCATGCATGACTTCAAAGAAGACACTTCAAAGTTTTTCACCCTCAAAGATTCATCAAAATCGATTGAAAATACGCCAAGTTATTGCGAAATTTCACGAATTTCAAGTGTTTCATTTTTTTCCACCAGTATATATATACTGGTGTACAATTATTTTTTTTTCTCCTTCAATATATTTTTTTCAAGTGGCAAATATGATTCCAATTCCAATTTCACAAATTCGTTTATTTGAAATCATCTCAAAATCCGTTTGGAAGATATTTGTTACTTTTTATACACAGTCACATTACTACCAACATAAGTAAAGTGTTAGTTATCTGTGTAAGTGATAAATGGTTAATAAACAATATTATTATTATTATTATTATTGTACAGGCTAATAATAATTAAATCATATTTTGAAATAATGACATTAAGTTATGTAAATGAAAGCGCGATGATTATCAATATTATCTCGGTCTCGTGGTTGGCTGTGATGAAACGTGCGTACGTGAAACGTTAAAAGCCAAAAGTCAAAGGTGATGCGAAGGTACTAATATACACAGTGGAGCGACCGAGTGTCGACGCTCACACGATTCATCATCGAATTTGAATTTGAATTTTAATAGAGTCTAAATATTATACGAGACGCTTTTGTATATATATATATATATACACACAAAATATTTGTGAACCCATTTCCGTCAAAATTTATTCGAAAAAAAAATTTTGAATTTTCCTAATTTTTCGAGGTTTTTTAAACATTTTGAGAACCGATGCTTTTCTCATTTAATTAGGTCTGCATGGAATGTGTGTTTGTTTATTTAAAACGCCAGATACGATTTCTTGCCTCCGAAATTTGAAGTGTTATCGCAACATTTTTTTTTTCAGATTGCAGAGCTCATCTATGGATTGCAATTATGGTGGATGCGCCTGGAGCTTTATTGTCAAGAGTATGGCGGAGTTACAATTATTTATCAGATTGGATGGTAAGTGTAATTTTAGATAGATTTGTCCGGTGAAAATTTGCGGGATCCCAAATCCGGGACGGTAATTCACTAATCTCCGATCGATTCGCGGGCGGCGTCGTTTAGAAATAGGGGGATTATACGCGGGGGCGTTGTGATTTAAATTTCTATGTAAATATACACTAATTGTGCAAATCCTCCCCTCATTTAAGCCGGGGCCACGTTTCAAATACCGGATTTGGCGTTTTCATGTAAATGCTATAAATATATCCATCGAGTGGACCTTAACAAACGTGCCTGCACTAATTAAACTTTCGGTCATAAAATCTCAACCGAAAATAGATTTAAGTTTAATTGCGTATATTAACCCTTACCCAACGAATGTCGCAAAAAAATATATTCCAGTACTAAAAATTTGTTTGTTGAATAGAAATTCTTTTGTATTGACAGAAATACATTTAATCATATTTTTCGCTACGTGAAAATTGTAATAAATTTATTAACAGTGTAACAAATTTATAATTAATGCGTAAAAATTCTGATAGATATTTTTTTCAAGATTCGCTTGGACATTTGGGTCGATTTTTCAAAAATGTAGGGATGGAATGTTTGGGATTTTTGTAGGATCATAAAGGGGAATGTATTTTGAGTAAATTTGGAAATTTTCATTACTGTTCCAACTGTTTTTATATTTTTTTATCGCCTGTGAAAATGTGGAAGTTCCGAATTAACATAATCGCGGACTTTGGGGTTGATTTTTTTTGAAATTCAGGGGTGGAATAATTGGGATTTTTGTAGGATTATAAAGGGAAATGTATTTTGAGTAAATTTGGAAATTTTCATTACTATTCCAATTGTTTTTATATTTTTTTATCGCCTGTGAAAATGTGGAAGTTCCGAATTAACATAAGCGCGGATATTGGGGTTAATTTTTTTTTAAATTCAGGGGTGGAATGTTTGGGATTTTTGTAGGATTATAAAGGGGAATGTATTTTGAGTAAATTTGGAAATTTTCATCACTATTCCAATTGTTTTTATATTTTTTTATCGCCTGTGAAAATGTGGAAGTTCCGAATTAAATTTAAACGTATGAAACGCATCTGGTCCCAAGATAATTACCAGCGGAAAGTTCGACGGGGGCCGATTAAGAATTTATGTGTGTTTAGGTCGGATTTTGGGACCCGGTTAACTTAACTACCCCGAGGACAATAACATCTGTGGCGCCCCTGAATAAATTGCGGACGTGACGCAACTTGAACGTCTTTGTGTGGGTGTACGTGAAGCCTTTATTGTCGATCCTCGCGAGTAATATTATTTTTTTAACGTGATCCAGACAATTGCGGAAGAGATTTTTTAGATTTTTAAAGGCTTAACAAAGACGACTCCAAATCGAATAATAATCTGAATAAAAGGGTGGGATTACGTTTGATTAATACATTTTTATTTGAAAAAAATCTTGAGTGTAAAAAAGTGGCACATTTTCATTACCTTGAATAAACGTCTTTTCGTATAAATATATATATATTTTTTTTTGTTCGGAAAAGGAGAGCACGTAGGCAATTCCTCTTTCGAGTGTATTGGCGTCGCGGAACGTTACTCGTTTGACAGGATTTGATGTATTTATGCATTTTCGTTCGGTAAAGTCGTCTTAGGGTTCCGGAACACGGACGGAATTGGTAAATATGCCCCGCGGCTCCGTCGCCCTTTTACGCGCCGATAAATCTCGCCGCGTCAGTTGCACCAACGCGAAAATGTGTATATTAGGTACGTTGAAAAAATTCAATTGCAACCATCGACGAATATTACGTTAGTATTATATAAATATTTTTTAGGGTGTGAATTGTCGCAAACGAAATTAACAATAAACCACAAAAAATCACGTCTGAAAATAATACATTTTTTTTTCTTTTACACCTGATTATATTATTTCATACAAGAACGCCAATTATTCACAAAAATTTACGTTTAACTTCGGAGCTGAATTTTCAGTTTCCCGATGGTTTTAGATGTCTAAAACAGATATTGTTATTGATAGTGCGTTTGTATTATTAGCCGGAAGCGATGTGTGTAATCCGTGTTGAACGCGATCAGTCGTCGGTGATGATTCTAAGTGGAGGAAACGGGCGCGCGTTTAATGCGGTCCATATTTCATGTTTCACCCCGACGACGATCATCAATCATCCCCGCGAAAGCAAATCACTTTTAATTAAAGTGGTCTGTCGGTCGTTTAATTGACTTGGCATGCACACCTTTCTAAAACGAGATGAATAAATATATATATATATATATATATATATATATATATATATATATATATATATATAATATATAAAATTTTCGTGTCACAGTGTTTGTAACAAAACTCCTTCTAAACGGCTTGACCGATTCTTATGAAATTTTGTGTGTACATTAAGCAGGTCTGAGAATAGGACGTAAACTATTTTTATTACCCCTAAATAATAAGGGTGGTCCACCGCAAATTTTTTATTTTTATTTTTTGGACAAAATTTTTTATTTTTATTTTTTTATGATTCGGCATTAAAAAATACATACAACCCTAAATTTTCACCCTTCTACCACCAACCCCAATTTTTTAATAGCGATTTTAGTACTTTAATAATTTTCTACTCTCGGCGATCGACCGCTCGATCAGTTATTCCTTTTCCATTGTTTGCGCCGTCGGTTATTAATGGGTTTTAATGGGCTTACCCTGTAGATTCGTATCGATAAATGTAAATAAATAAGTAGCTGAAATTATAAAAAAAAATATAAACAAAATATTAACTGCACTGAGCTCAATTGCAACACTTGCATCCGATGAACAATTAAGTCGGCTTTAAATACATAAATTGGTGATAACGATTGATTTATAATACGCGCGCCATCTCTTGGTGGTTGGAATGTCGCTCACGGTGGTGTTACGAACTAAAATATTCTGCGGAAGATTCTGTGCGCGGTTGAGAATTTTTTTAATAATTTTGCCATTTAGTTCAAATTCGTTGATTATTAAAAAAAAATATGAATTTTTGAAGCAATAATTGCATGTTAGAGCGATCATGAATTTCAAAAATTAAAAAAAAAATATTTCAACTGGCGATACATGTTTTTATTAGTAACAATACACTTCTCACATTCTTTAACTTTAACAATTTTGTTATTTAGTTCAAATCCGTTGATTATTAAAAAAGTTATGAATTTTTGAAGCAATAATTGCACGTTAAAGCGATGATGAATTTTAAAAATTCTAAAAAAAAATTTTCAACTGCTGATACATGTTTTTATTAGTAACAACACACTTCTCACATTCTTTAACTTTAATGATTTTGTTATTTAGTTCAAATCCATTGATTATTAAAAAAGTTATGAATTTTTGAAGCAATAATTGCACGTTAAAGCGATTATGAATTTTAAAAATTCTAAAAAAAATATTTCAACTGCCGATACATGTTTTTATTAGTAACAATACACTTCTCACATTCTTTAGCTTTAATAATTTTGTTATTTAGTTCAAATCCGTTGATTATTAAAAAAGTTATGAATTTTTGAAGCAATAATTGCACGTTAAAGCGATTATGAATTTCAAAAATTCTAAAAAAAATATTTCAACTGCCGATACATGTTTTTATTAGTAACAATACACTTCTTACATTCTTTAACTTTAATAATTTTGTTATTTAGTTCAAATCCGTTGATTATTAAAAAAGTTATGAATTTTTGAAGCAATAATTGCACGTTAAAGCGATTATGAATTTTAAAAATTCTAGAAAAAATATTTCAACTGCCGATACATGTTTTTATTAGTAACAATACACTTCTTACATTCTTTAACTTTAATGATTTTGTTATTTAGTTCAAATCCGTTGATTATTAAAAAAGTTATGAATTTTTGAAGCAATAATTGCACGTTAAAGCGATCATGAATTTTAAAAATTCTAAAAAAAATATTTCAACTACCGATACATGTTTTTATTAGTAACAATACACTTCTTACATTCTTTAACTTTAATAATTTTGTTATTTAGTTCAAATCCGTTGATTATTAAAAAAGTTATGAATTTTTGAAGCAATAATTGCACGTTAAAGCGATTATGAATTTTAAAAATTCTAAAAAAAATATTTCAACTGGCGATACATGTTTTTATTAGTAACAATACACTTCTTACATTCTTTAACTTTAATAATTTTGTTATTTAGTTCAAATCCGTTGATTATTAAAAAAGTTATGAATTTTTGAAGCAATAATTGCACGTTAAAGCGATTATGAATTTCAAAAATTCAAAAAAAAATATTTCAACTGCCGATACATGTTTTTATTAGTAACAATACACTTCTTACATTCTTTAGCTTTAATAATTTTGTTATTTAGTTCAAATCCGTTGATTATTAAAAAAGTTATGAATTTTTGAAGCAATAATTGCACGTTAAAGCGATTATGAATTTCAAAAATTCTAAAAAAAATATTTCAACTGCCTATACATGTTTTTATTAGTAACAATACACTCTTACATTCTTTAACTTTAATAATTTTGTTATTTAGTTCAAATCCGTTGATTATTAAAAAAGTTATGAATTTTTGAAGCAATAATTGCACGTTAAAGCGATTATGAATTTCAAAAATTCTAAAAAAAATATTTCAACTGCCTATACATGTTTTTATTAGTAACAATACACTTCTTACATTCTTTAGCTTTAATAATTTTGTTATTTAGTTCAAATCCGTTGATTATTAAAAAAGTTATGAATTTTTGAAGCAATAATTGCACGTTAAAGCGATTATGAATTTCAAAAATTCTAAAAAAAATATTTCAACTGGCGATACATGTTTTTATTAATAACAATACACTTCTTACATTCTTTAGCTTTAATGATTTTGTTATTTAGTTCAAATCCGTTGATTATTAAAAAAGTTATGAATTTTTGAAGCAATAATTGCACGTTAAAGCGATCATGAATTTTAAAAATTCTAAAAAAAATATTTCAACTGCCTATACATGTTTTTATTAGTAACAATACACTTCTTACATTCTTTAGCTTTAATAATTTTGTTATTTAGTTCAAATCCGTTGATTATTAAAAAAGTTATGAATTTTTGAAGCAATAATTGCACGTTAAAGCGATTATGAATTTCAAAAATTCTAAAAAAAATATTTCAACTGGCGATACATGTTTTTATTAGTAACAATACACTTCTTACATTCTTTAGCTTTAATAATTTTGTTATTTAGTTCAAATCCATTGATTATTAAAAAAGTTATGAATTTTTGAAGCAATAATTGCACGTTAAAGCGATGATGAATTTTAAAAATTCTAAAAAAAAAAATTTCAACTGCCGATACATGTTTTTATTAGTAACAATACACTTCTTACATTCTTTAGCTTTAATAATTTTGTTATTTAGTTCAAATCCGTTGATTATTAAAAAAGTTATGAATTTTTGAAGCAATAATTGCACGTTAAAGCGATTATGAATTTCAAAAATTCTAAAAAAAATATTTCAACTGGCGATACATGTTTTTATTAATAACAATACACTTCTTACATTCTTTAGCTTTAATGATTTTGTTATTTAGTTCAAATCCGTTGATTATTAAAAAAGTTATGAATTTTTGAACCAATATGTGCACGTTAAAGCGATTATGAATTTTAAAAATTCTAAAAAAAATATTTCAACTGCCGATACATGTTTTTATTAGTAATAATACACTTCTTACATTCTTTAACTTTAATAATTTTGTTATTTAGTTCAAATCCGTTGATTATTAAAAAAGTTATGAATTTTTGAAGCAATAATTGCACGTTAAAGCGATCATGAATTTTAAAAATTCTAGAAAAAATATTTCAACTGGCGATACATGTTTTTATTAGTAACAATACACTTCTTACATTCTTTAGCTTTAATAATTTTGTTATTTAGTTCAAATCCATTGATTATTAAAAAAGTTATGAATTTTTGAAGCAATAATTGCACGTTAAAGCGATCATGAATTTTAAAAATTCTAAAAAAAATATTTCAACTGCCTATACATGTTTTTATTAGTAACAATACACTTCTTACATTCTTTAGCTTTAATAATTTTGTTATTTAGTTCAAATCCGTTGATTATTAAAAAAGTTATGAATTTTTGAAGCAATAATTGCACGTTAAAGCGATTATGAATTTCAAAAATTCTAAAAAAAATATTTCAACTGGCGATACATGTTTTTATTAATAACAATACACTTCTTACATTCTTTAGCTTTAATGATTTTGTTATTTAGTTCAAATCCGTTGATTATTAAAAAAGTTATGAATTTTTGAAGCAATAATTGCACGTTAAAGCGATCATGAATTTTAAAAATTCTAAAAAAAATATTTCAACTGCCTATACATGTTTTTATTAGTAACAATACACTTCTTACATTCTTTAGCTTTAATAATTTTGTTATTTAGTTCAAATCCGTTGATTATTAAAAAAGTTATGAATTTTTGAAGCAATAATTGCACGTTAAAGCGATTATGAATTTCAAAAATTCTAAAAAAAATATTTCAACTGGCGATACATGTTTTTATTAGTAACAATACACTTCTTACATTCTTTAGCTTTAATAATTTTGTTATTTAGTTCAAATCCGTTGATTATTAAAAAAGTTATGAATTTTTGAAGCAATAATTGCACGTTAAAGCGATTATGAATTTTAAAAATTCTAAAAAAAATATTTCAACTGCCGATACATGTTTTTATTAGTAACAATACACTTCTTACATTCTTTAGCTTTAATAATTTTGTTATTTAGTTCAAATCCGTTGATTATTAAAAAAGTTATGAATTTTTGAAGCAATAATTGCACGTTAAAGCGATGATGAATTTTAAAAATTCTAAAAAAAAATTTTCAACTGCTGATACATGTTTTTATTAGTAACAACACACTTCTCACATTCTTTAACTTTAATGATTTTGTTATTTAGTTCAAATCCATTGATTATTAAAAAAGTTATGAATTTTTGAAGCAATAATTGCACGTTAAAGCGATTATGAATTTTAAAAATTCTAAAAAAAATATTTCAACTGCCGATACATGTTTTTATTAGTAACAATACACTTCTCACATTCTTTAGCTTTAATAATTTTGTTATTTAGTTCAAATCCGTTGATTATTAAAAAAGTTATGAATTTTTGAAGCAATAATTGCACGTTAAAGCGATTATGAATTTCAAAAATTCTAAAAAAAATATTTCAACTGCCGATACATGTTTTTATTAGTAACAATACACTTCTTACATTCTTTAACTTTAATAATTTTGTTATTTAGTTCAAATCCGTTGATTATTAAAAAAGTTATGAATTTTTGAAGCAATAATTGCACGTTAAAGCGATTATGAATTTTAAAAATTCTAGAAAAAATATTTCAACTGCCGATACATGTTTTTATTAGTAACAATACACTTCTTACATTCTTTAACTTTAATGATTTTGTTATTTAGTTCAAATCCGTTGATTATTAAAAAAGTTATGAATTTTTGAAGCAATAATTGCACGTTAAAGCGATCATGAATTTTAAAAATTCTAAAAAAAATATTTCAACTACCGATACATGTTTTTATTAGTAACAATACACTTCTTACATTCTTTAACTTTAATAATTTTGTTATTTAGTTCAAATCCGTTGATTATTAAAAAAGTTATGAATTTTTGAAGCAATAATTGCACGTTAAAGCGATTATGAATTTTAAAAATTCTAAAAAAAATATTTCAACTGGCGATACATGTTTTTATTAGTAACAATACACTTCTTACATTCTTTAACTTTAATAATTTTGTTATTTAGTTCAAATCCGTTGATTATTAAAAAAGTTATGAATTTTTGAAGCAATAATTGCACGTTAAAGCGATTATGAATTTCAAAAATTCAAAAAAAAAAATTTCAACTGCCGATACATGTTTTTATTAGTAACAATACACTTCTTACATTCTTTAGCTTTAATAATTTTGTTATTTAGTTCAAATCCGTTGATTATTAAAAAAGTTATGAATTTTTGAAGCAATAATTGCACGTTAAAGCGATTATGAATTTCAAAAATTCTAAAAAAAATATTTCAACTGCCTATACATGTTTTTATTAGTAACAATACACTTCTTACATTCTTTAACTTTAATAATTTTGTTATTTAGTTCAAATCCGTTGATTATTAAAAAAGTTATGAATTTTTGAAGCAATAATTGCACGTTAAAGCGATTATGAATTTCAAAAATTCTAAAAAAAATATTTCAACTGCCTATACATGTTTTTATTAGTAACAATACACTTCTTACATTCTTTAGCTTTAATAATTTTGTTATTTAGTTCAAATCCGTTGATTATTAAAAAAGTTATGAATTTTTGAAGCAATAATTGCACGTTAAAGCGATTATGAATTTCAAAAATTCTAAAAAAAATATTTCAACTGGCGATACATGTTTTTATTAATAACAATACACTTCTTACATTCTTTAGCTTTAATGATTTTGTTATTTAGTTCAAATCCGTTGATTATTAAAAAAGTTATGAATTTTTGAAGCAATAATTGCACGTTAAAGCGATCATGAATTTTAAAAATTCTAAAAAAAATATTTCAACTGCCTATACATGTTTTTATTAGTAACAATACACTTCTTACATTCTTTAGCTTTAATAATTTTGTTATTTAGTTCAAATCCGTTGATTATTAAAAAAGTTATGAATTTTTGAAGCAATAATTGCACGTTAAAGCGATTATGAATTTCAAAAATTCTAAAAAAAATATTTCAACTGGCGATACATGTTTTTATTAGTAACAATACACTTCTTACATTCTTTAGCTTTAATAATTTTGTTATTTAGTTCAAATCCATTGATTATTAAAAAAGTTATGAATTTTTGAAGCAATAATTGCACGTTAAAGCGATGATGAATTTTAAAAATTCTAAAAAAAAAAATTTCAACTGCCGATACATGTTTTTATTAGTAACAATACACTTCTTACATTCTTTAGCTTTAATAATTTTGTTATTTAGTTCAAATCCGTTGATTATTAAAAAAGTTATGAATTTTTGAAGCAATAATTGCACGTTAAAGCGATTATGAATTTCAAAAATTCTAAAAAAAATATTTCAACTGGCGATACATGTTTTTATTAATAACAATACACTTCTTACATTCTTTAGCTTTAATGATTTTGTTATTTAGTTCAAATCCGTTGATTATTAAAAAAGTTATGAATTTTTGAACCAATATGTGCACGTTAAAGCGATTATGAATTTTAAAAATTCTAAAAAAAATATTTCAACTGCCGATACATGTTTTTATTAGTAATAATACACTTCTTACATTCTTTAACTTTAATAATTTTGTTATTTAGTTCAAATCCGTTGATTATTAAAAAAGTTATGAATTTTTGAAGCAATAATTGCACGTTAAAGCGATCATGAATTTTAAAAATTCTAGAAAAAATATTTCAACTGGCGATACATGTTTTTATTAGTAACAATACACTTCTTACATTCTTTAGCTTTAATAATTTTGTTATTTAGTTCAAATCCATTGATTATTAAAAAAGTTATGAATTTTTGAAGCAATAATTGCACGTTAAAGCGATTATGAATTTTAAAAATTCTAAAAAAAATATTTCAACTGCCGATACATGTTTTTATTAGTAACAATACACTTCTTACATTCTTTAGCTTTAATAATTTTCACCGTGGACATGTTTCACACTCACTTTTACGTACATCCATCTGTTACTTTCATAACCTCACTTGTTCAGGGCAATAAACAATCGGCCCGACACACGGCTACGTGCCTGAAATTGGGAATTGTTCCATTTTATATTTCGGCGTATTTTAATCAAGTCGATAGCACACACACACACACAAACGTGAGACGAAATATTTCAAAAGAAAGATTTCCATATTTTACCTCCCGGTATATTCTCGACACTCACTTTAATCAGTCATGAAATTACAATTACTTTTTATAATAATCATAAACGCACTTTATTGTAACTCTGCGAGCTACAAATGGCCATCTACTTTTTTTATAACTCCATGGAAATTCTTGAGCAAAAGTCATTTTCACTTTAATCAATCATTACAAAGCCACAATGTAAAATTATATTGAATGGTAATAAACGAACTATACTATACTTATTGAATTATTTTTTTATAATTAGGTGAAAATTCTTGAGTAAAATTTTGTACCTTAATTATATTTTACTCCGAAAACTTCCTCGTGTTATTCGTGCAAAGGATTGCAATTACTAGGAATAATTATTCCATTTTTTAAGTGGAAATTTTCAACCATAATTACATTTACTCCTCGTGTTTTAATTAGTGTAAGCTCGTTTGATTTTTTTTAAATTTTTTGAAGTGCCCTTTAAAAACAAGACTAACGAACCGTTCCCTTTCCACGCACGCATGCATGCATGCATAGTTTTGCCCTACTGCAGCAGCAGCCGCAGCATCAAGGGCCTCAAGTGACCGAAAGCAATTTCGTTGCTAACATAACTGAACTTAGTTTATCCACACACACACACACACATTGAGCAGAATTGGGAATTTGCACAGCTAGAATCGCTTGCCTTGGATGGATTACACACAGGAATTCCCCCCATAAAGATGGAAATTGAATGCACACACACAGAGACACAGAAATTGCAGAATGCCCTAATTATTGTTTGAGCGAAAATTTTCCAACCGAAACGAAGTTTCAGCTTGCAATTACAATGGAACGTGAAATTCGACTCTAATACGAAACTGATATCAATAAATAATAATTACACCCTGTATAACTAGATGATTAATTATCATTTGTAATAAAAAATCACACTTTTTATACACGTGGAAAATTTCGCAACTTGAAATTGTGTTCTTGAGCAATTATTTTGAAATTTGTTGAAGGGATGTTGGTGGATTATTCTTTTAACGTAAAGTTGAATCATTTATGAGTAAATTTGGAAAGTTTCAAGTTTGCTGCAATTGTTTTTACATTTTTTTTATCGACGTGAAAAATTGCGCAACTTGAAATTGTGTTCTTGTGCAATTATTTCCAACTTTGTTGAAGGGATGTTGATGGATTATTCCTTTAACGTAAAGAGGAATCATTTATGAGTAAATTTGGAAAGTTTCAAGTTTGCGGCAATTGTTTTTACATTTTTTTTATCGGCGTGAAAAATTGCGCAACTTGAAATTGTGTTCTTGTGCAATTATTTCGAACTTTGTTGAAGGGATGTTGATGGATTATTCCTTTAACGTAAAGAGGCATCATTTATGAGTAAATTTGGAAAATTTGAAGTTTGCGGCAATTGTTTTTATATATTTTTTTATCGACGTGGAAAATTGCGCAACTTGAAATTGTGTTCTTGTGCAATTATTTCGAACTTTGTTGAAGGGATGTTGATGGATTATTCCTTTAACGTAAAGAGGAATTACTTATGAGTAAATTTGGAAAGTTTCAAGTTTGCGGCAATTGTTTTTATATTTTTTTTATCGACGTGAAAAATCGCGCAACTCGAAATTATGTTCTTGAGCAATTATTTCGAACTTTGTTGAAGGGATGTTGATGGATTATTCCTTTAAAGTAAAGAGGAATCATTTATGAGTAAATTTGCAGAATTTCAATTTTGTGGCAATTGTTTTTTTCGCTTGTTTTCGCATTGTCTAGTTACTGGAAGTTGTTATTTGCAGGGCGTTAAACATTTAGAGTTCTATATGCGAGTCCTCACAATCTCTTCCACGCAACAATAATTTCACAGTAATTATTCATCCGCGGCGACCATTAAATTTTCACAAAACAAAACGAAACTACTCGAACAATTAGTTGAACAACTCCCGTAGTAAATCCGCTGTAAACAATCGCCGGTGCTCCAATTAATTATTTACGAGTGTAAATTGCAGAAAGTGCTAGTACGCGACAAAATGTGGTTTTAAGTTCCCGGCGCATTCACCATTTCATTAAAATGGAATTAAATTCTATTTCTTAAAGCTATCTTTAATAAAAAGAACAAGATATTTTTATATATTACGAGTTAAACGCGGACGAAACATATTTATATTATTTTCGTTTTTAAAACTGCTTGAATTAATAACTATTTTATCATGTTAATTTTTTATTCGTTACGAAATAAATGCATTTATTTTAGCCATTAATAAAACGTGTATTATTTTCATAATTATGTACACTAAAGCCTCGCAATTCCTCACACGTGCCAACGTTAATTCATATTATTTACAAAATCGTACACAATAAGCCCACGGTAATTCCGCGATGATGGAGAAGTCCGCATTAACGCAGAATACATAAATTCCACTCCGTATCCATAATTTAGTTATATTGCGAGATATTTTAAGCGCAAACGACCGCCCGAGAACAGAATTTCCCGGCGCATCCACCATTTAATTGCGCCGCTCGCGCAATTAAAGTCGACTCGCATCCGATGGGTGCAAGCGGTTGCAACTTTACGTTTTCTCGAGAGGTCGGTCTTCTATCGTGAAGTAGAATCAATTTTCATTGTGCTTGAAAAGTTTCAAGTTTGTGACGAGTGTTTGTATATTTTTTATCGACGTGAAAAACGCGCAACTTGAAAATTGCTGAATGTTGAGTTTTTGCGGATTTATTTTGTATTCTATATAAGGGATGGTAATATTTTTTTTATTTGCCATAGAGAGGAATCACTTGCGAGTAAATTTGGAAAGTTTTGAGTTTGTGGCAATTTTTTTTATATTTTTTTATCAACGTGAAAAATGCGCGACTTGAAAACTGCTGAACGTTGAGTTCTTGCGCAATTATTTTGAATTCTATATAAGGGATGTTAATATTTTTTTAATTTACCATAGAGAGGAATCACTTGCGAGTAAATTTGGAAAGTTTTGAGTTTGTGGCAATTTTTTTCATATTTTTTTATCGACGTGGAAAATGCGCGACTTGAAAATTGCTGAATGTTGAGTTCTTGCGCAATTATTTTGAATTCTATATAAGGGATGTTAATATTTTTTTTATTTACCATAGAGAGGAATCACTTGCGAGTAAATTTGGAAAGTTTTGAATTTGTGGCAATTTTTTAAATATTTTTTTATCGACGTTGAAAATGCGCGACTTGAAAATTGATGAACGTTGAGTTCTTGCGCAATTATTTTGAATTCTATGTAAGGGATGTTAATATTTTTTTTATTTACCATGGAGAGGAATCACTTGCGAGTAAATTTGGAAAGTTTTGAATTTGTGGCAATTTTTTAAATATTTTTTTATCGACGTTGAAAATGCGCGACTTGAAAATTGATGAACGTTGAGTTCTTGCGCAATTATTTTGAATTCTATATAAGGGATGTTAATATTTTTTTTATTTACCATAGAGAGGAATCACTTGCGAGTAAATTTGGAAAGTTTTGAATTTGTGGCAATTTTTTAAATATTTTTTTATCGACGTTGAAAATGCGCGACTTGAAAATTGATGAACGTTGAGTTCTTGCGCAATTATTTTGAATTCTATGTAAGGGATGTTAATATTTTTTTTATTTACCATGGAGAGGAATCACTTGCGAGTAAATTTGGAAAGTTTTGAATTTGTGGCAATTTTTTAAATATTTTTTTATCGACGTTGAAAATGCGCGACTTGAAAATTGCTGAACGTTGAGTTCTTGCGCAATTATTTTGAATTCTATATAAGGAATGTTAATATTTGTTTTATTTACCATAGAGAGGAATCACTTGCGAGTAAATTTGGAAAGTTTTGAATTTGTGGCAATTTTTTAAATATTTTTTTATCGACGTTGAAAATGCGCGACTTGAAAATTGATGAACGTTGAGTTCTTGCGCAATTATTTTGAATTCTATGTAAGGGATGTTAATATTTTTTTTATTTACCATGGAGAGGAATCACTTGCGAGTAAATTTGGAAAGTTTTGAATTTGTGGCAATTTTTTAAATATTTTTTTATCGACGTTGAAAATGCGCGACTTGAAAATTGCTGAACGTTGAGTTCTTGCGCAATTATTTTGAATTCTATATAAGGAATGTTAATATTTGTTTTATTTACCATAGAGAGGAATCACTTGCGAGTAAATTTGGAAAGTTTTGAATTTGTGGCAATTTTTTAAATATTTTTTTATCGACGCTGAAAATGCGCGACTTGAAAATTGATGAACGTTGAGTTCTTGCGCAATTATTTTGAATTCTATGTAAGGGATGTTAATATTTTTTTTATTTACCATGGAGAGGAATCACTTGCGAGTAAATTTGGAAAGTTTTGAATTTGTGGCAATTTTTTAAATATTTTTTTATCGACGTTGAAAATGCGCGACTTGAAAATTGATGAACGTTGAGTTCTTGCGCAATTATTTTGAATTCTATATAAGGAATGTTAATATTTGTTTTATTTACCATGGAGAGGAATCACTTGCGAGTAAATTTGAAAAGTTTTAAGTTTGTGGCAATTTTTTTAATATTTTTTTATCGACGTGGAAAATGCGCGACTTGAAAATTGCTGAATGTTGAGTTCTTGCGCAATTATTTTGAATTCTATGTAAGGGATGTTAATATTTTTTTTATTTACCATAGAGAGGAATCACTTGCGAGTAAATTTGGAAAGTTTTGAATTTGTGGCAATTTTTTAAATATTTTTTTATCGACGTTGAAAATGCGCGACTTGAAAATTGCTGAACGTTGAGTTCTTGCGCAATTATTTTGAATTCTATGTAAGGGATGTTAATATTTTTTTTTTATTTACCATAGAGAGGAATCACTTGCGAGTAAATTTGGAAAGTTTTAAGTTTGTGGCAATTTTTTTAATATTTTTTTATCGACGTGGAAAATGCGCGACTTGAAAATTGCTGAACGTTGAGTTCTTGCGCAATTATTTTGAATTCTATGTAAGGGATGTTAATATTTTTTTTATTTACCATAGAGAGGAATCACTTGCGAGTAAATTTGGAAAGTTTTGAATTTGTGGCAATTTTTTAAATATTTTTTTATCGACGTTGAAAATGCGCGACTTGAAAATTGATGAACGTTGAGTTCTTGCGCAATTATTTTGAATTCTATGTAAGGGATGTTAATATTTTTTTTATTTACCATGGAGAGGAATCACTTGCGAGTAAATTTGGAAAGTTTTGAATTTGTGGCAATTTTTTAAATATTTTTTTATCGACGTTGAAAATGCGCGACTTGAAAATTGATGAACGTTGAGTTCTTGCGCAATTATTTTGAATTCTATATAAGGAATGTTAATATTTGTTTTATTTACCATAGAGAGGAATCACTTGCGAGTAAATTTGGAAAGTTTTGAATTTGTGGCAATTTTTTAAATATTTTTTTATCGACGTTGAAAATGCGCGACTTGAAAATTGATGAACGTTGAGTTCTTGCGCAATTATTTTGAATTCTATGTAAGGGATGTTAATATTTTTTTTATTTACCATGGAGAGGAATCACTTGCGAGTAAATTTGGAAAGTTTTGAATTTGTGGCAATTTTTTAAATATTTTTTTATCGACGTTGAAAATGCGCGACTTGAAAATTGATGAACGTTGAGTTCTTGCGCAATTATTTTGAATTCTATATAAGGAATGTTAATATTTGTTTTATTTACCATGGAGAGGAATCACTTGCGAGTAAATTTGAAAAGTTTTAAGTTTGTGGCAATTTTTTTAATATTTTTTTATCGACGTGGAAAATGCGCGACTTGAAAATTGCTGAATGTTGAGTTCTTGCGCAATTATTTTGAATTCTATGTAAGGGATGTTAATATTTTTTTTATTTACCATAGAGAGGAATCACTTGCGAGTAAATTTGGAAAGTTTTGAATTTGTGGCAATTTTTTAAATATTTTTTTATCGACGTTGAAAATGCGCGACTTGAAAATTGCTGAACGTTGAGTTCTTGCGCAATTATTTTGAATTCTATGTAAGGGATGTTAATATTTGTTTTATTTACCATGGAGAGGAATCACTTGCGAGTAAATTTGAAAAGTTTTAAGTTTGTGGCAATTTTTTTAATATTTTTTTATCGACGTGGAAAATGCGCGACTTGAAAATTGCTGAACGTTGAGTTCTTGCGCAATTATTTTGAATTCTATGTAAGGGATGTTAATATTTTTTTTTTATTTACCATAGAGAGGAATCACTTGCGAGTAAATTTGGAAAGTTTTAAGTTTGTGGCAATTTTTTTAATATTTTTTTATCGACGTGGAAAATGCGCGACTTGAAAATTGCTGAACGTTGAGTTCTTGCGCAATTATTTTGAATTCTATGTAAGGGATGTTAATATTTTTTTTATTTACCATAGAGAGGAATCACTTGCGAGTAAATTTGGAAAGTTTTGAATTTGTGGCAATTTTTTTAATATTTTTTTATCGACGTTGAAAATGCGCGACTTGAAAATTGATGAACGTTGAGTTCTTGCGCAATTATTTTGAATTCTATATAAGGGATGTTAATATTTGTTTTATTTACCATGGAGAGGAATCACTTGCGAGTAAATTTGAAAAGTTTTAAGTTTGTGGCAATTTTTTTAATATTTTTTTATCGACGTGGAAAATGCGCGACTTGAAAATTGCTGAACGTTGAGTTCTTGCGCAATTATTTTGAATTCTATGTAAGGGATGTTAATATTTTTTTTATTTACCATGGAGAGGAATCACTTGCGAGTAAATTTGAAAAGTTTTAAGTTTGTGACAATTTTTTTAATATTTTTTTATCGACGTGGAAAATGCGCGACTTGAAAATTGCTGAATGTTGAGTTCTTGCGCAATTATTTTGAATTCTATATAAGGGATGTTAATATTTGTTTTATTTACCATGGAGAGGAATCACTTGCGAGTAAATTTGAAAAGTTTTAAGTTTGTGGCAATTTTTTTAATATTTTTTTATCGACGTGGAAAATGCGCGACTTGAAAATTGCTGAACGTTGAGTTCTTGCGCAATTATTTTGAATTCTATGTAAGGGATGTTAATATTTTTTTTATTTACCATAGAGAGGAATCACTTGCGAGTAAATTTGGAAAGTTTTGAATTTGTGGCAATTTTTTAAATATTTTTTTATCGACGTTGAAAATGCGCGACTTGAAAATTGATGAACGTTGAGTTCTTGCGCAATTATTTTGAATTCTATATAAGGGATGTTAATATTTGTTTTATTTACCATGGAGAGGAATCACTTGCGAGTAAATTTGAAAAGTTTTAAGTTTGTGGCAATTTTTTTAATATTTTTTTATCGACGTGGAAAATGCGCGACTTGAAAATTGCTGAACGTTGAGTTCTTGCGCAATTATTTTGAATTCTATGTAAGGGATGTTAATATTTTTTTTATTTACCATGGAGAGGAATCACTTGCGAGTAAATTTGAAAAGTTTTAAGTTTGTGACAATTTTTTTAATATTTTTTTATCGACGTGGAAAATGCGCGACTTGAAAATTGCTGAATGTTGAGTTCTTGCGCAATTATTTTGAATTCTATATAAGGGATGTTAATATTTGTTTTATTTACCATGGAGAGGAATCACTTGCGAGTAAATTTGAAAAGTTTTAAGTTTGTGGCAATTTTTTTAATATTTTTTTATCGACGTGGAAAATGCGCGACTTGAAAATTGCTGAACGTTGAGTTCTTGCGCAATTATTTTGAATTCTATGTAAGGGATGTTAATATTTTTTTTATTTACCATAGAGAGGAATCACTTGCGAGTAAATTTGGAAAGTTTTGAATTTGTGGCAATTTTTTAAATATTTTTTTATCGACGTTGAAAATGCGCGACTTGAAAATTGATGAACGTTGAGTTCTTGCGCAATTATTTTGAATTCTATATAAGGGATGTTAATATTTGTTTTATTTACCATGGAGAGGAATCACTTGCGAGTAAATTTGAAAAGTTTTAAGTTTGTGGCAATTTTTTTAATATTTTTTTATCGACGTGGAAAATGCGCGACTTGAAAATTGCTGAACGTTGAGTTCTTGCGCAATTATTTTGAATTCTATGTAAGGGATGTTAATATTTTTTTTATTTACCATGGAGAGGAATCACTTGCGAGTAAATTTGAAAAGTTTTAAGTTTGTGACAATTTTTTTAATATTTTTTTATCGACGTGGAAAATGCGCGACTTGAAAATTGCTGAATGTTGAGTTCTTGCGCAATTATTTTGAATTCTATATAAGGGATGTTAATATTTGTTTTATTTACCATGGAGAGGAATCACTTGCGAGTAAATTTGAAAAGTTTTAAGTTTGTGGCAATTTTTTTAATATTTTTTTATCGACGTGGAAAATGCGCGACTTGAAAATTGCTGAACGTTGAGTTCTTGCGCAATTATTTTGAATTATATGTAAGGGATGTTAATATTTTTTTTATTTACCATGGAGAGGAATCACTTGCGAGTAAATTTGAAAAGTTTTAAGTTTGTGACAATTTTTTTAATATTTTTTTATCGACGTGGAAAATGCGCGACTTGAAAATTGCTGAACGTTGAGTTCTTGCGCAATTATTTTGAATTCTATGTAAGGGATGTTAATATTTTTTTTATTTACCATAGAGAGGAATCACTTGCGAGTAAATTTGGAAAGTTTTAAGTTTGTGGCAATTTTTTTAATATTTTTTTATCGACGTGGAAAATGCGCGACTTGAAAATTGCTGAACGTTGAGTTCTTGCGCAATTATTTTGAATTATATGTAAGGGATGTTAATATTTTTTTTATTTACCATAGAGAGGAATCACTTGCGAGTAAATTTGAAAAGTTTTAAGTTTGTGGCAATTTTTTTAATATTTTTTTATCGACGTGGAAAATGCGCGACTTGAAAATTGATGAACGTTGAGTTCTTGCGCAATTATTTTGAATTATATGTAAGGGATGTTAATATTTTTTTTATTTACCATGGAGAGGAATCACTTGCGAGTAAATTTGAAAAGTTTTGAATTTGTGGCAATTTTTTAAATATTTTTTTATCGACGTTGAAAATGCGCGACTTGAAAATTGATGAACGTTGAGTTCTTGCGCAATTATTTTGAATTCTATGTAAGGGATGTTAATATTTTTTTTATTTACCATGGAGAGGAATCACTTGCGAGTAAATTTGAAAAGTTTTAAGTTTGTGACAATTTTTTTAATATTTTTTTATCGACGTGGAAAATGCGCGACTTGAAAATTGCTGAATGTTGAGTTCTTGCGCAATTATTTTGAATTCTATGTAAGGGATGTTAATATTTTTTTTATTTACCATAGAGAGGAATCACTTGCGAGTAAATTTGGAAAGTTTTAAGTTTGTGGCAATTTTTTTAATATTTTTTTATCGACGTGGAAAATGCGCGACTTGAAAATTGCTGAACGTTGAGTTCTTGCGCAATTATTTTGAATTCTATGTAAGGGATGTTAATATTTTTTTTATTTACCATAGAGAGGAATCACTTGCGAGTAAATTTGGAAAGTTTTGAGTTTGTGGCAATTTTTTTAATATTTTTTTATCGACGTGGAAAATGCGCGACTTGAAAATTGCTGAACGTTGAGTTCTTGCGCAATTATTTTGAATTCTATGTAAGGGATGTTAATATTTGTTTTATTTACCATGGAGAGGAATCACTTGCGAGTAAATTTGAAAAGTTTTAAGTTTGTGGCAATTTTTTTAATATTTTTTTATCGACGTGGAAAATGCGCGACTTGAAAATTGCTGAACGTTGAGTTCTTGCGCAATTATTTTGAATTCTATGTAAGGGATGTTAATATTTTTTTTATTTACCATAGAGAGGAATCACTTGCGAGTAAATTTGGAAAGTTTTAAGTTTGTGGCAATTTTTTTAATATTTTTTTATCGACGTGGAAAATGCGCGACTTGAAAATTGCTGAACGTTGAGTTCTTGCGCAATTATTTTGAATTATATGTAAGGGATGTTAATATTTTTTTTTATTTACCATAGAGAGGAATCACTTGCGAGTAAATTTGGAAAGTTTTAAGTTTGTGGCAATTTTTTTAATATTTTTTTATCGACGTTGAAAATGCGCGACTTGAAAATTGCTGAACGTTGAGTTCTTGCGCAATTATTTTGAATTCTACATAAGGGATGTTAATATTTTTTTTATTTACCATAGAGAGGAATCACTTGCGAGTAAATTTGGAAAGTTTTAAGTTTGTGGCATTTTTTGAAATATTTTTTTCTTGGCATTTAAAAAAAAATCCCATTTAATTTCAGAAAAACAGGGCAAGGTCGAAAAACCTGATCTGAATGTATGCATGAGGAAAAGTTTACAAATTACAACATGTACGGCTTTTGTACGTCGAGTTTTAACGTCGCTTGGAAAACTTTCACGATTCATTACGTGAGATCATATTTTCCCTGAGCCCGCGCCGCACAAAAGAAAAGCCGGAAACGGAAAATTCACCCTCGCACGCTGGCAAATATGTGCACGTATGCGCGCGCGCTTGTATGTGTGTGTGTAAATGTAGACCGCACAGGCGAAACTTTGAAACTTTCAACTTTAACGATCGGCGAATCTTGGGTAAATGGAATTATGAAGTCAGTCAGGTTTAATCGCACGAAAAGTGGGTCTTGTAATTTCATCATGTCGGTGTTAATCAGTTAAGTTATATACGGGGTGTAATCGAATTTGTAAATTAATAAATATCCACAAAAATTTCAAAGAAATTGGTTTGTAATTAAATGGTTGTGATTTAAAATAGGCAATAGTTAGGTACAACTGATTAAGATAGAAAGATAATTTAGTAAAATTTTATAAATGTTTATTTTTTCCTGTTCGATTTTTTATTGTAAAATATGTTTCTACTGATGTTCGATTTTTTTTAAATATATTTGTAATGATGTTTAACTGGTGGATGCAGGAAGGTACAGTTGGAATCGGAAGACAAATAACCAATTGTTAAATATCGAGACCGCCGCAAGCGCGATCAAATATTTACAATGCAATTTTCTCCGAGCCCGGCGCATCCACCATTTAAGCCCCGGTGTAATCCACGTCTTACCGTCAATAATGCAACCTTGACCCCGCCATCCAATCTTTATATAGGAGTGCGAGGAACGAATAAAAGTTCATCCGAAGATGGGAGTTGTATTTTCTTCAAATTATTTACTTTAAAATTCGATTGTGCGAAAACATTTTTTTTTTCGCGCGCGCTTGAAAAGTATAAAAACAATTGCCACAATTTTGAAACTTTCCAGATTTACTCAAGATTGATTATTCTTGACGATTAAGGCAAAATCGATAAACATCCATTATCTAGATTTCGAAATAATTGCACCAGAACGCAACTTATTGTAATTTTTAGGTTGCGCTTTTTTCCACATTTTCACAAGCGATAAAAAAATATAAAAACAATTGGAACAGTAGTGAAAATTTCCAAATTTACTCAAAATACATTCCCCTTTATAATCCTACAAAAATCCCAATTTTTCCACCCTTAAATTACAAAAAAAATCAACCCCAAACTCCACGCTTATGTTAATTCGGAACTTCCACATTTTCACAGGCGATAAAAAAATATAAAAACAATTGGGGCAGTAATGAAAATTTCCAAATTTACTCAAAATACATTCCCCTTTATAATCCTACAAAAATCCCAATTATTCAACCCCTGAATTTAAAAAAAAATCAACCCCTAAGTCCACGCTTGTGTTAATTCAGAACTTCCACATTTTCACAAGCGATAAAAAAATATAAAAACAATTGGAACAGTAATGAAAATTTCCAAATTTACTCAAAATACATGCCCCTTTATAACCCTTCAAAAATCCCAATTATTCCACCCCTAAATTACAAAAAAATCAACCCCAAAGTCCACGCTTATGTTAATTCGGAACTTCCACATTTTCACAGGCGATAAAAAAATATAAAAACAATTGGAACAGTAATGAAAATTTCCAAATTTACTCAAAATACATTCCCCTTTATAACCCTACAAAAATCCCAATTATTCCAACCCTAAATTACAAAAAAATCAACCCCAATATCCGCGCTTATGTTAATTCGGAACTTCCACATTTTCACAAGCGATAAAAAAATATAAAAACAATTGGAACAGTAATGAAAATTTCCAAATTTACTCAAAATACATTCCCCTTTATAATCCCACAAAAATCCCAATTATTCCACCCCTAAATTTCAAAAAAAATCAATCCCAAAGTCCGCGCTTATGTTAATTCGGAACTTCCACATTTTCACAGGCGATAAAAAAATATAAAAACAATTGCCACAATTTTGAAACTCTCCAGATTTACTCAAAATCGATTATTCTTAATGATTAAGGCAAAATCAATAAACATCCGTTAACTACGTTTCGAAATAATTGCACATTTTCAGTGAAAAAAAATTTCCCCTAGATAATTTATTTTTCACGCCTATATATTTTCTGTAATCATAAATGTTTATTTTCCATAAACAAATGTGCGAATGAAATTTGATGCGGACGTTGGAAATTTGAACGGGGACGCAGACAATATATATATATATAAATACAATTGAAATTTTACAAAAAAACCGAACGTTATTTATTCATAAACGGTCTATTAAATTTGATGTGAACCGATAAAATTTTATCTAGGCCGATTCGATTCAATGAATTTTCATCGTTTTTATCAACGACATTGACGACGAAAAATATTTTACATTTTCTGCATTGCGTTTTGCACGTTATTGTCAAACAAAATTGTTTACGTTTGAATAATTTATAAATTGCACATATGAATCAACAGACGAAATGAATGTATTAAATAGTATAAATTGCCTTATGATTGTAATTAATGATAATTGATCATTACTTTTGTTTTACATCCGAGGTCGAAAAGAAAATTTAACTAATGATGTAATTAAACAAATTGGGAATAACCTTACTTGTTGTAGAAATAGTATTTATTTATTTATTTTATTTATTTATTTATTTATTTATTTAATACACGGAAAACTCCTTAATTTACAAATCAATATATTATAAATATTTATTATCAACAATTCGAACTTATAATAATTATTTAATGATGTAATTGATGATTACATCAGAGTAGGTAATGTAACTTTAATTTTAGACCGGAAATAAAGCAGATGAATGATGAATGATTATTTCGCGAGCAGATAATATGTAAGCTGAATATTTCATGCATTCGACCCAGTAACCCTCATCCACTACATTACCGCACTAATAAGACCGCGCCGTAACATATGGTGGATGCGCCGGGCGAACCGCCCGAACCATCGCTCTCCCGAGGCCAACGAGGTCATATTAAATCTTTGATTAACCGGCGAAGGAGTGTAATCACTCCTCCCACCTGGAGATTATGTCCCGCCGCCCGGAAATAACTCCGGATTGCCGGAAAATCGTTGATCCAGTCGGTGTATTTCGAGAGGGAGAGAATGCGGTTTTATTGCCCCTTCGCCGACGGGAGAACGGCGCGGAATGATGTATTGGGGAAGAGACAATTTTTACGGCGTCCCCAATAATAATTCGGCCGTTTCCAATTTCGGGACGTCTGAATCCATCCCCCAGGGTCAACATTGACACTCATCCCGGCGTTCCCGATATATTTCATCTTTTGTGTTCGCCCGCGCGCTGATCCTCCGTTATTACCGCCGGCTCGATTGCAGGATGTGATATTAATAATAATTCGCCGCCGGATCGTTCAATTTGTAATTTAATCTGCGAACTAATTATTTCTCCATAATTTGTTGGACAGAAAATATTCAACTTTTTTTTTCGAGTGGTAAAAAAATTGCCACTTGCTTGAAACTTTCCAAAATTACTCGAAACACATTGCACTTCATAATTCTGCAAAAATCCTAAAACACCCCTTCACTAGATTTTGAAATAATCATCGAAATACCGAACGTGTCACTTTCAGATTGAACTTTTTTTTTCGGGCGAGGAAAAAAAATAGAAAAACAATTGCTAACTAATCAAAACTTTCCAGGTTTACTTGGAATACATCCTCCTTCATAATTCTGCAAAAATCCGAAAACACCCCTTCACTGGATTTTGAAATAATCATCGAAATACCGAACGTGTCACTTTGAGATTGAACTTTTTTTTTCGGGCGAGGAAAAAAAATAGAAAAACAATTGCTAACTAATCAAAACTTTCCAGGTTTACTTGGAATACATCCTCCTTCATAATTCTGCAAAAATCCGAAAACACCCCTTCACTGGATTTTGAAATAATCATCGAAATACCGAACGTGTCACTTTGAGATTGAACTTTTTTTTTCGGGCGAGGAAAAAAAATAGAAAAACAATTGCTAACTAATCAAAACTTTCCAGGTTTACTTGGAATACATCCGCCTTCATAATTCTGCAAAAATCCGAAAACACCCCTTCACTAGATTTTGAAATAATCATCGAAATACCGAACGTGTCACTTTGAGATTGAACTTTTTTTTTCGGGCGAGGAAAAAAAATAGAAAAACAATTGCTAACTAATCAAAACTTTCCAGGTTTACTTGGAATACATCCTCCTTCATAATTCTGCAAAAATCCGAAAACACCCCTTCACTGGATTTTGAAATAATCATCGAAATACCGAACGTGTCACTTTGAGATTGAACTTTTTTTTTCGGGCGAGGAAAAAAAATAGAAAAACAATTGCTAACTAATCAAAACTTTCCAGGTTTACTTGGAATACATCCTCCTTCATAATTCTGCAAAAATCCGAAAACACGCCTTCACTGGATTTTGAAATAATCATCGAAATACCGAACGTGTCACCTCGAGATTGAACTTTTTTTTTCGGGCGAGGAAAAAAAATAGAAAAACAATTGCTAACTAATCAAAACTTTCTAGGTAGACTTAGGATACATCCTCCTTCATAATTCTGCAAAAATCCGAAAACACCCCTTCACTAGATTTTGAGATAATCGTCGAAATACCGAACTTGTCACTTTGAGATTGAACTTTTTTTTTCGGGCGAGGAAAAAAAATGGAAAAACAATTGCTAACTAATCAAAACTTTCCAGGTTTACTTGGAATACATCCTCCTTCATAATTCTGCAAAAATCCGAAAACACCCCTTCACTGGATTTTGAGATAATCGTCGAAATACCGAACTTGTCACTTTGAGATTGAACTTTTTTTTTCGGGCGAGGAAAAAAAATGGAAAAACAATTGCTAACTGATCAAAACTTTCTAGGTAGACTAAGAATACATCCTCCTTCATAATTCTGCAAAAATCCGAAAACACCCTTTCACTAGATTTTGAAATAATCATCGAAATACCGAACGTGTCATTTTGAGATTGAACTTTTTTTTTCGGGCGAGGAAAAAAAATAGAAAAACAATTGCTAACTAATCAAAACTTTCTAGGTTGACTTAGGATACATCCTCCTTCATAATTCTGCAAAAATCCGAAAACACCCTTTCACTAGATTTTGAGATAATCATCGAAATACCGAACGTGTCACTTTGAGATTGAACTTTTTTTTCGGGCGAGGAAAAAAAATAGAAAAACAATTGCTAACTAATCAAAACTTTCTAGGTTGACTTAGGATACATCCTCCTTCATAATTCTGCAAAAATCCGAAAACACCCTTTCACTAGATTTTGAAATAATCATCGAAATACCGAACGTGTCACTTTGAGATTGAACTTTTTTTTTCGGGCGAGGAAAAAAAATAGAAAAACAATTGCTAACTAATCAAAACTTTCCAGGTTTACTTGGAATACATCCTCCTTCATAATTCTGCAAAAATCCGAAAACACGCCTTCACTGGATTTTGAAATAATCATCGAAATACCGAACGTGTCACCTCGAGATTGAACTTTTTTTTTCGGGCGAGGAAAAAAAATAGAAAAACAATTGCTAACTAATCAAAACTTTCTAGGTAGACTTAGGATACATCCTCCTTCATAATTCTGCAAAAATCCGAAAACACCCCTTCACTAGATTTTGAGATAATCGTCGAAATACCGAACTTGTCACTTTGAGATTGAACTTTTTTTTTCGGGCGAGGAAAAAAAATGGAAAAACAATTGCTAACTGATCAAAACTTTCTAGGTAGACTAAGAATACATCCTCCTTCATAATTCTGCAAAAATCCGAAAACACCCTTTCACTAGATTTTGAAATAATCATCGAAATACCGAACGTGTCATTTTGAGATTGAAC
This sequence comes from Ocypus olens, assembly GCA_910593695.2. Classification (NCBI taxonomy): domain Eukaryota; kingdom Metazoa; phylum Arthropoda; class Insecta; order Coleoptera; family Staphylinidae; genus Ocypus; species Ocypus olens. The sequence goes on along the minus strand of OU343065.1, from coordinate 39,005,183 downwards.
TTTTTTTTTCGGGCGAGGAAAAAAAATAGAAAAACAATTGCTAACTAATCAAAACTTTCTAGGTTGACTTAGGATACATCCTCCTTCATAATTCTGCAAAAATCCGAAAACACCCTTTCACTAGATTTTGAGATAATCATCGAAATACCGAACGTGTCACTTTGAGATTGAACTTTTTTTTCGGGCGAGGAAAAAAAATAGAAAAACAATTGCTAACTAATCAAAACTTTCTAGGTTGACTTAGGATACATCCTCCTTCATAATTCTGCAAAAATCCGAAAACACCCTTTCACTAGATTTTGAGATAATCATCGAAATACCGAACTTGTCACTTTAAGATTGAATTTTTTTTTCGGGCGAGGAGAAAAAATAGAAAAACAATTGCTAACTAATCAAAACTTTCTAGGTTGACTTAGGATACATCCTCCTTCATAATTCTGCAAAAATCCGAAAACACCCTTTCACTAGATTTTGAGATAATCATCGAAATACCGAACGTGTCATTTTGAGATTGAACTTTTTTTTTCGGGCGAGGAAAAAAAATAGAAAAACAATTGCTAACTAATCAAAACTTTCTAGGTTGACTTAGGATACATCCTCCTTCATAATTCTGCAAAAATCCGAAAACACCCTTTCACTAGATTTTGAGATAATCATCGAAATACCGAACGTGTCACTTTGAGATTGAACTTTTTTTTTCGGGCGAGGAAAAAAAATAGAAAAACAATTGCTAACTAATCAAAACTTTCTGGGTAGACTTAGGATACATCCTCCTTCATAATTCTGCAAAAATCCGAAAACACCTCTTTACTAGATTTTGAGATAATCATCGAAATACCGAACGTGTCACTTTGAGATTGAACTTTTTTTTTCGGGCGAGGAAAAAAAATAGAAAAACAATTGCTAACTAATCAAAACTTTCTAGGTTGACTTAGGATACATCCCCCTTTATAATTCTGCAAAAATCCGAAAACACCCCTTCACTAGATTTTGAAATAATCATCGAAATACCGAACTTGTCACTTTGAGATTGAACTTTTTTTTTCGGGCGAGGAAAAAAAATGGAAAAACAATTGCTAACTAATGAAAACTTTCTAGGTTGACTTAGGATACATCCTTCTTCATAATTCTGCAAAAATCCGAAAACACCCCTTCACTAGATTTTGAGATAATCATCGAAATACCGAACGTGTCACTTTGAGATTGAACTTTTTTTTTCGGGCGAGGAAAAAAAATAGAAAAACAATTGCTAACTAATCAAAACTTTCTAGGTTGACTTAGGATACATCCCCCTTTATAATTCTGCAAAAATCCGAAAACACCCCTTCACTAGATTTTGAAATAATCATCGAAATACCGAACGTGTCACTTTGAGATTGAACTTTTTTTTTCGGGCGAGGAAAAAAATAGAAAAACAATTGCTAACTGATCAAAACTTTCTAGGTAGACTTAGGATATATCCTCCTTCATAATTCTGCAAAAATCCGAAAACACCCCTTCACTAGATTTTGAAATAATCATCGAAATACCGAACGTGTCACTTTGAGATTGAACTTTTTTTTTCGGGCGAGGAAAAAAAATAGAAAAACAATTGCTAACTAATCAAAACTTTCTAGGTAGACTTAGGATACATCCTCCTTCATAATTCTGCAAAAATCCGAAAACACCCCTTCACTAGATTTTGAGATAATCATCGAAATACCGAACGTGTCACTTTGAGATTGAACTTTTTTTTTCGGGCGAGGAAAAAAAATAGAAAAACAATTGCTAACTAATCAAAACTTTCTAGGTTGACTTGGAATACATCGCCCTTCATAATTCTGCAAAAATCCGAAAACACCCCTTCACTAGATTTTGAAATAATCATCGAAATACCGAACGTGTCACTTTGAGATTGAACTTTTTTTTTCGGGCGAGGAAAAAAAATAGAAAAACAATTGCTAACTAATCAAAACTTTCTAGGTTGACTTGGAATACATCCCCCTTCATAATTCTGCAAAAATCCGAAAACACCCCTTCACTAGATTTTGAAATAATCATCGAAATACCGAACGTGTCACTTTGAGATTGAACTTTTTTTTTCGGGCGAGGAAAAAAAATAGAAAAACAATTGCTAACTAATCAAAACTTTCTAGGTTGACTTGGAATACATCCCCCTTCATAATTCTGCAAAAATCCGAAAACACCCCTTCACTAGATTTTGAAATAATCATCGAAATACCGAACGTGTCACTTTGAGATTGAACTTTTTTTTTCGGGCGAGGAAAAAAAATAGAAAAACAATTGCTAACTAATCAAAACTTTCTAGGTTGACTTGGAATACATCCCCCTTCATAATTCTGCAAAAATCCGAAAACACCCCTTCACTAGATTTTGAAATAATCATCGAAATACCGAACGTGTCACTTTGAGATTGAACTTTTTTTTTCGGGCGAGGAAAAAAAATAGAAAAACAATTGCTAACTAATCAAAACTTTCTAGGTTGACTTAGGATACATCCCCCTTTATAATTCTGCAAAAATCCGAAAACACCCCTTCACTAGATTTTGAAATAATCATCGAAATACCGAACGTGTCACTTTGAGATTGAACTTTTTTTTTCGGGCGAGGAAAAAAAATAGAAAAACAATTGCTAACTAATCAAAACTTTCTAGGTAGACTTAGGATACATCCTTCTTCATAATTCTGCAAAAATCCGAAAACACCCCTTCACTAGATTTTGAAATAATCATCGAAATACCGAACGTGTCACTTTGAGATTAAACTTTTTTTTCGGGCGAGGAAAAAAAATAGAAAAACAATTGCTAACTAATCAAAACTTTCTAGGTAGACTTAGGATACATCCTTCTTCATAATTCTGCAAAAATCCGAAAACACCCCTTCACTAGATTTTGAAATAATCATCGAAATACCGAACGTGTCACTTTGAGATTGAACTTTTTTTTTTCGAGCGAGGAAAAAAAATAGAAAAACAATTGCTAACTAATCAAAACTTTCTAGGTTGACTTGGAATACATCCCCCTTCATAATTCTGCAAAAATCCGAAAACACCCCTTCACTAGATTTTGAAATAATCATCGAAATACCGAACATGTCATTTTGAGATTGAACTTTTTTTTCGGGCGAGGAAAAAAAATAGAAAAACAATTGCTAACTAATCAAAACTTTCTAGGTTGACTTGGAATACATCCCCCTTCATAATTCTGCAAAAATCCGAAAACACCCCTTCACTAGATTTTGAAATAATCATCGAAATACCGAACATGTCATTTTGAGATTGAACTTTTTTTTCGGGCGAGGAAAAAAAATAGAAAAACAATTGCTAACTAATCAAAACTTTCTAGGTTGACTTAGGATACATCCCCCTTCATAATTCTGCAAAAATCCGAAAACACCCTTTCACTAGATTTTGAGATAATCATCGAAATACCGAACGTGTCATTTTGGGATTGAACTTTTTTTTTCGGGCGAGGAAAAAAAATAGAAAAACAATTGCTAACTTATCAAAACTTTCTAGGTTGACTTGGAATACATCCCCCTTCATAATTCTGCAAAAATCCGAAAACACCCCTTCACTAGATTTTGAGATAATCATCGAAATACCGAACGTGTCATTTTGAGATTGAACTTTTTTTTTCGGGCGAGGAAAAAAAATAGAAAAACAATTGCTAACTTATCAAAACTTTCTAGGTTGACTTGGAATACATCCCCCTTCATAATTCTGCAAAAATCCGAAAACACCCCTTCACTAGATTTTGAGATAATCATCGAAATACCGAACGTGTCATTTTGAGATTGAACTTTTTTTTTCGGGCGAGGAAAAAAAATAGAAAAACAATTGCTAACTTATCAAAACTTTCTAGGTTGACTTAGGATACATCCCCCTTCATAATTCTGCAAAAATCCGAAAACACCCTTTCACTAGATTTTGAGATAATCATCGAAATACCGAACGTGTCATTTTGAGATTGAACTTTTTTTTTCGGGCGAGGAAAAAAAATAGAAAAACAATTGCTAACTAATCAAAACTTTCTAGGTAGACTTAGGATACATCCCCCTTCATAATTCTGCAAAAATCCGAAAACACCCCTTCACTAGATTTTGAGATAATCATCGAAATACCGAACGTGTCATTTTGAGATTGAACTTTTTTTTTCGGGCGAGGAAAAAAAATAGAAAAACAATTGCTAACTTATCAAAACTTTCTAGGTTGACTTGGAATACATCCCCCTTCATAATTCTGCAAAAATCCGAAAACACCCCTTCACTAGATTTTGAGATAATCATCGAAATACCGAACGTGTCATTTTGAGATTGAACTTTTTTTTTCGGGCGAGGAAAAAAAATAGAAAAACAATTGCTAACTTATCAAAACTTTCTAGGTTGACTTGGAATACATCCCCCTTCATAATTCTGCAAAAATCCGAAAACACCCCTTCACTAGATTTTGAGATAATCATCGAAATACCGAACGTGTCATTTTGAGATTGAACTTTTTTTTTCGGGCGAGGAAAAAAAATAGAAAAACAATTGCTAACTTATCAAAACTTTCTAGGTTGACTTAGGATACATCCCCCTTCATAATTCTGCAAAAATCCGAAAACACCCTTTCACTAGATTTTGAGATAATCATCGAAATACCGAACGTGTCACTTTGAGATTGAACTTTTTTTTTCGGGCGAGGAAAAAAAATAGAAAAACAATTGCTAACTTATCAAAACTTTCTAGGTTGACTTGGAATACATCCCCCTTCATAATTCTGCAAAAATCCGAAAACACCCCTTCACTAGATTTTGAGATAATCATCGAAATACCGAACGTGTCATTTTGAGATTGAACTTTTTTTTTCGGGCGAGGAAAAAAAATAGAAAAACAATTGCTAACTTATCAAAACTTTCTAGGTTGACTTAGGATACATCCCCCTTCATAATTCTGCAAAAATCCGAAAACACCCTTTCACTAGATTTTGAGATAATCATCGAAATACCGAACGTGTCATTTTGAGATTGAACTTTTTTTTTCGAGCGAGGAAAAAAAATAGAAAAACAATTGCTAACTAATCAAAACTTTCTAGGTTGACTTGGAATACATCCCCCTTCATAATTCTGCAAAAATCCGAAAACACCCCTTCACTAGATTTTGAAATAATCATCGAAATACCGAACATGTCACTTTGAGATTGAACTTTTTTTTTCGGGCGAGGAAAAAAAATAGAAAAACAATTGCTAACTAATCAAAACTTTCTAGGTTGACTTAGGATACATCCCCCTTCATAATTCTGCAAAAATCCGAAAACACCCCTTCACTAGATTTTGAAATAATCATCGAAATACCGAACGTGTCACTTTGAGATTGAACTTTTTTTTCGGGCGAGGAAAAAAAATAGAAAAACAATTGCTAACTTATCAAAACTTTCTAGGTTGACTTGGAATACATCCCCCTTCATAATTCTGCAAAAATCCGAAAACACCCCTTCACTAGATTTTGAAATAATCATCGAAATACCGAACATGTCATTTTGAGATTGAACTTTTTTTTCGGGCGAGGAAAAAAAATAGAAAAACAATTGCTAACTAATCAAAACTTTCTAGGTAGACTTAGGATACATCCTTCTTCATAATTCTGCAAAAATCCGAAAACACCCCTTCACTAGATTTTGAAATAATCATCGAAATACCGAACATGTCATTTTGAGATTGAACTTTTTTTTCGGGCGAGGAAAAAAAATAGAAAAACAATTGCTAACTAATCAAAACTTTCTAGGTAGACTTAGGATACATCCTTCTTCATAATTCTGCAAAAATCCGAAAACACCCCTTCACTAGATTTTGAAATAATCATCGAAATACCGAACGTGTCACTTTGAGATTGAACTTTTTTTTTTCGAGCGAGGAAAAAAAATAGAAAAACAATTGCTAACTAATCAAAACTTTCTAGGTTGACTTGGAATACATCCCCCTTCATAATTCTGCAAAAATCCGAAAACACCCCTTCACTAGATTTTGAAATAATCATCGAAATACCGAACATGTCATTTTGAGATTGAACTTTTTTTTCGGGCGAGGAAAAAAAATAGAAAAACAATTGCTAACTAATCAAAACTTTCTAGGTAGACTTAGGATACATCCTTCTTCATAATTCTGCAAAAATCCGAAAACACCCCTTCACTAGATTTTGAAATAATCATCGAAATACCGAACGTGTCACTTTGAGATTGAACTTTTTTTTTTCGAGCGAGGAAAAAAAATAGAAAAACAATTGCTAACTAATCAAAACTTTCTAGGTTGACTTAGGATACATCCCCCTTCATAATTCTGCAAAAATCCGAAAACACCCTTTCACTAGATTTTGAGATAATCATCGAAATACCGAACGTGTCATTTTGAGATTGAACTTTTTTTTTCGGGCGAGGAAAAAAAATAGAAAAACAATTGCTAACTTATCAAAACTTTCTAGGTTGACTTGGAATACATCCCCCTTCATAATTCTGCAAAAATCCGAAAACACCCCTTCACTAGATTTTGAGATAATCATCGAAATACCGAACGTGTCATTTTGAGATTGAACTTTTTTTTTCGGGCGAGGAAAAAAAATAGAAAAACAATTGCTAACTTATCAAAACTTTCTAGGTTGACTTGGAATACATCCCCCTTCATAATTCTGCAAAAATCCGAAAACACCCCTTCACTAGATTTTGAGATAATCATCGAAATACCGAACGTGTCATTTTGAGATTGAACTTTTTTTTTCGGGCGAGGAAAAAAAATAGAAAAACAATTGCTAACTTATCAAAACTTTCTAGGTTGACTTAGGATACATCCCCCTTCATAATTCTGCAAAAATCCGAAAACACCCTTTCACTAGATTTTGAGATAATCATCGAAATACCGAACGTGTCATTTTGAGATTGAACTTTTTTTTCGGGCGAGGAAAAAAAATAGAAAAACAATTGCTAACTTATCAAAACTTTCTAGGTTGACTTGGAATACATCCCCCTTCATAATTCTGCAAAAATCCGAAAACACCCCTTCACTAGATTTTGAAATAATCATCGAAATACCGAACATGTCATTTTGAGATTGAACTTTTTTTTCGGGCGAGGAAAAAAAATAGAAAAACAATTGCTAACTAATCAAAACTTTCTAGGTTGACTTAGGATACATCCCCCTTCATAATTCTGCAAAAATCCGAAAACACCCTTTCACTAGATTTTGAGATAATCATCGAAATACCGAACGTGTCATTTTGAGATTGAACTTTTTTTTTCGGGCGAGGAAAAAAAATAGAAAAACAATTGCTAACTTATCAAAACTTTCTAGGTTGACTTGGAATACATCCCCCTTCATAATTCTGCAAAAATCCGAAAACACCCCTTCACTAGATTTTGAGATAATCATCGAAATACCGCACGTGTCATTTTGAGATTGAACTTTTTTTTTCGGGCGAGGAAAAAAAATAGAAAAACAATTGCTAACTTATCAAAACTTTCTAGGTTGACTTGGAATACATCCCCCTTCATAATTCTGCAAAAATCCGAAAACACCCCTTCACTAGATTTTGAGATAATCATCGAAATACCGAACGTGTCATTTTGAGATTGAACTTTTTTTTTCGGGCGAGGAAAAAAAATAGAAAAACAATTGCTAACTTATCAAAACTTTCTAGGTTGACTTAGGATACATCCCCCTTCATAATTCTGCAAAAATCCGAAAACACCCTTTCACTAGATTTTGAGATAATCATCGAAATACCGAACGTGTCATTTTGAGATTGAACTTTTTTTTTCGGGCGAGGAAAAAAAATAGAAAAACAATTGCTAACTAATCAAAACTTTCTAGGTTGACTTAGGATACATCCCCCTTCATAATTCTGCAAAAATCCGAAAACACCCTTTCACTAGATTTTGAGATAATCATCGAAATACCGAACGTGTCATTTTGAGATTGAACTTTTTTTTTCGGGCGAGGAAAAAAAATAGAAAAACAATTGCTAACTTATCAAAACTTTCTAGGTTGACTTGGAATACATCCCCCTTCATAATTCTGCAAAAATCCGAAAACACCCCTTCACTAGATTTTGAAATAATCATCGAAATACCGAACATGTCACTTTGAGATTGAACTTTTTTTTTCGGGCGAGGAAAAAAAATAGAAAAACAATTGCTAACTAATCAAAACTTTCTAGGTTGACTTAGAATACATCCTCCTTCATAATTCTGCAAAAATCCGAAAACACCTTTTCACTAGATTTTGAAATAATCATCGAAATACCGAACGTGTCACTTTGAGATTGAACTTTTTTTTCGGGCGAGGAAAAAAAATTAAAAAACAATTGCTAACTATACTATGTACAAGTAGGCCGCGATAAGATTTTTGCTGGCATAAAGCAATTATTTCATTTTGTGATTTAAATTTGGTAAAAATTTTGCTTATTGCGTTAGTTTGTGCTTCCTACGATAGATGGGGTGGTGTGCGGGGGGAGTATTGATACATTTGAGGGCGGGCTACTTAAGGGCGACAAAGCGGCTTAGTGAATGTACACTGGCCCGTAATTTACGAAACCTTTTCACTTAAGGCGATTTGTTCTTAACTTCGAGACTCGTCTCCAACTTCAAATTTCTACTGAAACCGTACTTTTGCCTGTAAAATGAAACAGGAGGATTAAACGAGTCGTACAACTGAATTTAATGTTGAATGTTGAAGTTTTGAAATTGCTGACGTTATCAGAAGCAGTTGACGAGCTCAATTTTTTAATTGATGTTTTGGTGGATGCGCCGGGTCGCACTTTACAGGGGAAGTAAAATACTTGCTGACGTTATCAAAATCAGAATACAACCCTTAGTTGATGAGCTCAATTTTTTAATTGATGTTTTGGTGGATGCGCCGGGTCGCACTTTACAGGGGAAGTAAAATACTTGCTGACGTTATCAAAATCAGAATACAACCCTTAGTTGATGAGCTCAATTTTTTAATTGATGTTTTGGTGGATGCGCCGGGTCGCACTTTACAGGGGAAGTAAAATAATTTCTGACGTTATCAAAATCAGAATACAACCCTTAGTTGACGAGCTCAATTTTTTAATTGATATTCTGGTGGATGCGCCGGGTCGCACTTTACAGGGGAAGTAAAATGAGCTCGTTTATGGATGTGCTGAGGAATTAAAATTCCTAGCTCGGCTATTATTCGGATATTCATCTTAAGATGAATGTCCGAATCACAATAAAGTGAAGAAATTGTGATGCCGGCAAAGTGTTTTAAGTTGACCAACGCAAAGTAATGGCTTCATATTTTTATTGTCTATTTCCTCAACTGTGATGTTGAGGATGTCAATCTGAATTTTTGCTTGTCTCAGTTTCTGTAAGTCTCACAAATAATTTTTATAACCAAATAGTGTTCAGAATGGGATTCTAGACTTGAAAAAATACAAAAATTAATTTTTGAAGAAAAATTAAATTTAATGTTTTTTCAGCGTTTCCAGCAGTTGTACGAACGTTTGTAAAGAGTCAATGTGAATATTCGTCTGTGAATTTGTTGTTTTTTTTTTTTTTATTAAAGCTCGAGTGCCATTGTCCAATCATCCAATCACGGCAAATTGAGCGATTAAAGTGAAATTAATCACGTGCAATGATTGCCTCGGTGGACCGATAATGACGGTTCCATTTTTTAGCCACCCCCCCCAGGATAGATGGATTGATTTATGGCCCTCGTGATGAACACGATGATTTCAATCAGTCGGCTTTGTGTTAATAAATAAATGCGGTGATTTATTAATTTTTTTTTAATCGCGTAAAATTGTGTTTTTTAGCGCGTATTACCGCGAGAAATCGAAATTTAGGTCCGTCTTAATATACAGGGTGTTCAAAAATGCATTTCCTATTAAAATCCAAACGTGCTACTACACCGTATTTTTGGGAGACTGGAAAGCTGAGAAGATGGTAATTGGTTTTATTTTTTTTTTCGGCCACGAAATACCAAATTTTTAAAAAATTACGCTTCGTCCACACGAATTTATTTCAAAATCTGTGGATGGAGAAAGAAAGCTAAGAAGGTGGCAATTGGTTTTATTTTTTTTCGGCCACCAAATTCGAAATTTTTGCCACCAAATTCGAAATTTTAAAAAAATCACGCTTCGTCCACACGAATTTATCTCAAAATCTACGGATGGAGAAAGTAAAAAAATTTTTTTATTGAATAATAGGAATCCGCAATCGATTAGAGAAAATCCAGCCGATGGAGAAAGAAATTTTTTTTTTTTACTGAATAATGAAAAACCGCAATCGATAAGAGAAAATCCAGTCGGCGTATTTCGTTCCCTTGTTTTGTTTGCAATAATACGTTTTGAATAAGGGCGAACGCTCTAAATCCCTCGAAACGTATTCAATCTGAACAGAAAATTCCCATTGTCGATATTTTCGGATTAATCCGGATCAAGGGGGGCTGCGTCCAGAAATATGCTACCCCTACAAAATCCTCTGGTAATTAAAATGAGCTGCGGGGCTGCTTATAAATTTTAAACGAGTTTTTTCCACCGGCAACTTTTTTTTTATAAATAATTGGCAATTATTTGTCTAGCAGAAAATTATAAATCAAAATGATTCCGGCATATTCGCAACACCAAAAAAATTATTCCGCAAGATCGTAAATTTTATCCACCATACGGTCGATTTTTTAAAGAGCTCAGTCTGATAAATAATTGTAACTTTGCGAACGAATTGTCGATTTTTTTTAAGAGCTCAGTCTGATAAATAATTGTAACTTTGCGAACGAATTGTCGGTTTTTTTTTAAGAGCTCAGTCTGATAAATAATTGTAACTTTGCGAACGAATTGTCGATTTTTTTTAAGAGCTCAGTCTGATAAATAATTGTAACTTTGCGAACGAATTGTCGATTTTTTTTAAGAGCTCAGTCTGATAAATAATTGTAACTTTGCGAACGAATTGTCGATTTTTTTTAAGAGCTCAGTCTGATAAATAATTGTAACTTTGCGAACGAATTGTCGGTTTTTTTTTAAGAGCTCAGTCTGATAAATAATTGTAACTTTGCGAACGAATTGTCGATTTTTTTTAAGAGCTCAGTCTGATAAATAATTGTAACTTTGCGAACGAATTGTCGGTTTTTTTTTAAGAGCTCAGTCTGATAAATAATTGTAACTTTGCGAACGAATTGTCGATTTTTTTTAAGAGCTCAGTCTGATAAATAATTGTAACTTTGCGAACGAATTAAATTTTAGAACCCTTTTGAGTCGTGTAGGATGTTTTTTTTTTTGATATGGGACTTATGGCTGCCTTTGTTTAAGGGCATTTCGTACCGGCGCCTCCACCAGAAATGCAATCCGCAAATGAGCTCATTTTAGCGGTTTGTAAAACGATCGAGCTGGTTCGCTTAAGAGTTTTTAACTTCCTTAAATCTATAAAATCTCGCGCTACATAGAGTGAGTGAATAATTTCACAAGGGAGACTCATCTTTCCGCTTATCATTTTCCATCCGGGAGCGGGGAAAAAATATCAAGTATTGATTCGTAAACGACTTCCTCGATTTAGATTCCCCCGGGGTGAATTTGTTCGCACCGGCGGGGGGGTAGGGGGGGCAGCGGCAACATAATACTCGCCAAATTGAATATATGTTAAGGAGGGTGCTCTCCCTCTCAATCAGACATCCCTTCACACGGCAAATGATCGAATATCAGGTGGTATTGTGCGCGAGGGATGACGGACGGATCGCAAAACGAAAATTATTACATAAACGCTTTGATGATGATGATGATGATGTTGATGGTGGTGTTGATGATGACTCGCCGCGTTCATTCAGGTTAAAGTGGCAGATGTTAACGCTCTTAATCCTAAAGTAGCAGATGTTTTCTGCGTGTTAATCAAAGAGATTAAAAGGTGGAATGTGAAAGGTGGAATCGCGAAACCGAAAATTAAATAAACGTCCGCTGCAATTATTCAGAGGGGAGGGTGGAAGGAACGGTGCATCATTCATGGAGTGTTTGCGCGCCGTACGTTGACGATTCATCTCCGCCAGGATGTGCCGAGGCGTGAATAAAGTTTGCTTGAAAAATTTTTATAGCGGGGCGGAGTAAATGCGCGCACTTTATCATATCTGGTTTATGTGTGTCATTGTATCAACGAATCTTACATAAAAAGAAAATATTGTTTTTAAACAAAATATTGTCTCTAATATTCGTGATATTTTTCATATTTAAAAAATAATCGAAAAAAAAAACAAAAAACGGTTAAGGTAAACGCCCACTTCCGGCGTAAGAAATTTTACCAAAAGCTTCTCAGTCGTTCGGATTATCAAATAAGACTTATGCTCAAAGTTTCATGTTAATTGCTCTATTAGTTTTTGAGAAAATTATTGAAAAAAAAAACAAAAAACGGTTAAGGTAAACACCCACTTCCGGTGTACGAAATTTTACCAAAAGCTACTTAGTTGTTCGGATTGTCAAATAAGACTTATACTCAAAGTTTCAAGTTAATTGCTCCATTAGTTTTTGAGATACATAAAAAAAAATCGAAAAAAAAAACGGTGAAGGTAAACACCCACTTCCGGTGTACGAAATTTTACCAAAAGCTTCTTAGTCGTTCAGATTGTCAAATAAGACGTATGCTCAAAGTTTCAAGTTAATTGCTCCATTAGTTTTTGAGATACATCAAAAAAAAAATTATTGAAAAAAAAACGGTTATGGTAAACGCCCACTTCCGGTGTACGAAATTTTACCAAAAGCTACTTAGTTGTTCGGATTATCAAATAAGACGTATGTTCAAAGTTTCATGTTAATTGCTTCATTAGTTTTTGAGATACAGCGTGCATGAGTAGAAGACACACAGCCAGACACACCAGACACACCAGACACACAGAAACACAGACACACCAGACATACAGAAACATAGACACACAGAAACAGACACACCAGACACACAAAAACACAGACACACCAGACATACAGAAACACAGACACACCAGACACACCAGACACACAGGAGACACACACACAGATATTGTGGTTACCATTGTTTTTTGCATATAGTTGAATATCTCGTGAACGGTCGGAGATAATTGAAAAATTCTTTCAGATTTAGATTCTACGATCTTACGCGATGATGATTTCACAATAAAAACATAATGTAGTTTAAATTGTTTTTTGCATATAAGTGAATATCTCTTGAACGGTCTCATATAATTGAAAATTTCTTTTAGATTTGGATTCTGCAATGTATCATAATGCAGATTCCGCAATAAAAACATAATGTAGTTTCAATTGTTTTTTGCATATAAGTGAATATCTCTTGAACGGTCGCAGATAATTGAAAAATTCTTTTAGATTTAGATTCTACGATCTTACGCGATGCTGATTTCGCAATAAAAACAGAATGTGGTTTCAATTGTTTTTGGCATATAGGTGAATATCTCGTGAACGGTCGCAGATAATTGAAAAATTCTTCCGGATTCAGGTTCTGCGATATATCGTGATGCAGATTCCGCAATAAAAACGGAATGTAGTTTCAATTGTTTTTAGCATATAGGTGAATATCTCGTGAATTGTTGGCGATAAGTGAAAAATTACCTTAAATTCAGATTCTACCTTCTATGAAGATTCAGATTTTGCAATAAAAATTTTTTGGTTCAATTGTTTTTTTGTATATAGGTGAATATCTCGTGAATAGTCGGAGATAATTGAAAAATTATTTCAGATTTAGATTCTACGATCTTACGCGATGCTGATTTCACATTAAAAACAAAATGTTGCTTCAATTGTTTTTTTGCATATAAGTGAATATCTCGTGAACGATCGTAGATAATTGAAAAATTTATCCGGATTGAGATTCTGCGATATATCGTGATGCAGATTCCGCAATAAAAACATAAAGTGGTTTCAATTGTTCTTTGCATATAGGTGAATTTCTCGTGAATTGTTGGCGATAAGTGAAAAATTACCTTAAATTCAGATTCTACCTTCTATGAAGATTCAGATTTTGCAATAAAATAATTTTTGGTTCAATTGTTTTTTTGCATATAGGTGAATATCTCGTGAATAGTCGAAGATTATTATAAAATTCTTTCAGATTTAGATTCTACGATCTTACGCGATGCTGATTTCACAATAAAAACAGTTTGTGGCTTCAATTGTTTTAGCATATAGGTCAATATCTCATGAATAGTCGGAAATAATTGAAAAATTCTTTCGGATTTAGATTCTACGATCTTACGTTTTGCTGATTTCACAATAAAAACAATATGTAGTTTCAATTGTTTTTAGCATATAGGTGAATATCTCATGAATAGTCGGTAATAATTGAAAAATTCTTTCGGATTTAGATTCTACGATCTTACGTTTTGCTGATTTCACAATAAAAACAATATGTAGTTTCAATTGTTTTTAGCATATAGGTGAATATCTGATGAATAGTTGGAAATAATTGATAAATTCTTTCGGATTTAGATTCTACGATCTTACGCGATGCTGATTTCACAATAAAAACAATACGTACCTTCAATTGTTTTTAGCATATAGGTGAATATCTCGTGAATTGTTGGCGATAAGTGAAAAATTATCTTAGATTCACATTCTACCTTCTATGAAGATTCAGATTTTGCAATAATTTTTTTTTTGGTTCAATTGTTTTTTTGCATATAGGTGCATATCTCGTGAATAGTCGAAGATAGTTAGAAAATTCTTTCAGATTTAGATTCTACGATCTTACGCTTTGCTGATTTCACAATAAAAACAATACGTAGCTTTAATTGTTTTTAGCATATAGGTGAATATCTCGTGAATAGTCGGAGATAATTGAAAAATTCTTTCACATTTAGATTATACGACTCTATGCGTTGCTGATTTAACAATAAAACAGTATATTGCTTTAATTGTATTTTGCAATTTTGAAGATATAAAAATAACAAAAAAAAATAAACAAAAATATAAAAACGATTGCTATCGCATTTTCAAAATTACGATTTGATGCGAAATTCGAAATTCGGAAATTTTTAACAATTTTGCAGAAACAGAAGATACGAAATAACTATTATTATACAGAATAAAATATAGCACACAATTACACAAGAAGTTTAAAGTTACGACAGCTGAAGATGCTGCATAAATAATTAGATAATCTTATGAAGAATAGTCTTGAACGGAATTTTTGGACAATTTTGCAGACAGAAGAAAGTAAATGACAGTTGTATCTCGTGAATAGTCGGAGGTAATTGAAAAATTCTTTCAGATTTAGATTTCACGCGATGCTGATTTCACAATAAAAACAGTTTGTAGTTTCAATTGTTTTTAGCATATAGGTGAATATCTCGTGAATGGTCGAAGATAATTAAAAAAATTCTTCCAAATTCAGATTCTACGTCCTGCGAGGATGCTCATTTCACAATGAAAAAATATGTCGCTTCAATTGTTTTTTTGCATATAGGTGAATATCTCGTGAATAGTTGGAGATAATTGAAAAATTCTTTCAGACTTAGATTCTACGATTTCACGCGATGCTGATTTTACAATAAAAACAGTTTGTAGCTTCAATTGTTTTTAGCATATAGGTGAATATCTCGTGAACGGTCGGAGATAATTGAAAAATTATTTCCGATTTAGATTCTACGATTTCACGCGATGCTGATTTCACAATAAAAACAGTTTGTAGTTTCAATTGTTCTTAGCATATAGGTCAATATCTCGTGAGTAGTTAGAGATAATTGAAAAATTCTTTCAAATTCAGATTCTGCGTCATGTGAAGATGCTGATTTCACAATAAAAAAATTGTTGCTTCAATTGTTTTTTTGCATATAGGTGAATATCTCGTGAACGGTCGGAGATAATTGAAAAATTATTTCAGATTTAGATTCAACGATTTCACGCGATGCTGATTTCACAATAAAAACAGTTTGTGGTTTCAATTGTTTTTTGCATATAGGTGAATATCTCGTGAATAGTCGAAGATAATTGAAAAATTATTTCAAATTTAGATTCTACGTCGTGTGAAGGTGCCGATTTCGCAATAAAAAAATATGTTGCTTCAATTGTTTTTTCGCATATAGGTGAATATCTCGTGAACGGTTGGAGATAATTGAAAAATTCTTTCAGATTTAAATTCTACGTTCTATAAAGATGATGAACTATAATAAAAATAGTATATTGTTTCAACTGTTTCTTGCATATAGATGAATATTTCGCGAGCGGTTGAAGATATATGTACGTATAATAAAAACGAACGGAATATTTAAAGGTACGTGTGTAAAATAAGCTAGAATAATGTTTAAAAAATTTAAAGGAACCGCCGCGAAAAACCCTCGACCCGTGAAATCTAGATTTTTACACGGCAATAAAACGGAAGCCCCTCGGATCCCGCATCAAGCGCGCACCGAAACTTATCCCGTCCGCTCGTGTGCTCGGGGGTGGAGGGGGGGGGGGGAGCTCTTGTTAGGGGATGAATTTATGAGGAACACAAAATAACTTTCCATCGATCCCGGCCGAAATAAATCCACCCCGCTCGAATGAGTTCTCTCCCCTTCCCCTACCGCACACCTATCGGTTTCGCTTTTAATAAATCCATCACGGTTTCCCCCAAAAACTTTCCGCGTTTATTACCTAAAAGCTCAAATATAGAAAACTCGGGCAACTCCATCTATACAGTGCGTTTCAAAAAGAAATTAATCGCAGTCGCCTATGAATTTAAATGCAGATGTCTCTGATTCACGTTTCTTTTTTACATAATGGTCAACATTTTTGAGGTTAACTGTCTAAATGACAAGTAATTAGGGGCATGCGCATTTCAATTCATGGTCGTTAGCGATTAATTTATTTTTGAAACACATCGTATATTGATAGGACGCAATAAAATTTGAGGTTAACTGTTTGAGTGTCAACTAGTTCAATTCGTAGTTGTTCAATAAATAACTAATAAAATTTCACCCGGACCATGCATTTCAACAAATCTTCAAATATTTCGAAAACGGCAAACAATAGGTATAAGGAGTATTGAAGTAACTCACCTTTATTTGCTCCGTATAATTCAAAAATGACAAAAAATACAGGGTGTTCTATTTAAAAAAACATAAGTTTGGTCTGTAACTTTGTTATGAGACACCCTGTATAAATTTAAATATTTTTAGGGCGTGCAGCACACTATTATACACAACTTTTGTATAAAACATCTTTCGAAATTTTGACAAATGAGCACGTGATTGACCGTTCCCAGAGCTCTGAAACACCCTGTATATTGATAAGACGCAATAAAATTTGAGGTTAGCTGTCTGAATGTCAACCAGTTCAATTCGTAGTTGATTGCGATTAATTTATTTTTAAAACACACACTGTATATATTTATAGGACGTAACAGAAAAAAAGTTTCTTGATTGAATTTGTACATTTTACAGCTCCTGGACATTTTTTTTAACCGGCATCGTTTGTAAAATATTCAAATATTGACGAGGGAGAACGTGATTGACTGTTCCCAGAGCTCTGAAACACCCTGTATATTGATAGGACGCAATAAAATTTGAGGTTAGCTGTCTGAATGTCAACTAGTTCAATTCGTAGTTGATTGCGATTAATTTATTTTTGAAACACACCCTGTATATATTTATAGGACGTAACAGAAAAAAAAAGTTTCTTGATTGAATTTGTACATTTTACAGCTGCTGGACATTTTTTTTAAACCGGCATCGTTTGTAAAATATTCAAATATTGACGAGGGAGAACGTGATTGACTGTTCCCAGAGCTCTGAAACACCCTGTATATTGATAGGACGCAATAAAATTTGAGGTTAGCTGTCTGAATGTCAACCAGTTCAATTCGTAGTTGATTGCGATTAATTTATTTTTGAAACACACTCTGTATATATTTATAGGACGTAACAGAAAAAAAAAGTTTCTTGATTGAATTTGTACATTTTACAGCTGCTGGACATTTTTTTTAAACCGGCATCGTTTGTAAAATATTCAAATATTGACGAGGGAGAACGTGATTGACTGTTCCCAGAGCTCTGAAACACCCTGTATATTGATAGGACACAATAAAATTTGAGGTTAGCTGTCTGAATGTCAACCAGTTCAATTCGTAGTTGATTGCGATTAATTTATTTTTGAAACACACCCTGTATATATTTATAGGACGTAACAGAAAAAAAAAGTTTCTTGATTGAATTTGTACATTTTAGCAGCTCCTGGACATTTTTTTTTAAACCGGCATCGTTTGTAAAATATTCAAATATTGACGAGGGAGAACGTGATTGACTGTTCCCAGAGCTCTGAAACACCCTGTATATTGATTGGACGCAATAAAATTTGAGGTTAGCTGTCTGAATGTCAACTGGTTCAATTCGTAGTTGATTGCGATTAATTTATTTTTGAAACACACCCTGTATATATTTATAGGACGTAACAGAAAAAAAAAGTTTCTTGATTGAATTTGTACATTTTAGCAGCTCCTGGACATTTTTTTTTAACCGGCATCGTTTGTAAAATATTCAAATATTGACGAGGGAGAACGTGATTGACTGTTCCCAGAGCTCTGAAACACCCTGTATATTGATAGGACACAATAAAATTTGAGGTTAGCTGTCTGAATGTCAACTAGTTCAATTCGTAGTTGATTGCGATTAATTTATTTTTGAAACACACCCTGTATATATTTATAGGACGTAACAGAAAAAAAAAGTTTCTTGATTGAATTTGTACATTTTAGCAGCTCCTGGACATTTTTTTTTAAACCGGCATCGTTTGTAAAATATTCAAATATTGACGAGGGAGAACGTGATTGACTGTTCCCAGAGCTCTGAAACACCCTGTATATTGATAGGACGCAATAAAATTTGAGGTTAGCTGTCTGAATGTCAACTGGTTCAATTCGTAGTTGATTGCGATTAATTTATTTTTGAAACACACTCTGTATATATTTATAGGACGTAACAGAAAAAAAAAAGTTTCTTGATTGAATTTGTACATTTTAGCAGCTCCTGGACATTTTTTTTGAAACCGGCATCGTTTGTAAAATATTCAAATATTGACGAGAGAGAGTGGCGATCGTAAATTCAGCGGTCGCTTGAAAAATGGAAAAAAAGTGAATGGGACGGAAAATAAAACCGCCCCCTCATCGACCGACTCCGTAAATATTTAATATCTGGTGAAATTGAAAATCGCGCCGGACGCGCAAATATTTGCCGAAAGGGGGCGCAAATAATAATTTGCATGTAAATGTGTCACCGTCGTCGGCGCTGCCATTTGGGGTGTGTTTTTTCTTCTTCTGTCTCTCTCTCTCTCTCTCTCTCTCTTGCAAGCGGGGATCAACTAAAGCCGGGGATTACCCCTTCGTTCTTTTACGCGACGGCCCCGACGCTATCGTCTCCGATGATGATATTTTTGGGTCGTGTAAATGTTTAATTTATTTTAATTAATATTTCCCAACGTATGAGTTTTTATTTTGCTTTGGATCAAAAATTGATATTTACAGCGCCATCTGGGGAAGTTTGCGCGTGACGGGAGATTTTTTTTTTTTTTTGGGGTGTTGAAGGGATGCCCGTAACGTGTTTTTGACTTTTGAAAAATTGACATTTACAGCGCCAGCGCCATCTAAGGATGTTTGCGCTTGACGGGACAAATGTTTTTTTTGTACAGTTCGGGTGGACTCGAGAAAAAAAATTCATAAAAAAGTTATAAACAATTTTACCCAAAATTTAATGCTTTAAATCGCTTAAGTAGACTCTTATCTACACGTTGTTGTTAAAAAATTAAATTTAAAACGCGTCAAACAGTGCGATATTGGACTTTGAAAGTTTGCTAAATTATATGTACAGTTCGGGTGGACCCGAGAAAAAAAATTCATAAAAAAGTTATAAACAATTTTACCCAAAATTTAATGCGTTAAATCGTTTAAGTATACTCTTATCTATACGTTGTTGTTAAAAAATTAAATTTAAAACGCGTCAAACAGTGCGATATTGGACTTTGAAAGTTTGCTAAATTATATGTACAGTTCGGGTGGACCCGAGAAAAAAATTCATAAAAAAGTTATAAACAATTTTACCCAAAATTTAATGCGTTAAATCGTTTAAGTATACTCTTATCTACACGTTGTTGTTAAAAAATTAAATTTAAAACGCGTCAAACAGTGCGATATTGGACTTTGAAAGTTTGCTAAATTATATGTACAGTTCGGGTGGACTCGAGAAAAAAAAATTCATAAAAAAGTTATAAACAATTTTACGCAAAATTTAATGCTTTAAATCGCTTAAGTAGACTCTTATCTACACGTTGTTGTTAAAAAAATAAATTTAAAACGCGTCAAACGATGCCATATTGGACTTTGAATTCTTGTCATTTTAAAAAGAGAGTTCCGGTGGAGTGGAGAAAAAATAATTGAAATTGTGGATTGACAGTGCATCTATAGGCTAATGTTAATTACATTCTCAGCGTTTGATTTATTATAAATCATTAAAATTGAAGAAATTTCACATCGGTGTTAATTAAACGTGATTTGATTGGGACAATCAGTTGAATTTGAAGTTACAAATGGTTATTTCCTGACGCCCACGCGATTTAATTAAGAGGACTCGAGTCTAGAATTTCCATTGTGTTTGGGGGGAGGGGGGGATGCAACCCCAAAATTTATTGCCGGGGACGTCGTGTCTATAAATGTCTCCTCCAATTTACGGCCGCAGCCTCAATTACAATCCACTTTAGGACTCGTTAACTTTGTTTGAGGACTGTTCAATAACATTTTGCCGCGGTTCCCGCTCCGACTCCTTCAAACTAAACGCGAGATGGCGCTGTATCGATTCCAAATACTCAAATCGCAATCGTTTTATCATATTTATAAGCGGAAATGGTGTTAATTTAATTACAGGCGCATTTCGTAGTTAGTTCATCGTAACGTTAACAGATGGCGTTGTGGGTAGTTGGCGGCACAGATGGCGTTGTGGGTAGTTGGCGGCGGGAAATTTAAAATTGTAAATTTTTGGGGTTGAGTGAAATTGAAAATCTTTATTCCATTTAATTACAAGTGTATTCCGTAGATGGTTTATTGTAACGCAGTAGTTGGCGGGAAATTTAAAAACTTAAATTTGTGGAGTTTACGATTGAAAATCTGTGTTCCTGTAAATAACTAATTAAAACAATTTTTGAATATATAAAATATTCATCCGTTTCACGCCGGATAAAAAAAAGACGTCCATTCTTTCGCGAGCGAGGAAAAGTTTCTCGCTCTTTTCTTGCAATTAATAATTCTCTAAAGTTTTTTTTTTTTGCTTCCTTTTTCTGAAAGCGACACGCCCGATGGAAATTAATTAAGGGGCGCCAATAGAAACTAACTAATTTTTTTTTCTCCTTCGCCGGCGGATAATTCCAGAAAATTCGCGTCCAATTAATAAGTCTGGCCGACAAAGGGGACAAAAGAAATGTCCCCCGATTGATTGAGAATTAATTAGTGCGGAGTTTCTACGAGGATTTTCTACGTTAATTAAAATTACATTTCCATATGAATTATTTATCAATCGGCCAAGTTTTTTCTGTTATTTTTTTTTTGACATAGGCCTGAGCCATACCGTCACACACGTGAAAATATAATTTTAATTTCAATTAATTCAACCTTTTCGTGATTCTGCAAAATTAACTAATAACTTCGTGACTTTTTTTTTTTCGTGAAAATTTTTCGAAACATATTTTCCAACCTCAAGCTCCCTGGATACGATTCCGATAATTTTCATTATTGTTCCAGAAAACCCGTCTCAGATGGAAACACTTATGTTGACGTTTATTAGATTATTAAATCGCGCTGAAAGCAAACGAAACAAAAAAAAAAGAAAAAAAAACCCTTTTCACTTATTCCGATCAAATTTATTTCCTCTCTCAGTCCGAATCAATTCCGAAGTGACGCACTTAGCTATTATGTATATCGTAAAGTGGAAAACTTATTCATTCCATTTATTATTTTTCCGCGGTGAAAGCCGGAGGACGCCTTTCACCCGCTCGCTGAAAAGAGGATGCGAGCGGTGAGAGAAAGGAACTTTTGAATTTCCTGGAAGGAAAAGGAAGGGAACGGAACCTCTTCCAATTTGCATGTGTATGTATCGCACACAGAAGGGCCTGGGATAGGGCTAATGCGCCGAGGGGTGAAATTTATTGGCGACATTGGCGTTCTCAATAGCCTACGATGATTTTTAAAAAAGTTGCATTTTTTAACAAATTTTCCAAGGGGGTTAGTCATGTTTTTTTTCACGATTTTATCAAAAAATAAAAATCTCTAATCCGACTAATTGACGCACGAGGAGCTCAGATTTGCAAACCGCGTTCAATTTGGAGTTTTCGTTTAGCCGCTACGGCCGATCAAAGTCTGAAAAATCAATTATTTTCTAAAATTTCCCAAAAAAGTTCATTGTGACTGACTAACTTTTTTACTATTGAAGATAGCTCAATTTTTTTAACGGCAATCAATTTCTCTCGTCTTTCTGATGAAAATAAAGTTAAATTCAATAGTCTACGATGATTTTTAAGAAAGTTGCATTTTTTGACAAAATTTCCAAGGGGGTTAGTCATGTTTTTTTTCGTGTTTTCATCAAAAAATAAAAATCTCTAATCCGACTAATTGACGCACGAGGAGCTCAGATTTGCAAACCGCGTTCAATTTGGAGTTTTCGTTTAGCCGCTATGGCCGATCAAAGTCTGAAAATTCAATTATTTTCTAAAATTTCCTAAAATGTTCACTGTGACTGACTAACTTTTTTGCTATTGAAGTTAGCTGAAATTTTTTAACGGAAATCAATTTCTCTCGTCTTTCTGCTGAAAATAAAGTTAAATTCAATAGTCTACGATGATTTTTAAGAAAGTTGCATTTTTTGACAAAATTTCCAAGGGGGTTAGTCATGTTTTTTTTCACGATTTCATCAAAAAATTAAAATCTCTAATCCGACTAATTGACGTACGAGGAGCTCAGATTTGCAAACCGCGTTCAATTTGGAGTTTTCGTTTAGCCGCTACGGCCGATCAAAGTCTGAAAAATCAATTATTTTCTAAAATTTCCTAAAAAAGTTCATGGTGACTGACTAACTTTTTTACTATTGAAGATAGCTCAATTTTTTTAACGGCAATCAATTTCTCTCGTCTTTCTGATGAAAATAAAGTTAAATTCAACAGTCTACGATGATTTTTAAGAAAGTTGCATTTTTTGACAAAATTTCCAAGGGGGTTAGTCATGTTTTTTTTCACGACTTCATCAAAAAATTAAAATCTCTAATCCGACTAATTGACGTACGAGGAGCTCAGATATGCAAACCGCGTTCAATTTGGAGTTTTCGTTTAGCCGCTACGGCCGATCAAAGTCTGAAAAATCAATTATTTTCTAAAATTTCCCAAAAAAGTTCATGGTGACTGACTAACTTTTTTACTATTGAAGATAGCTCAATTTTTTTAACGGCAATCAATTTCTCTCGTCTTTCTGATGAAAATAAAGTTAAATTCAATAGTCTACGATGATTTTTAAGAAAGTTGCATTTTTTGACAAAATTTCCAAGGGAAATTTTTTCTCACGATTTTATCAAAAAATAAAAATCTCTAATCCGACTAATTGACGTACGAGAAGCTCAGATTTGCAAACCGCGTTCAATTTGGAGTTTTCGTTCAGCCGCTACGGCCGATCAAAGTCTGAAAAATCAATTATTTTCTAAAATTTCCCAAAAAAGTTCATGGTGACTGACTAACTTTTTTACTATTGAAGATAGCTCAATTTTTTTAACGGCAATCAATTTCTCTCGTCTTTCTGATGAAAATAAAGTTAAATTCAATAGTCTACGATGATTTTTAAGAAAGTTGCATTTTTTGACAAAATTTCCAAGGGGGTTAGTCATGTTTTTTTTCACGATTTCATCAAAAAATTAAAATCTCTAATCCGACTAATTGACGTACGAGGAGCTCAGATATGCAAACCGCGTTCAATTTGGAGTTTTCGTTTAGCCGCTACGGCCGATCAAAGTCTGAAAAATCAATTATTTTCTAAAATTTCCCAAAAAAGTTCATGGTGACTGACTAACTTTTTTACTATTGAAGATAGCTCAATTTTTTTAACGGCAATCAATTTCTCTCGTCTTTCTGATGAAAATAAAGTTAAATTCAATAGTCTACGATGATTTTTAAGAAAGTTGCATTTTTTGACAAAATTTCCAAGGGAAATTTTTTCTCACGATTTTATCAAAAAATAAAAATCTCTAATCCGACTAATTGACGTACGAGAAGCTCAGATTTGCAAACCGCGTTCAATTTGGAGTTTTCGTTCAGCCGCTACGGCCGATCAAAGTCTGAAAAATCAATTATTTTCTAAAATTTCCCAAAAAAGTTCATTGTGACTGACTAACTTTTTTACTATTGAAGATAGCTCAATTTTTTTAACGGCAATCAATTTCTCTCGTCTTTCTGATGAAAATAAAGTTAAATTCAATAGTCTACGATGATTTTTAAGAAAGTTGCATTTTTTGACAAAATTTCCAAGGGGGTTAGTCATGTTTTTTTTCGTGTTTTCATCAAAAAATAAAAATCTCTAATCCGACTAATTGACGCACGAGGAGCTCAGATTTGCAAACCGCGTTCAATTTGGAGTTTTCGTTTAGCCGCTATGGCCGATCAAAGTCTGAAAATTCAATTATTTTCTAAAATTTCCTAAAATGTTCACTGTGACTGACTAACTTTTTTGCTATTGAAGTTAGCTGAAATTTTTTAACGGAAATCAATTTCTCTCGTCTTTCTGCTGAAAATAAAGTTAAATTCAATAGTCTACGATGATTTTTAAGAAAGTTGCATTTTTTGACAAAATTTCCAAGGGGGTTAGTCATGTTTTTTTTCACGATTTCATCAAAAAATTAAAATCTCTAATCCGACTAATTGACGTACGAGGAGCTCAGATTTGCAAACCGCGTTCAATTTGGAGTTTTCGTTCAGCCGCTACGGCCGATCAAAGTCTGAAAAATCAATTATTTTCGTAAATTTTCCAAAATCCTCATGGTGACTGACTAACTTTTTTACTATTGAAGATAGCTCAATTTTTTTAACGGCAATCAATTTCTCTCGTCTTTCTGATGAAAATAGAGTTAAATTCAACAGTCTACGATGATTTTTAAGAAAGTTGCATTTTTTGACAAAATTTCCAAGGGGGTTAGTCATGTTTTTTTTCGTGTTTTCATCAAAAAATTAAAATCTCTTATCCGACTAATTGAGGTACGAGGAGCTCAGATTTGCAAACCGCGTTCAATTTGGAGTTTTCGTTCAGCCGCTACGGCCGATCAAAGTCTGAAAAGTCAATTATTTTCTAAAATTTCCTAAAATGTTCATTGTGACTGACTAACTTTTTTACTATTGAAGATAGCTCAATTTTTTTTAACGGCAATCAATTTCTCTCGTCTTTCTGATGAAAATAAAGTTAAATTCAATAGTCTACGATGATTTTTAAGAAAGTTGCATTTTTTGACAAAATTTCCAAGGGGTTAGTCATGTTTTTTTTCGTGTTTTCATCAAAAAATAAAAATCTCTAATCCGACTAATTGAGGTACGAGGAGCTCAGATTTGCAAACCGCGTTCAATTTGGAGTTTTCGTTCAGCCGCTACGGCCGATCAAAGTCTGAAAAATCAATTATTTTCTAAAATTTCCTAAAATGTTCATGGTGACTGACTAACTTTTTTACTATTGAAGATAGCTCAATTTTTTTAACGGCAATCAATTTCTCTCGTCTTTCTGATGAAAATAAAGTTAAATTCAATAGTCTACGATGATTTTTAAGAAAGTTGCATTTTTTGACAAAATTTCCAAGGGGGTTAGTCATGTTTTTTTTCACGATTTTATCAAAAAATTAAAATCTCTTATCCGACTAATTGAGGTACGAGGAGCTCAGATTTGCAAACCGCGTTCAATTTGGAGTTTTCGTTCAGCCGCTACGGCCGATCAAAGTCTGAAAAGTCAATTATTTTCTAAAATTTCCTAAAATGTTCATTGTGACTGACTAACTTTTTTACTATTGAAGATAGCTCAATTTTTTTTAACGGCAATCAATTTCTCTCGTCTTTCTGATGAAAATAAAGTTAAATTCAATAGTCTACGATGATTTTTAAGAAAGTTGCATTTTTTGACAAAATTTCCAAGGGGTTAGTCATGTTTTTTTTCGTGTTTTCATCAAAAAATAAAAATCTCTAATCCGACTAATTGAGGTACGAGGAGCTCAGATTTGCAAACCGCGTTCAATTTGGAGTTTTCGTTCAGCCGCTACGGCCGATCAAAGTCTGAAAAATCAATTATTTTCTAAAATTTCCTAAAATGTTCATGGTGACTGACTAACTTTTTTACTATTGAAGATAGCTCAATTTTTTTTAACGGCAATCAATTTCTCTCGTCTTTCTGATGAAAATAAAGTTTAATTCAATAGTCTACGATGATTTTTAAGAAAGTTGCATTTTTTGACAAAATTTCCAAGGGGGTTAGTCATGTTTTTTTTCACGATTTTATCAAAAAATTAAAATCTCTTATCCGACTAATTGAGGTACGAGGAGCTCAGATTTGCAAACCGCGTTCAATTTGGAGTTTTCGTTTAGCCGCTACGGCCGATCAAAGTCTGAAAAATCAATTATTTTCTAAAATTTCCCAAAAAAAGTTCATGGTGACTGACTAACTTTTTTACTATTGAAGATAGCTCAATTTTTTTAACGGCAATCAATTTCTCTCGTCTTTCTGATGAAAATAAAGTTAAATTCAACAGTCTACGATGATTTTTAAGAAAGTTGCATTTTTTGATAAAATTTCCAAGGGGGTTAGCCATGTTTTTTTTCACGATTTCATCAAAAAATTAAAATCTCTAATCCGACTAATTGACGTACGAGGAGCTCAGATTTGCAAACCGCGTTCAATTTGGAGTTTTCGTTTAGCCGCTACGGCCGATCAAAGTCTGAAAAATCAATTATTTTCTAAAATTTCCCAAAAAAGTTCATGGTGACTGACTAACTTTTTTACTATTGAAGATAGCTCAAATTTTTTAACGGCAATCAATTTCTCTCGTCTTTCTGATGAAAATAAAGTTAAATTCAACAGTCTACGATGATTTTTAAGAAAGTTGCATTTTTTGACAAAATTTCCAAGGGGGTTAGTCATGTTTTTTTTCGTGTTTTCATCAAAAAATTAAAATCTCTTATCCGACTAATTGAGGTACGAGGAGCTCAGATTTGCAAACCGCGTTCAATTTGGAGTTTTCGTTCAGCCGCTACGGCCGATCAAAGTCTGAAAAATCAATTATTTTCTAAAATTTCCTAAAATGTTCATGGTGACTGACTAACTTTTTTACTATTGAAGATAGCTCAATTTTTTTAACGGCAATCAATTTCTCTCGTCTTTCTGATGAAAATAAAGTTAAATTCAATAGTCTACGATGATTTTTAAGAAAGTTGCATTTTTTGACAAAATTTCCAAGGGGGTTAGTCATGTTTTTTTTCACGATTTTATCAAAAAATTAAAATCTCTTATCCGACTAAATGAGGTACGAGGAGCTCAGATTTGCAAACCGCGTTCAATTTGGAGTTTTCGTTCAGCCGCTACGGCCGATCAAAGTCTGAAAAATCAATTATTTTCTAAAATTTCCCAAAAAAGTTCATGGTGACTGACTAACTTTTTTACTATTGAAGATAGCTCAAATTTTTTAACGGCAATCAATTTCTCTCGTCTTTCTGATGCAAATAAAGTTAAATTCAACAGTCTACGATGATTTTTAAGAAAGTTGCATTTTTTGACAAAATTTCCAAGGGGGTTAGTCATGTTTTTTTTCACGATTTTATCAAAAAATTAAAATCTCTAATCCGACTAATTGAGGTACGAGGAGCTCAGATTTGCAAACCGCGTTCAATTTGGAGTTTTCGTTCAGCCGCTACGGCCGATCAAAGTCTGAAAAATCAATTATTTTCGTAAATTTTCCAAAATCCTCATGGTGACTGACTAACTTTTTTACTATTGAAGATAGCTCAATTTTTTTAACGGCAATCAATTTCTCTCGTCTTTCTGATGAAAATAGAGTTAAATTCAACAGTCTACGATGATTTTTAAGAAAGTTGCATTTTTTGACAAAATTTCCAAGGGGGTTAGTCATGTTTTTTTTCACGATTTCATCAAAAAATTAAAATCTCTAATCCGACTAATTGACGTACGAGGAGATCAGATTTGCAAACCGCGTTCAATTTGGAGTTTTCGTTTGGCCGCTACGGCCGATCAAAGTCTGAAAAATCAATTATTTTCTAAAATTTCCCAAAAAAGTTCATTGTGACTGACTAACTTTTTTACTATTGAAGATAGCTCAATTTTTTTAACGGCAATCAATTTCTCTCGTCTTTCTGATGCAAATAAAGTTAAATTCAACAGTCTACGATGATTTTTAAGAAAGTTGCATTTTTTGACAAAATTTCCAAGGGGGTTAGTCATGTTTTTTTTCACGATTTCATCAAAAATTCAAAATCTCTAATCCGACTAATTGGCGTACGAGGAGCTCAGATTTGCAAACCGCGTTCAATTTGGAGTTTTCGTTTAGCCGCTACGGCCGATCAAAGTCTGAAAAATCAATTATTTTCTAAAATTTCCCAAAAAAGTTCATGGTGACTGACTAACTTTTTTACTATTGAAGATAGCTCAATTTTTTTAACGGCAATCAATTTCTCTCGTCTTTCTGATGAAAATAAAGTTAAATTCAACAGTCTACGATGATTTTTAAGAAAGTTGCATTTTTTGACAAAATTTCCAAGGGGGTTAGTCATGTTTTTTTTCGTGTTTTCATCAAAAAATTAAAATCTCTTATCCGACTAATTGAGGTACGAGGAGCTCAGATTTGCAAACCGCGTTCAATTTGGAGTTTTCGTTCAGCCGCTACGGCCGATCAAAGTCTGAAAAATCAATTATTTTCTAAAATTTCCTAAAATGTTCATGGTGACTGACTAACTTTTTTACTATTGAAGATAGCTCAATTTTTTTAACGGCAATCAATTTCTCTCGTCTTTCTGATGAAAATAAAGTTAAATTCAATAGTCTACGATGATTTTTAAGAAAGTTGCATTTTTTGACAAAATTTCCAAGGGGGTTAGTCATGTTTTTTTTCACGATTTTATCAAAAAATTAAAATCTCTTATCCGACTAATTGAGGTACGAGGAGCTCAGATTTGCAAACCGCGTTCAATTTGGAGTTTTCGTTCAGCCGCTACGGCCGATCAAAGTCTGAAAAGTCAATTATTTTCTAAAATTTCCTAAAATGTTCATTGTGACTGACTAACTTTTTTACTATTGAAGATAGCTCAATTTTTTTTAACGGCAATCAATTTCTCTCGTCTTTCTGATGAAAATAAAGTTAAATTCAATAGTCTACGATGATTTTTAAGAAAGTTGCATTTTTTGACAAAATTTCCAAGGGGTTAGTCATGTTTTTTTTCGTGTTTTCATCAAAAAATAAAAATCTCTAATCCGACTAATTGAGGTACGAGGAGCTCAGATTTGCAAACCGCGTTCAATTTGGAGTTTTCGTTCAGCCGCTACGGCCGATCAAAGTCTGAAAAATCAATTATTTTCTAAAATTTCCTAAAATGTTCATGGTGACTGACTAACTTTTTTACTATTGAAGATAGCTCAATTTTTTTTAACGGCAATCAATTTCTCTCGTCTTTCTGATGAAAATAGAGTTAAATTCAACAGTCTACGATGATTTTTAAGAAAGTTGCATTTTTTGACAAAATTTCCAAGGGGGTTAGTCATGTTTTTTTTCACGATTTCATCAAAAAATAAAAATCTCTAATCCGACTAATTGACGTACGAGGAGCTCAGATTTGCAAACCGCGTTCAATTTGGAGTTTTCGTTTAGCCGCTACGGCCGATCAAAGTCTGAAAAATCAATTATTTTCTAAAATTTCCCAAAAAAGTTCATGGTGACTGACTAACTTTTTTACTGTTGAAGATAGCTCAATTTTTTTAACGGCAATCAATTTCTCTCGTCTTTCTGATGAAAATAGAGTTAAATTCAATAGTCTACGATGATTTTTAAGAAAGTTGCATTTTTTGACAAAATTTCCAAGGGGGTTAGTCATGTTTTTTTTCACGTTTTCATCAAAAAATTAAAATCTCTAATCCGACTAATTGACGTACGAGGAGCTCAGATTTGCAAACCGCGTTCAATTTGGAGTTTTCGTTCAGCCGCTACGGCCGATCAAAGTCTGAAAAATCAATTATTTTCTAAAATTTCCTAAAATGTTCATGGTGACTGACTAACTTTTTTACTATTGAAGATAGCTCAATTTTTTTAACGGCAATCAATTTCTCTCGTCTTTCTGATGAAAATAAAGTTAAATTCAATAGTCTACGATGATTTTTAAGAAAGTTGCATTTTTTGACAAAATTTCCAAGGGGGTTAGTCATGTTTTTTTTCACGATTTTATCAAAAAATTAAAATCTCTTATCCGACTAATTGAGGTACGAGGAGCTCAGATTTGCAAACCG
The DNA here is from genome assembly GCA_910593695.2 of Ocypus olens. Taxonomy (NCBI): domain Eukaryota; kingdom Metazoa; phylum Arthropoda; class Insecta; order Coleoptera; family Staphylinidae; genus Ocypus; species Ocypus olens. The sequence goes on along the minus strand of OU343065.1, from coordinate 38,974,699 downwards.
CGTTCAATTTGGAGTTTTCGTTCAGCCGCTACGGCCGATCAAAGTCTGAAAAATCAATTATTTTCTAAAATTTCCCAAAAAAGTTCATGGTGACTGACTAACTTTTTTACTATTGAAGATAGCTCAAATTTTTTAACGGCAATCAATTTCTCTCGTCTTTCTGATGAAAATAAAGTTAAATTCAATAGTCTACGATGATTTTTAAGAAAGTTGCATTTTTTGACAAAATTTCCAAGGGGGTTAGTCATGTTTTTTTTCACGATTTTATCAAAAAATTAAAATCTCTAATCCGACTAATTGACGTACGAGGAGCTCAGATTTGCAAACCGCGTTCAATTTGGAGTTTTCGTTCAGCCGCTACGGCCGATCAAAGTCTGAAAAATCAATTATTTTCTAAAATTTCCTAAAATGTTCATGGTGACTGACTAACTTTTTTACTATTGAAGATAGCTCAATTTTTTTAACGGCAATCAATTTCTCTCGTCTTTCTGATGAAAATAAAGTTAAATTCAATAGTCTACGATGATTTTTAAGAAAGTTGCATTTTTTGACAAAATTTCCAAGGGGGTTAGTCATGTTTTTTTTCACGATTTTATCAAAAAATTAAAATCTCTAATCCGACTAATTGACGTACGAGGAGCTCAGATTTGCAAACCGCGTTCAATTTGGAGTTTTCGTTCAGCCGCTACGGCCGATCAAAGTCTGAAAAATCAATTATTTTCTAAAATTTCCTAAAATGTTCATGGTGACTGACTAACTTTTTTACTATTGAAGATAGCTCAATTTTTTTAACGGCAATCAATTTCTCTCGTCTTTCTGATGAAAATAAAGTTAAATTCAATAGTCTACGATGATTTTTAAGAAAGTTGCATTTTTTGACAAAATTTCCAAGGGGGTTAGTCATGTTTTTTTTTCACGATTTTATCAAAAAATTAAAATCTCTAATCCGACTAATTGACGTACGAGGAGCTCAGATTTGCAAACCGCGTTCAATTTGGAGTTTTCGTTCAGCCGCTACGGCCGATCAAAGTCTGAAAAATCAATTATTTTCTAAAATTTCCTAAAATGTTCATGGTGACTGACTAACTTTTTTACTATTGAAGATAGCTCAATTTTTTTAACGGCAATCAATTTCTCTCGTCTTTCTGATGAAAATAAAGTTAAATTCAATAGTCTACGATGATTTTTAAGAAAGTTGCATTTTTTGACAAAATTTCCAAGGGGGTTAGTCATGTTTTTTTTCACGATTTTATCAAAAAATTAAAATCTCTAATCCGACTAATTGACGTACGAGGAGCTCAGATTTGCAAACCGCGTTCAATTTGGAGTTTTCGTTCAGCCGCTACGGCCGATCAAAGTCTGAAAAATCAATTATTTTCTAAAATTTCCTAAAATGTTCATGGTGACTGACTAACTTTTTTACTATTGAAGATAGCTCAATTTTTTTAACGGCAATCAATTTCTCTCGTCTTTCTGATGAAAATAAAGTTAAATTCAATAGTCTACGATGATTTTTAAGAAAGTTGCATTTTTTGACAAAATTTCCAAGGGGGTTAGTCATGTTTTTTTTCACGATTTTATCAAAAAATTAAAATCTCTTATCCGACTAAATGAGGTACGAGGAGCTCAGATTTGCAAACCGCGTTCAATTTGGAGTTTTCGTTCAGCCGCTACGGCCGATCAAAGTCTGAAAAATCAATTATTTTCTAAAATTTCCCAAAAAAGTTCATGGTGACTGACTAACTTTTTTACTATTGAAGATAGCTCAAATTTTTTAACGGCAATCAATTTCTCTCGTCTTTCTGATGAAAATAGAGTTAAATTCAATAGTCTACGATGATTTTTAAGAAAGTTGCATTTTTTGACAAAATTTCCAAGGGGGTTAGTCATGTTTTTTTTCACGATTTTATCAAAAAATTAAAATCTCTAATCCGACTAATTGACGTACGAGGAGCTCAGATTTGCAAACCGCGTTCAATTTGGAGTTTTCGTTCAGCCGCTACGGCCGATCAAAGTCTGAAAAATCAATTATTTTCTAAAATTTCCTAAAATGTTCATGGTGACTGACTAACTTTTTTACTATTGAAGATAGCTCAATTTTTTTAACGGCAATCAATTTCTCTCGTCTTTCTGATGAAAATAAAGTTAAATTCAATAGTCTACGATGATTTTTAAGAAAGTTGCATTTTTTGACAAAATTTCCAAGGGGGTTAGTCATGTTTTTTTTCACGATTTTATCAAAAAATTAAAATCTCTAATCCGACTAATTGACGTACGAGGAGCTCAGATTTGCAAACCGCGTTCAATTTGGAGTTTTCGTTCAGCCGCTACGGCCGATCAAAGTCTGAAAAATCAATTATTTTCTAAAATTTCCTAAAATGTTCATGGTGACTGACTAACTTTTTTACTATTGAAGATAGCTCAATTTTTTTAACGGCAATCAATTTCTCTCGTCTTTCTGATGAAAATAAAGTTAAATTCAATAGTCTACGATGATTTTTAAGAAAGTTGCATTTTTTGACAAAATTTCCAAGGGGGTTAGTCATGTTTTTTTTCACGATTTTATCAAAAAATTAAAATCTCTAATCCGACTAATTGACGTACGAGGAGCTCAGATTTGCAAACCGCGTTCAATTTGGAGTTTTCGTTCAGCCGCTACGGCCGATCAAAGTCTGAAAAATCAATTATTTTCTAAAATTTCCTAAAATGTTCATGGTGACTGACTAACTTTTTTACTATTGAAGATAGCTCAATTTTTTTAACGGCAATCAATTTCTCTCGTCTTTCTGATGAAAATAAAGTTAAATTCAATAGTCTACGATGATTTTTAAGAAAGTTGCATTTTTTGACAAAATTTCCAAGGGGGTTAGTCATGTTTTTTTTCACGATTTTATCAAAAAATTAAAATCTCTAATCCGACTAATTGACGTACGAGGAGCTCAGATTTGCAAACCGCGTTCAATTTGGAGTTTTCGTTCAGCCGCTACGGCCGATCAAAGTCTGAAAAATCAATTATTTTCTAAAATTTCCCAAAAAAGTTCATGGTGACTGACTAACTTTTTTACTATTGAAGATAGCTCAAATTTTTTAACGGCAATCAATTTCTCTCGTCTTTCTGATGAAAATAGAGTTAAATTCAATAGTCTACGATGATTTTTAAGAAAGTTGCATTTTTTGACAAAATTTCCAAGGGGGTTAGTCATGTTTTTTTTCACGATTTTATCAAAAAATTAAAATCTCTAATCCGACTAATTGACGTACGAGGAGCTCAGATTTGCAAACCGCGTTCAATTTGGAGTTTTCGTTCAGCCGCTACGGCCGATCAAAGTCTGAAAAGTCAATTATTTTCTAAAATTTCCTAAAATGTTCATTGTGACTGACTAACTTTTTTACTATTGAAGATAGCTCAATTTTTTTTAACGGCAATCAATTTCTCTCGTCTTTCTGATGAAAATAAAGTTAAATTCAATAGTCTACGATGATTTTTAAGAAAGTTGCATTTTTTGACAAAATTTCCAAGGGGGTTAGTCATGTTTTTTTTCGTGTTTTCATCAAAAAATTAAAATCTCTTATCCGACTAATTGAGGTACGAGGAGCTCAGATTTGCAAACCGCGTTCAATTTGGAGTTTTCGTTCAGCCGCTACGGCCGATCAAAGTCTGAAAAGTCAATTATTTTCTAAAATTTCCTAAAATGTTCATTGTGACTGACTAACTTTTTTACTATTGAAGATAGCTCAATTTTTTTAACGGCAATCAATTTCTCTCGTCTTTCTGATGAAAATAAAGTTAAATTCAATAGTCTACGATGATTTTTAAGAAAGTTGCATTTTTTGACAAAATTTCCAAGGGGGTTAGTCATGTTTTTTTTCGTGTTTTCATCAAAAAATAAAAATCTCTGATCCTACTAATTGACGTACGAGGAGCTCAGATTTGCAAACCGCGTTCAATTTGGAGTTTTCGTTTGGCCGCTACGGCCGATCAAAGTCTGAAAAATCAATTATTTTCTAAAATTTCCTAGAATGTTCATTGTGACTGACTAATTTTTTTGCTATTGAAGATGGCTGAAATTTTTTAACGGTAATCAATTTCTCTCGTCTTTCTGATGAAAAAAAGGTATACTTCAATAGTGTACGATGATTATTAAAAAAGTTGATTTTTTCGATTTTTTCCATTTTCGAAATATTTTTGCGGACGCGTCGCGCTCTTTAAATTGACATTTGAGGTTGTGAAACCACATTCTCTGAAGGGTCTTGAGGGGATATTTCCTGTGACGTATAGAAACCCCCAATCGAACCGGTGGTTTCTTCAGGAAATCATTTCAATTGCTCATTTTTTTTTTATATTTCACAATTTTCAATTTTTCCTGCTGTAAAATTCAATTTTCCGCATTCAAAATGTGCGGAGATTTTCACTTAAGTTGCCGGTGAATAAAAATGGAGCATTTTATTTTATTCAGCGGGCCGAGCGTCCCGGGAACTGTTCGGGCCCCGGGGGCCCTGTTCTTCCCCGATACCTTAGTGTTATTGTTGGCCGGAAAGCGGTCTCCGGGGGCCCCACCCCCCCGACAATGGCCCCTCTGTTAAATGTCACTGTATAAATAAAATGGACTTTTTTACGGCCGCACGGAATGTAAATTGCGGTCAACGAATTGCCACAACAAAAGGAGAAACGGTTTACACACTTTCCCCCAATTTTTGGAATTATAAAGGACGAGAAGAACAAACGCGTGCGTTTATTTATAATTCACCCATCGACCTGCTGGTTCCTTAATTGAAGCACATGCATAGGTGACGAAAATTTAAAAAAATATATTTAGTCATGAGTGGTGATTGCAAACTGTGTCACAACTTAACATTTACAGCACCAACTGAAAATTTCAGGGAGTGACGGAAGAATTTTTCTTTTTTAGCAATTGAAGGGACGCCCGATCTATTTTGACTTTTGTTTATTAAAGCACATGCATTTGTGATAAGAATAACAATTTTTATTTAATTAGGGGTAATTGCGAACTTTGTCAAAAATTGACATTTTTTTAATAAAATAAATTTGTGTGCGTGTGCGTGCTTATATTTATTGCAATCATTAATAACAATAAATTAATCCCACAAATTCGATATTAACACGCGGTCGCGATAAACTTTGTTGTGTACATAAACAGTGGACGTTTTCATTGTTGCGGACTCAAATCAAATTTTCGGTTTACGGAGGCCATATTTTATGCGATTCTCGGCGAACTGAAACTTTGCCTTTAACCAGGGCGCGGGATTTAATGCGGTAATCATATAAATCCGGGCATTAAGGTGCCCGAACTTAGTTTCATCTTTGGCGGTTAAACGCCCGCCCCCATAAAATAATACATAAAATTATTTTACACCCCTAAATTATCTACAAGTTAACGTTACACGCAAGAACAAATGTCAAATGTTGAGGACCGTGACGCGTCAGCACAGAAAACTCGAAAATGGAAAAAATCGAAAAAATCAACTTTAACTTTTTGATCAAAAATTGCATTTAAAATTATTTTTTGATAAACTACTGTTTCGATTGGGAGTTTATACACTTTAAATATAATCGCGCAAGAATAAATACGTAATTTTTATAATTCAAATACATTAATGTATTCCTTCTGTATAATAAATCTAGTCATCGATATATTTTTTTTTCTCCAAATTAATTTATTCGCTCCATCAAGGCCTTCTGTACAATAAAACTAGTCACCGATATTTTCTTGTAATTCATTCATTCCGTCGGTCAAGGTATCACCGTTGCGTCGCCACACTTCTTATCTCTTGATACGGTCGGTCAAGATAAAAAAAAAATGTTATTGCCCGAAATTTCCGGTGCATTCCAATCAAAATTCAGTCACGAGTTCTGCGTCGTTTTCGGTAGACCTGTGATGAGAGTGCGGTGAATAATCAAGTGCGCGTTTTAGTTAACAACAATTAATTTGTGGTGGTTTGATTTGCAGGTTTGATGGCATTGAGGAAAATTTGCAGTTTTTAAATTTCACGAGCAACACATTCCGAAACCACGAGGCCCGGAAATAGGAACGCCCAAGAATTCAAAATCGAAAATTCGGCGAAACGGTGAGTCGATTATAAATTAATAATAATAATAAATACAATTGAAACAACCGTTAATATTAAAAATGTTTCACCACGTAATAAACGAGAACCAAATTCAATAAACAACAACAATTGATTTTAAATAAATCGTTTAAACTTTATAATAAAATCATTATTTTTCAAAAATAAATTAATGAGATTTTTTTAAATAGAATCCAGTGGCGGCTCGTGAACTTTTTGAGTGGTAGAGCCACTTATGCAATATATATTTATAAATTCAAAGTATAATTGAAAAAGAGTGTGTCTTGCATTTGTTAAGAAAACCAAACTATTTGAATTGTTAATAAAATAGTCATTTTCAAAATTAAAAAAATGGCGATGTGGCCATCATATTATATCATTACTTTCTCCGATTTGAAGGTTTAATAGTTTATATTTATATTTTTACTTCCTGTGTAAATCATATTTTAAATATACAATTGCGGACAAAAAAAAACTACCGAATGCATTTTCCGATTCTGATGATTCAAACGTCAAAATATAGCGCGTTTAGTGTAATTTTAAAACGTATTTCGAAACTTTCTCGTAAAATTAAATCAATGTGCAAAAATTGCACTTTGTTAAAGTATGAATATTTTAAAATCGCGATTTTGATTTTTTTGAAACTGCATAACTGCTGAACGCACTGTCCGATTCTTATTACTCCAAAGTCAAACTGTGTCAAATTTAGTGCAATTAAAAAGTTAGTTAAGAAATATTTTCGTAAAATCAATGCGAAACGTCAAAGTTTCAAGTTTTCTAAATTCAAAGATTTTGATTTTTTTTTTAAATTGCATTACAGCCAAACGCGCCTGACTGATAATTCAAACGTAAAAATATGGCGAATTTAGAGTAATTTTAAAACGGATTATAAAATGTTCTCGTAAAATTAACATAAAAAGCAAAAATTGCACTTTTTTAAATTTGAATATTTTAAAATCACGATTTTGATTTTTTTTAAATTGCATAACTGCAGAACGCGTTGTCCGATTTTGATGAATCCAACGTCAAACTGTGTCAAATTTAGTGCAATTAAAAAGTTAGTTAAGAAATATTTTCGTAAAATCAATGCGAAACGTCAAAGTTTCAAGTTTTCTAAATTCAAAGATTTTGATTTTTTTTTTTTAAATTGCATTACAGCCAAACGCGCCTGACTGATAATTCAAACGTAAAAATATGGCGAATTTAGAGTAATTTTAAAACGGATTATAAAATGTTCTCGTAAAATTAACATAAAAAGCAAAAATTGCACTTTTTTTAAATTTGAATATTTTAAAATCACGATTTTGATTTTTTTTAAATTGCATAACTGCAGAACGCGTTGTCCGATTTTGATGAATCCAACGTCAAACTGTGTCAAATTTAGTGCAATTTAAAAGTTAGTTAAGAAATATTTTCGTAAAATCAATGCGAAACGTCAAAGTTTCAAGTTTTCTAAATTCAAAGATTTTGATTTTTTTTTTAAATTGCATTACAGCCAAACGCGCCTGACTGATAATTCAAACGTAAAAATATGGCGAGTTTAGAGTAATTTTAAAACGGATTATAAAATTTTCTCGTAAAATTAACATAAAAAGCAAAAATTGCACTTTTTTTAAATTTGAATATTTTAAAATCACGATTTTGATTTTTTTTTAATTGCATAACTGCAGAACGCGTTGTCCGATTTTGATGAATCCAACGTCAAACTGTGTCAAATTTAGTGCAATTAAAAAGTTAGTTAAGAAATATTTTCGTAAAATCAATGCGAAACGTCAAAGTTTCAAGTTTTCTAAATTCAAAGATTTTGATTTTTTTTTTTAAATTGCATTACAGCCAAACGCGCCTGACTGATAATTCAAACGTAAAAATATGGCGAGTTTAGAGTAATTTTAAAACGGATTATAAAATGTTCTCGTAAAATTAACATAAAAAGCAAAAATTGCACTTTTTTAAATTTGAATATTTTAAAATCACGATTTTGATTTTTTTTAAATTGCATAACTGCAGAACGCGTTGTCCGATTTTGATGAATCCAACGTCAAACTGTGTCAAATTTAGTGCAATTAAAAAGTTAGTTAAGAAATATTTTCGTAAAATCAATGCGAAACGTCAAAGTTTCAAGTTTTCTAAATTCAAAGATTTTGATTTTTTTTTTTTAAATTGCATTACAGCCAAACGCGCCTGACTGATAATTCAAACGTAAAAATATGGCGAATTTAGAGTAATTTTAAAACGGATTATAAAATGTTCTCGTAAAATTAACATAAAAAGCAAAAATTGCACTTTTTTTAAATTTGAATATTTTAAAATCACGATTTTGATTTTTTTTAAATTGCATAACTGCAGAACGCGTTGTCCGATTTTGATGACTCCAACGTCAAAATGTGCCAAATTTGGTGCATTTTAAAAGTTGGTTAAGTAATATTTTCTTCAAATCAGCTCAAAATGTCTAAATTTCACGTTTTCAAAGTTTGAAGATTTTAAAATTAGATTTTGATTTTTTTTTAAATTGCAGATTTTGATGATTTAAAAGTCTAGATATGGCGTGTTTAGTGTAATTTTAAAACGGATTATAAAACATTCCCTTAAAATTAAATCAAAATGCAAAATTTATACTTTTTTTAAAGTTTGAATATTTTAAAATCGCGATTTTGATTTTTTTAAATTGTATAACTGCCGAACGCGGTGTCCGATTTTGATGACTCCAACGTCAAAATGTGCCAAATTTGGTGCATTTTAAAAGTTTAGGTTTAGAAATATTTTCGTAAAATCAATCAAATTTGACGTTTTCAAAGTTCGAAGATTTTAAAATTAGATTTTGATTTTTTTAAATTGCATCATTTTGATGATTTAAAAGTCTAAATATTGCATGTTTAGTGTAATTTTAAAACGGATTATAAAACATTCCCTTAAAATTAAATCAAAATGCAAAATTTGTACTTTTTTTAAAGTTTGAATATTTTAAAAAATCGCGATTTTAATTTTTGAAATTGTATAACTGCCGAACGCGGTGTCCGATTTTGATGACTTCCAACATCAAAATGTGCATTTTAAAAGTTGGTTTAGAAATATTTTCGTAAAGTCAATAAAATTTCACGTTTTCAAAGTTCGAAGATTTTAAATATTGATTTTAATTTTTTTTAATTTCAGAACAGTGAATTGCGTCTGATTTAGATAATTGAAATGTCAAAATATGGCGAATTTAGTATAATTTGAAAACAAATTATAGAATTGCATTTTTTAAAAGTTTTGATATTTATCGCGATTTTTTTGTTTTTTTTGTAACTGCCGAACACTTTGTTCGATTTTAATAATTCGAATGACAAAATGTAAAAAAAATAGTGCAATTTAAAAGTTGTCCAAGAGATATTTTTGCAAAATCAACGCAATACGTCAAAATTTCACGTTTTCAAAGTTCGAAGATTTTAAATATTGATTTTAATTTTTTTAAATTCCAGAACAGTGAATTGCGTCTGATTTAGATAATTGAAATGTCAAAATATGGCGAATTAAGTGTATAATTTGAAAACAAATTATAGAATTGCATTTTTTAAGTTTTGATATTTATCGCGATTTTGTTTTTTTTTTTTGTAACTGCCGAACACGTTGTTCGATTTTAATAATTCGAACGACAAAATGTATAAAAAATTAGTGCAATTTAAAAGTTTGTAAAATCAACGCAAAACGTCAAAATTTCACGTTTTCGAAGTTCGAAGATTTTAAATTATAATTTTGATTTTTTTTATTGCGGACCGGGCAAACGTGATCCATGATTTGATAATTCCAATATCAAAATGTGGTAAATTGGGTGCGATTTAAAAACTTATTAAAAATATTTTCGTTAAATGAACGCAAAAACTTATGTTTTCAATGTTCGTAGATTTTAAATTGTTATTTTGATTTTTTAATTTCCAAAAAGCGTTCTCTAATTTTGATGATTCAATTGACAACATATGGCAAATTTAGTGTAATTTTGAAAAAGATTACGAATTTGCCTCGTTAGATTGACACAAAACGCAAAAATTGCACTTCTTTGTACTTTCAATATTCTAAAATCGCGATTTTGATTTTTTAAACTGCCGATGTTGATGATTCTAATGACAAAATGTACCAAATTTGGTGCAATTCAAAAGTTGTCAAAGAAATATTTTTGTAAAATCAAATTTCACGTTTTCGGAGTTGTTTAACATTTAAACTGGCGAAAAAAGTGTTTTAAAAAATAGTTAAAAATTCTTGCTGAGCTTGAGTCTCCTGGTAGTGCCTTGGCTCCTTAGCTCTACATAACGAGCCGCCCCTGATTTTTATTTATTTATTTATTTTTAACTTTACATATCGTAATATAACATGTGCAAAACAATATAATATATTTTAAATGATTTTGAAAAAAAAGTCGGTGTCAATTTTTTTTTTTTTTTTTCGAATTTGTTCGAATTTCTAAATGTATTCTAGGTAGAATAATTCATTTATGGATACCGAATTTTTGTAAATTTAAGTCTGAATGTATTTAAACTACATTTCGTCTTTTATAAAATTAACAAAATAATGATTGCGAAAAATGTTCATTTAATGTACAAAATAATTATTGCGAAAGGGCTTCAACTCGCCCGTCCGTTACAAGAAAAGTGCAGTAAACAGCGAAACGGCTACACCGGGCACTTAATAATCCACGAGAGGATTTTCAATTCCATTATTTAGTCTTTAAAAAGCGAAAGAAAAGGTAACAACGCGGAAAATTTCGCTCGCGCGTTACTTTCAATTAGAGTGCCATGGAAAATGTGCCCCGCAGCTAGCTAATGGATAGCAGTAGCTACTAACTGCAAGTTACTGACCTGCAGTTTTATTTTTTCGCATTAATTCAAGTCGGCGCCCTCTTAGCACAAGGAAATGGAATTTCTTTACAGAAATTAATTTAGTTATTTCTGCATTAACTCTCTATTTTTAGATCAGGTAACTAATATAAATGGATGTATAATTTAGGGCAATCTAATCCAACCAATTTTTAAATTAAATTATTTAAAAAAAAAAACCTTATCGTGCAATAATTTCAAAAATTGCGAGATTAATGCACTTGGATTTCTTCAGAAACATAACCTAGATTTAGTTGTTGGTGTTTCCTGAAATTTTCCATTTTGTGGCAATTGTTTTTATTTTTTTTTTTAACGTTCGGATTTTAACTATCGAGGAAGGCCTTGAAACTTCGCGTCTAGACCTTTAGTATGCAAGCGAGGGTTTAATCCGAGTGCATGCTTTGCATGCTCGCCAGACTGTTTGACAATTTTTCCACATTAACGGACCGCTGCGCACAGGAATAAACCCAACAAACCATGCAGTCACACGCCAACCTACTTCCGGTCGTAAATATTTAGCTTATTTTAAAATAAATTTAAAAATTCATTCGCATTTGAAAATATATAAAATTAAACTTTGCAGCAATTTATACATCATTGCACCTTTAAACACCTCTTCTTCGCTTTAGAAACATTCAAAATTAATCCTCAACATCTAAACATATTTAACTGTACAAATTGGTTCAGCGACCTCTGTTGCCTTTAAAAATATTTAAAATTAATCCTCAACATCTAAACATATTTAACTGTACAAAATGAGGTGCAGCGACCTCTGTTGAGTGATAATAACTTTATTAACGGATTCCTCCTTTCTACAAAATAATAAGACAAAAACGTTAAATAAATTAGAAACAACCTTACTTGTTGCAGAAAGCAAATTTATTTAAAAACGTTTTAAAGGTAAAGACTTAAAAATACAATATAATAAGACTACTAAACAATACTTCACACTCTATTGTTCAATGTAAAGCCTACTGTTTCATATTTTTCAAAAAAAGGATAATTTAATTTCTTTAATTTCTTTATTAAACGGAAATCACCTTTTTACAAGAAAATAAGAACTATAATCTAAAATAAACATGTTAACATTAGTATAAATGAAATTATAAATACACATTAAATATACAAAATAATGTTGAATCCTATTGAACTAATACAATTACATAATATTGCATAATACAGCCTCATGAAAATTTACAATCTTAAATTATATAAATGAAACAAAAAGTATTAATAACAGATAAGTAAATCTAAATCAAACTTACGTAAACTACGTTTGAATCTTAAATAAGAATAATAAAAAATCTGGAAATTAGAATTTGCATTTAAAATATTACCGAGTCTCATAAACCTTGTAATGGGATTGTTAAAACCATAATTAGTTGAGTGAGATGGTAAACGAAATAATAATTTAAGCAGCCATTTCCATATCGATCTGATCCTACTTTTCCGGTTACGTTTTTACTTTCTCCGTTACGAAGTACGAGAAAGTATTGTGATCGTGATTTTTTTTTCAAAAATTTTTTTTACGGAAATATCCGTTTTGGGGTCCCTAGATGCCATTTCAACAATTTCTGGAACAAAAAAATTGTGTCTGTGTGTGTGTGTGTGTGTCTGTGTGTGTGTCTGTGTGTGTGTGTGTGTGTGTGTGTGTCTGTCTGTGTGCGCTGTATCTCAAAAACTAATAGAGCAATTGATATGAAACTTTCAACATACGTCTTATTTGATAATCTGAAGAACTGAAAAGCTTTTGGTAAAATTTTGTACACCGGAAGTGGGTGTTTACCTTAACTGTTTTTTGTTTTTTGCCGATATTTTCTTAAATATGAGAAATATCACAAAAACATTTAAACAAATATTGAAGACAACAAAGAAATGAACATCTTTTGCTTAAAAACATTTTTCATAAAATCATTGCTATTCGAGAAAAAAATTTATTATAATTTTTTAATTTTTGGTTTATAATTATGAAACGATAATAGTTACAGCAAATTTATGTGAATAATAATTGTAGAGAATACCAAAATGAACAACTTCTAAAGAATAGGTTTTTTTCGAAATCTCGTTAGTTTTTGAGTAAACCGAGTTTTTGAATTTGAAGTATAATTTTTCCATCTTTCATGATTTTGACGTTTTAAACGTCAGTTTCATCCGAGTTTACGCAACGCTCGATGTACATTTAAAATATGATTTCAATTGAAAATAAACCCATGAAAACGTAAATATAAAGTCGGAGAAAGTAACATGATGGCCACATCACCATTTTTTTCGTTCCCATTTTTCGCAAAAAGGGCTGCGCGCAAACGAACGGTAAATGTGAAATACCGAGGCCATCAATCCATTATCTCTCCATCCCGTGGCGCATGGTGGTGCGGTCTTGAAAAATGAAAAGGACAACGGCGCCCGATGAATATCAATAGGGAGGCCCCGGCGTACGCACATGCATTATTCCTTTCAAATTTCCCACAATGTCCACGAACGTAATCACGTTCGAATTATCTTTTTGATACATGAAAGGAAAAACGATGCCGACCCTAAGATCGAATCGTAAATGCGTGCGATTACGGCCCATGCAGTAAATTTTCAGTTAACATCAACCGTTCACGAGATATCCACCTATATGCCAAAAAACACATGAACGTAAAATTATTTTATTGGCGAATCGTCGTCTTAGAGTTCTCAAGAATCCGAATGTGAAGTTAGTTTTTAATTATCTCTAACCGTTCGCGAGATATGCACCTATATGCCAAAAAACAAATGAACGTAAAATTATTTTATTGGCGAATCGTCGTCTTGGGGTTCTCAAGAATCCGAATGTGAAGTTAGTTTTTAATTATCTCTAACCGTTCGCGAGATATGCACCTATATGCCAAAAAACAAATAAACGTAAAATTATTTTATTGGCGAATCGTCGTCTTGGAGTTCTCAAGAATCCGAATGTGAAGTTAGTTTTTAATTATCTCTAACCGTTCGCGAGATATGCACCTATATGCTAAAAAAACAAATGAACGTAAAATTATTTTATTAGTGCATTATTATCTTGATGAACTCGGGAATCTGAATTTGAAAGAAATTTTCAATTATCTCCAATCGTTCACGAGATATCCAACTATATGCCAAAAAACAAATGAACGAAAAATTATCTTATTAATGATTTATTATCTTAACGAACTCAGGAATCTGAATTTGAAATGAATTTTCAATTATCTCCAATCGTTTACGAGATATCCACTTATATGCCAAAAAAACAAATGAACGTAAAATTATTTTATTAGAGAATTATTATCCTGGCGAGCTCAGGAATCTGAATTTTAAATAAATTTTCAATTACCTTCAATCGTTCGCGAGATATCCAACTATATGCCAAAAAAACAAATGAACGTAAAATTATTTTATTAGTGAACCATTATCTTGACGAACTCAGGAATCTGAATTTCAAATAAATTTTCAATTATCTCCAATCGTTCGCGAGATATCCAACTATATGCCAAAAAACAAATGAACGTAAAATTATTTTATTCGTGATTTATTATCTTAACGAACTCGGGAATCTGAATTTGAAATAAATTTTCAATTATCTCCAATCGTTCGCGAGTTATCCAACTATATGCCAAAAAACAAATGAACGAAAAATGATTTTATTCGTGATTTATTACCTTGACGAACTCAGGAATCTGAATTTGTAATAAATTTTCAATTATCTCCAATCGTTCACGAGATATCCAACTATATGCCAAAAAACAAATGAACGAAAAATTATTTTATTCGTTTTCTATTTTCTAGACTAATTCTAGAGTCCGAATTTGAAATAAATTTTCAGTTATCATCCACCGTTCACGAAATATCCACCTATGTGCCAAAAAATAAATGATCGAAATGTTTTCTTATTGATGAATTATCTTGTCAATGGTCTCAAGAATACTAGTTTAAAGTTACTTTTTAATATCCTTTAGCCGTTCACGAGATATGCACCGATATGCTAAAAAACAAATGAACGTAAAATTGTTTTATTCGTGATTTATTATCTTGACGAACTCAGGAATCTGAATTTAAAATAAATTTTCAATTATTTCCAATCGTTCACGAGATATCCACTTATATGCCAAAAAACAAATGAACGTAAAATTATTTTATTGGCGAATCGCCGTCTTGATGGTCCCAAGAATCCAAATTTGAAGTTAGTTTTTATTTATCTTTAACCGTTTACGAGATATGCACCTATATGCCAAAAAACAAATGAACGAAAAATTATTTTATTCGTTATTTATTTTCTTGATTAATTCAGGAATCCGAATCTGAAGTAAATTTTCAGTTATCATCCACCATTCACGAGATATCCACCTATATGCCAAAAAACTAATGATCGAAATTTATTCTTATTGATGAATTATCTTGTTAAAGGTCTTAAGAATCCGAATTCGTGATTTATTATCTTAACGAACTCAGGAATCTGAATTTGAAATAAATTTTTAGAGTTATCATCCACCGTTCACAAAATGTCCACCTACATACCAAAAAAAAAAATGAACGAAAAATGATTTTATTCGTTATTTATTTTCTAGACTAATTCAAGAGTCCGAATTTGAAGTAAATTTTCAGTTATAATCCACTGTTCACGAAATATCCACCTATATGCCAAAAAACAAATGATCGAAATTTATTCTTATTGATGAATTATCTTCTCAATGGTCTGAAGAATCCGAATTTAAAGTTAGTTTTTAATTATCTCTAACCGTTCACGAGATATGCACCTATATGCCAAAAAAACAAATGAACGAAAAATTATTTTATTCGTGATTTATAATCTTGACGAACTCGGGAATCTGAATTTGAAATAAATTTTTAATTATCTCCAATCGTTCGCGAGATATCCAATTATATGCCAAAAAACAAATGAACGTAAAATTATTTTATTGGCGAATCGTCGTCTTGATGGTTTCAAGAATCCGAATTTGAAGTTAGTTTTTAATTATCTCTAACCGTTCACGAGATTTATTTATTTATTTATTTATTATTGCACGGTATAACCTTTTTACAAAATAAAATACATAAAATTAAATTATAATTTAAAATAAGATACTCATACTAAAAGTAGAAGCGCGAGAATGTACATGAATAAATATAATAATGCACACTAAAGATACTAAAATCATGAAAATTATACAAAATAAAACAACTATTCTAGTGATAATCCAAAATTGATAAGTTCACCAATTTTAAATTACGCTTAAAAACCGCATAAGATGTACCAAATAAAATGAAATTTGGCGAGGTACAAATAAGATTGCACATTCTCATCATGCGACATATGCACCTATATGCCAAAAAACAAATGAACGTAAAATTATTTTATTCGTGATTTATTATCTTGACGAACTCAGGAATCTAAATTTGAAATAAATTTTCAATTATCTCCAATCGTTCGCGAGATATCCAACTATATGCCAAAAAACAAATGAACTAAAAATTATTTTATTAGTGAATTATTATCTTGACGAACTCAGGAATCTGAATTTGAAATAAATTTTCAATTATCTCCAATCGTTCGCGAGCTATCCGACTATATGCCAGAAAAACAAATGAACGTAAAATTATTTTATTGGTGAATCGTCGTCTTGATTGTCTCAAAAATCCGAATTTGAAGTTAGTTTTTAATTATCTCTAACCGTTAACGAGATATGCACCAATATGCCAAAAAACAAAAGAACGAAAAATTATTTTATTCGTGATTTATTATCTTGGCGAACTCAGGAATATGAATTTGAAATAAATTTTCAATTATCTCCAATCGTTCGCGAGATATCCACTTATATGCCAAAAAAACAAATGAACGGAAAATTATTTTATTGACAAATCGTCGTCTTGATGGTCTTGAGAATCCGAATTTGAAGTTAGTTTTTAATTATCTCTAACCGTTCACGAGATATGCACCTAAATAAGTTATTTCCTTTACGGTTCATGCACTTGAAAAACTTACATAAACGCCGGCTTACTCCGGAAAAGCATACGAATACTTCCTGCGACATTTTCCTGCCGGGAAGCCGGAATTTCTGCTCTCCGTGTACATGTGTACGTACATCTCATATTTATGGAGTGCGCAGAGTAATTACAACACAAGCGTCCTCGTTACGGCACTATTAATTATTAAATTAATTAGCGCCCCGCGCGCCGTGCTTTCGCGATGTAATTTGCCAAGGTGCAGTCTACATCCAGAAGGAAAATTCACGATTCACGGGAATTATGTTCTCTGAGCATATCTGCAGGATGTAATTGAAATTAATTCGATATGTGCGATTTATGTTACCAATTAATGCGAATTCCTTATCTTCCGCGCTTCTTAGTAATTATTTTACTAGTACACTATCATCTTGAGTTTGAAGTCAGTTTTTAATTATCTCTCAACGTTCGCGAGATATCCGCCTGTATGCCGAAAAACAAGTGAACGTAAAATTATTTTATTAGTGAATTAACATCTTGATGAACTCAGGAATCGGAATTTGAAGACAGTTTATAATTATCTCCAACCGTTCGCGAGATATCCGCCTATATGCCGAAAAACAAATGAACGTAAAATTATTTTATTATTGAATTAACATCTTGATGAACTCAGGAATCCGAATTTGAAGTCAATTTTTAATTATCTCCAACCGTTCGCGAGATATCCGCCTATATGCCGAAAAACAAATGAACGTAAAATTATTTTATTATTGAATCAATATCTTGATGAACTCAGGAATCCCATTTTGTAGTCAGTTTTTAATTATCTCCAACCGTTCGCGAGATATCCGCCTATATGCCGAAAAACAAATGAACGTAAAATTATTTTATTAGTGAATTAACATCTTGATGAACTCAGGAATCCGAATTTGAAGTCAATTTTTAATTATCTCCAACCGTTCGCGAGATATCCGCCTATATGCCGAAAAACAAATGAACGTAAAATTATTTTATTATTGAATCAATATCTTGATGAACTCAGGAATCCCATTTTGTAGTCAGTTTATAATTATCTCCAACCGTTCGCGAGATATCCGCCTATATGCCGAAAAACAAATGAACGTAAAATTATTTTATTATCGAATTAACATCTAGATGAACTCAGGAATCCAAATTTTAAGTAAGCTTTTAATTATCTCCAACCGTTCACGAGATATCCACCTATATGCTAAAAAACAAATGAACGCAAAATTATTTTATTATTGAATTAACATCTTGATGAACCCAGGAATCCGAATTTAAAGTCAGTTTCTAATTATCTTTAACCGTTCACGAGATATCCGCCTATATGCTAAAAAACAATTGAACGCAAAATTATTTTATTAGTGAATTATCATCTTGATGAACTCGGGAATCCGAATTTAACGTCAGTTTTTAATTATCTCCAACCGTTCGCGAGATATCCACTTATATGCAAACAAAAAAAAATATGTTACGATTACGCGAAATTCCATCCCATCGGGCAAAAACCCGCGTAATCGGTCAGGTCGGGAAAATAGAGGACCGAAAGTCCTATAATGCAACGTTACATGTCCTGACGTGTACATTAATCTCCCGCCCGGAGTAACACGTGTAAATCCCGGCGCCTCCGCCAATACCGTACCCGCTATAAATTTCAATCTCTCGTCCCTCCGCCGGCGGAAACACAATACACACATCCGATACTGCCGGCAGTGTAAAGAAAACGCGCGGGGACTCCTCGCCCGATTATCCGATAAGGAATATCGCGTAGTCTCGGGCGTGTAAACAGATTCCGCGAGACACGAGCGTTGGATTACAATTGCAAATATTTTCACGCCGCCTTGTTCGCCTTGTTGAACGTTATTAAACTTTACAACTGGGGCGTTTTAAATTAAATGAGAAAACACTGTTTTTTTTTTAATTTCTACGTAAAACTGTTATTTTAATTAAATCTGGAACTCACAATTTATATATAAATCCTTATTATTGATATTTACGTGAAGAA
Organism: Ocypus olens; assembly: GCA_910593695.2. Taxonomy (NCBI): domain Eukaryota; kingdom Metazoa; phylum Arthropoda; class Insecta; order Coleoptera; family Staphylinidae; genus Ocypus; species Ocypus olens. The sequence goes on along the minus strand of OU343065.1, from coordinate 38,955,802 downwards.
ATTTTTAAAAAATTGATCACGTAAATTTTTTAGAAATTTTTGAAAATCGCGAAAATTTGCGGTTGCGATTTTTTTTTTAAGTTCTGCGTAAAAACTTTAATCCGTTATTTTGATTAAATCTGAAATTTACAATTTATTTATAAATCTTTATTATTGATATTTACGTGAAGAAATTTTGAAAAAATTGATTACGTATATTTTTTAGAAATTTTTGATTATCGCGAAAATTTGTAGTTGCGATTTTTTTTTAATTTCTGCGTAAAAGCTTTAATCCGTTATTTTAATTAAATCTGAAATTCACAATTTATTTATACATCCTTATTATTGATATTTACGTGAAGAAATTTTGAAAAAATTGATTACGTATATTTTTTAGAAATTTTTGAAAATCGCGAAAATTTGCAGTTGCGATTTTTTTTTAATTTCTGCGTAAAAACTTTAATCCGTATTTTGATTAAATCTGGAACTCACAATTTATATATAAATCCTTATTATTGATATTTACGTAAAGAAATTTTGAAAAAATTGATCACGTATATTTTTTAGAAATTTTTGAAAATCGCGAAAATTTGTAGTTGCGATTTTTTTGTAAATTTCTGCGTAAAAACTTTAATCCGTCGTTTTGATGAAATCTGAAACTCACAATTAATTTATAAATCCTCATTATTGATATTTTCGTGAAGAAATTTAAAAAAAAATGATCACGTATATTTTTTAGAAATTTTTGAAAATCGTGAAAATTTGCAGTTGCGATTTTTTTGTAAATTTCTGCGTAAAAAATTTAAACTGTTATTTTAATTAAATCTGGAAGTCAGAATTTATTTATTAATCCTTATTATTGATATTTTCTTGAAGAAATTTTGAAAAAATTGATCACGTATATTTTTTAGAAATTTTTGAAAATCGCGAAAATTTGCAGTTGCGATTTTTTTCTTAATTTCTACGTAAAAACTTTAAACTGTTGTTTTAATTAAATCTGAATTTTACAATTTATTTATAAATCTTTATTATTGATATTTACTTGAAGAAATTTTGAAAAAATTGATCACGTATGTTTTTTAGAAATTTTTGAAAATCGCGAAAATTTGCAGTTGCGATTTTTTTTTTAATTTCTGCGTAAAAACTTTAATCCGTTATTTTGATTAAATCTGAAACTCACAATGTATTTATAAATCCTTATTATTGATATTTACATAAAGAAATTTTGAAAAAATTGATTACGTATATTTTTTAGAACTTTGAAAATCGCGAAAATTTGCAGTTGCGATTTTTTTTTCATTTCTGCGTAAAAAATTTAAACTGTTATTTTAATTAAATCTGAAATTTGCAATTGATTTATGAATATCTATTGTTGATATTTTAGTGAAAAAAAATTTAAAAAATTGATCACGTATGTTTTTTAGAAATTTTTGAAAATCGCGAAAATTTGCAGTTGCGATTTTTTTTTCTATTCTGCGTAAAAACTTTAATCCGTTATTTTGATTAAATCTGAAATCCACAATTTATTTATGAATCCTTATTATTGATATTTACGTGAAGAAATTTAAAAAAAAATTGACCGCGTATATTTTTTTAGAGATTTTAAAAAATTGCGAAAGTTTGTAGACGCGCATTTTGTTTTATTTCCACGTAAAAAAATAATCCGTTATGTCAATTATTTCTAAAACTCAAAATTGATTTATAGATATCCATTTTTGATATTTACTTAAAGAAATTAAAAGTAAATTGATTGCGTATATTTTTTAGACATTTTTGAAAATCGCGCACTTTTTTTTTCCGCGTTAAAAAAATAATCTGTTGTGTCAGTTAATTCTAAAACTCAAAATTAATTTAAAAATAATCATTTTTGAGATGTACGTTAAGAAATTTCAAAAAATTTGATTGCGTATATTTTTTTTAAATTTTTGAAAATCGCGAAAGTTTGCTGACGCGCAATTTTTTTTTATTTTCACGTAAAAAAAAATAATCCGTTATGTCAATTATTTCTAAAACTCAAAATTGATTTATAGATATCCATTTTTGATATTTACTTAAAGAAATTAAAAGTAAATTGATTACGTATATTTTTTAGACATTTTTGAAAATCGCGCACTTTTTTTTTCCGCGTTAAAAATTTAATCTGTTGTGTCAGTTAATTCTAAAACTCAAAATTAATTTAAAAATAATCATTTTTGAGATGTACGTTAAGAAATTTCAAAAAATTTGATTGCGTATATTTTTTTTAAATTTTTGAAAATCGCGAAAGATTGCAGACGCGCATTTTTTTATTTCCATGTAAAAAAAATAATCCGTTATGTCAATTATTTCTAAAACTTAAAATTGATTTATAGATAATCATGTTTGATATTTACGTTAAGAAACTTCAAAAAATTTGGTTGCGTATATTTTTTTTAAATTTTTGAAAATCGCGAAAGTTTGCAGACGCGCATTTTTTTATTTCCATGTAAAAAAAAAATCCGTTATGTCAATTATTTCTAAAACTCAAAATTGAATTATAGATAATCATTTTTGATATTTACGTTAAGAAACTTCAAAAAATTTGATCACATATACCGTTTGTTAATTTTTGAAAATCGCGAAAGTTTGCAGACGCGCATTTTTTTATTTCCATGTAAAAAAAATAATCCGTTATGTCAATTATTTCTAAAACTCAAAATTGATTTATAGATATCCATTTTTGATATTTACTTAAAGAAATTAAAAGTAAATTGATTACGTATATTTTTTAGACATTTTTGAAAATCGCGCACTTTTTTTTTCCGCGTTAAAAATTTAATCTGTTGTGTCAGTTAATTCTAAAACTCAAAATTAATTTAAAAATAATCATTTTTGAGATGTACGTTAAGAAATTTCAAAAAATTTGATTGCGTATATTTTTTTTAAATTTTTGAAAATCGCGAAAGATTGCAGACGCGCATTTTTTTATTTCCATGTAAAAAAAATAATCCGTTATGTCAATTATTTCTAAAACTTAAAATTGATTTATAGATAATCATGTTTGATATTTACGTTAAGAAACTTCAAAAAATTTGGTTGCGTATATTTTTTTTAAATTTTTGAAAATCGCGAAAGTTTGCAGACGCGCATTTTTTTATTTCCATGTAAAAAAAAAATCCGTTATGTCAATTATTTCTAAAACTCAAAATTGAATTATAGATAATCATTTTTGATATTTACGTTAAGAAACTTCAAAAAATTTGATCACATATACCGTTTGTTAATTTTTGAAAATCGCGAAAGTTTGCAGACGCGCATTTTTTTATTTCCATGTAAAAAAAATAATCCGTTATGTCAATTATTTCTAAAACTCAAAATTGATTTATAGATATCCATTTTTGATATTTACTTAAAGAAATTAAAAGTAAATTGATTACGTATATTTTTTAGACATTTTTGAAAATCGCGCACTTTTTTTTTCCGCGTTAAAAATTTAATCTGTTGTGTCAGTTAATTCTAAAACTCAAAATTAATTTAAAAATAATCATTTTTGAGATGTACGTTAAGAAATTTCAAAAAATTTGATTGCGTATATTTTTTTTAAATTTTTGAAAATCGCGAAAGATTGCAGACGCGCATTTTTTTATTTCCATGTAAAAAAAATAATCCGTTATGTCAATTATTTCTAAAACTTAAAATTGATTTATAGATAATCATGTTTGATATTTACGTTAAGAAACTTCAAAAAATTTGATTGAGTATATTTTTTTTTAAATTTTTGAAAATTGCGAAAGTTTGCAGACGCGCATTTTTTTATTTCCATGTAAAAAAAATAATCCGTTATGTCAATTATTTCTAAAACTCAAAATTGATTTATAGATAATCATTTTTGATATTTACGTTAAGAAACTTCAAAAAATTTGATTGCGTATATTTTTTTTAAATTTTTGAAAATTGCGAAAGTTTGCAGACGCGCATTTTTTTATTTCCATGTAAAACAATAATCCGTTATGTCAATTATTTCTAAAACTCAAAATTGATTTATAGATAATCATTTTTGATATTTACGTTAAGAAACTTCAAAAAATTTGATTGCGTATATTTTTTTTAAATTTTTGAAAATTGCGAAAGTTTGCAGACGCGCATTTTTTTATTTCCATGTAAAAAAAATAATCCGTTATGTCAATTATTTCTAAAACTCAAAATTGATTTATAGATAATCATTTTTGATATTTACGTTAAGAAACTTCAAAAAATTTGATTGCGTATATTTTTTTAAATTTTTTGAAAATCGCGAAAGTTTGCAGACGCGCATTCGCAAGAATAATCTGTAATGTCAGTTATTTCTGAAACTTAAAATTGATTTAGAAATAATTATTTTTGATATTTACTTCAAGAAATTTCAAAAAATTTGATCGCGTATATTTTTTTAAAAATTTTGAAAATCGCGCATTTTTTTATTTTCACGTAAAAAAATAATCTGTTATGTCAGTTATTCCTGAAACTCAGAATCGATGTATAGATAATCATTTTTGGTAAGAAATTTAAAAAAATGTGATTACTTATATTTTTTTAGAGATTTAAAAAAATCAGAAATATTTATCAATTACAACAATAATTAATTTTTCAAATTTTGCACACCGAATAAATCTAGAATCCGTGTTAATAATGGAATGGAATATTTTTTTTTTAAATTGGATTAGTAATGATATATTAAAAATTGTCTTTAATTAAAACTTTTCTCGTTACTCCAAAATAATTTGAAATGATTACCGAATGCGGGCTATTGAGGATTGTGCAGGCTTCCACTAACGAGACCATTGCGGTTAGTGTATGAAGTCGAATCCTGCATTCGATGCAGGTGGAGTGGTTCACTTGAAACTTTGATGAATTCCGAATCGATAGCCATCAAATAATTATTAATCACTGTGCACATATTAAACTCAAATACCCAATTCGCTCGATTGCTAAATCGGCAACACACCGCCGGGTAATTAGGGATAATTGGCGGTCTACGGTCGCATTTTACTGTTTCTGTAGTACAATGTGCTAAAATTCATCAAAGCAATTGATGAAATTAATTACGTAAGTGCAGTGTACTAAAACAAATTATTTTCCTTAAAACCGCAAAATTGATATTTTGTTTAATAGAATTTTAGGACTTCGTAACGGAAAATGTAGTAGAGATATTGCTTACATTTTATTTTTCAGAAATCGTCAAAATCTCAAAATTAATATTTTGTTTAAAAGAATTTTTGAAGAAAAAAATGTAGAGATATTTTCTAAATTGCATAAATTTTATTTTTCAGAAATCGTCAAAACTTCAAAATTAATATTTTGTTTAAAAGAATTTTGGAAGAAAAAATCCAGATATATTTTCTGAATTACATAAATTTTATTTTTCGGAAATCGTCAAAATCTCAAAATTAATGTCTTGTTTAAAAAATTTTTAGAAGAAAAATATCGAGAGATATTTTCTGAATTACATAAATTTTATTTTTCAGAAATCGTCAAAACTTCAAAATTAATATTTTGTTTAAAAAATTTTTAGAAGAAACATATCCAGAGATATTTTCTGAATTACATAAATTTTATTTTTCAGAAATCGTCAAAACCTCAAAATGAAAATTTTGTTTCAAATACTTTTAGGATTTTGTAACGGAAAAAGCAATAAATGTAGAGATATTGCTAACATTTTATTTTTCAGAAATCGTCAAAATCTCAAAATTAATATTTTGTTTAAAAGGATTTTAGAAGAAAATAATCCAGAGATATTTTATAAATTACATAAATTTTATTTCTCAGAAATCGTCAAAACCTCTAAATGGATATTTTGGTTAAAACAATTTTAGGAGTTCTTAACGGAAAAAATAAAAAATGTCAAGAACTGCGACCTTGTTGAATTTTTAAAATTTAATAAACGTCCAAAGGGCTTGTTTTTTCGTTTGCAAGGAATTCCAAATAAATCCTCGGATTTTTAATGAATCGCTTTAAGTGTACAGCCGGCAATTACGAGGGTGTCTATTTCAGTCGCTGGGAGTTATTGGATTTCCGCTTTGTTTGTCAGACGTGTTGTCCCCCTTTCAAGCCCGAAACTCTTGTCACCCCCTTCCCCCCAAAAGGTATCCAACCCCGGGCGTGTCCCATATATTCGTTACGTTCGCAATTTATCACACCCCGCGCGCGTTTAATATTTCAGCACCGGAAACGAGATATCCTGACCGGAAAAGTATTTAAAAAAAACCGGATAAATACGGACATGAAACGCGACGCGCGTGATAACCGAAAGCGGCGAATCTTTATTTTCCCTGTACGAAGGGGTGTTTCCGGTCCCACGTCCGGACGATATTTTCCGGTTTGGTTTACGAGCAAATAACCATCGGAAATGGGATTTTTCCAACGGCGCATATTTTATTCGAAGAAATTTCCAGAGTACGTCCGCTCACACACAACAATCTCTTGTTTATTAAGGCGCGTCGGGATTTGAATTTGCCGCCATTTCTCAATGACTTAACCTGGAAATTGTTTGTTTGATGTTGGAGGTGTTTACTTCGTGGTACAATGAGTTTGTATGTTCGCAGTAATTTGAGATGAAACGCAATCAAATTGAATTTAGCACGCGATGTTGACCTTGAATCCCATTCCAATTCTGTTTACGACTAAGCAAGCGTGAAAGAAAACAATTTCCTAATGTTAATTGCCCTAATACGTTCCCCGCACGTAACAAGTGTCGAGCGGTCCACGAATGGTGGATGCGCCGGGCATAACTTCTCCGTTAATTTCCCTCGGAAACGAGACGTAAACTACCCTCATAAATAACATACCACCATTCCGACCCATCGCCGGAAACCGCGGCAGCAATTCCTCGAGTTCCATTCCCGCAAAAATCGCAACTGTTAAAAATATATATTTAATAATAATAGTTTAGGGAAGTAACGCCGTCAAATGTAAATGTAGGGAGAAGATATCGGGTGTAGGTCTTCTCCCTACATTTAATAATAATAATAATAATAATAATTTATTCGTGCTATAGTATAAAGATTTACACAAGTCAAGATCGAGGATGTACAGTTGTAAGTTTCACATGATGCATGTTTGAAATTAAAAGACTAACTAACTAAATCTACTTATGTTTGGCCACCCTGTATATAATTTCCATGGCGGATAATTTTTATGCAACGCTAAAATATATAATTTCAGTGTTTTTTTCAACACGAATTCCATCCTGAACGGTCATAACTCCTCGTCGAGTTCAACGATGATATATTTCCGGACGCGCGCAAAAAAAAAGAGACAAAAACGTCTGAAATTTCGTTTAGGCTGCGGAAACTGCCGGGGCGGTAAAATAAAAATCCTCCCCGTGAATTATGCCCTTTTCGCATAATCGAAAGAAACGACTCCGCCCGTGAAAACATCCGTTTCGCAACATGTGGGTCAAGGACGGTAAAAAAAAATCGAGAATTCGCGTCAATAATTAATTTAAAGCAACTGATGAATGGAATAATCTATTAATGGCAACAAAAATTCGTAAAAAAAAAAAAATCACAAATTTTGCACACCGCGTAAATCGAGAATTCGTGTTAATGATGAATTGAAAAAAAAGCCTGAATATATTCGTCTTAATTAAATAATTGCGAATTTCGTATTTAATTAAAATAACAGATTAAAGTTTTTACGCAGAAATGAAAAAAAATCGCAACTGCAAATTTTCACGATTTTCAAAAATTTCTAAAAAATATACGTAATCAATATTTTTTTCAAATTTCTTTACGAAAATTTGAATAATAAGCATTTATAAATTAATTGTGAATTTCAGGTTTGATTAAAAGTTTTTTACGCAGAAATTTAAAAAATCGCAACTGCAAATTTTCGCGACTTTCTAAAGTTTGTAAAAAAATATAAGTAATCAATTTTTTTTAAATTTCTTTACAAAAATTTTAATAACAAGTATTTATAAATAAATTGTGAGTTTCAGATTTGATTAAAATAATAGTTTATTTTTTTTACGCAGAAATTTAAAAAAAATCGCAACTGCAAATTTTCGCGATTTTAAAAATTTTCTAAAAAATATACGTTATCAATTCATTTTTAACTTCTTCACGAAAATATCAATAATAAGTAATGATAAATTAATTGTGGATTTCAGATTTAATCAAAATAACAGATTAATAACGCGCATTTTTTTTACTTCTGCGTAAAAACTTTATTACGCAGAAGTAAAAAAAATGCGCGTCTGCAAACTTTCGCGATTTTCAAATATTTCAAAAAAATATACGCGATCAAATTTTTTGAAGTTTCTTAACTTAAATATCAATAATGATTATCTTTTAATCAATTTTGAGTTTTAGAATTAACTGACATCATAGATTATTTTTTTCCGTGAAAATTAAACAAAGTGCGCGTCTGCAAATTTTCGCGATTTTCAAAAATTAGAAAAAATATACGCGATCAAATTTTTTGAAGTTTCTTCTCGTGAATATCAAAAATGATTATCTATACATCGATTTTGAGTTTTAGAAATAACTGACATTACACATTATTTTTTTACGTGGAAATAAAAAAAATGCGCCTCTGCAAACTTTCGCGGTTTTCAAAAATTTCAAAAAAATATATGCGATCACATTTGTTGAAAATTCTTAACGCAAATATCAAAAATGATTATTTTTAAATCAATTTTGAGTTTTAAAAATAATTGACATAACGGATTATTTTTTTACATGAAAATAAAAAAAAAGTGCGCGTCTGTAAACTTTCGCGATTTTCAAAAATAAAAAAAAATATATGTGATCAATTTTTTTTAAATTTTTGCACATAGATATTAAAAATGATTAATTTTAAATCAAATTTGAGTTTTATAAATAACTGACGTAACAGATTAATTTTTTACGTGAAAATAAAACAAAGTGCGCGTCTGCAAACTTTCGCGGTTTTCAAAAATTTCAAAAAAATATATGCGATCACATTTGTTGAAATTTCTTAACGCAAATATCAAAAATGATTATTTTTAAATCAATCTTGAGTTTTACAAATAACTGACATAACGGGTAATTTTTTTTACGTGAAAATAAAAAAAGTGCACGTCTGCAAACTTTCGCGATTTTCAAAACTTAAAAAAAAAAATACGTAATCAATTTATTTTTAATTTCTTCAAGTAAATATCAAAAATGATTATCTATACATCGATTTTGAGTTTCAGAAATAACTGACATTATAGATTATTTTTTTACGTGGAAATAAAAATATGCGCGATTTTCAAACATTTCAAAAAAATATACGCGTTCAAATTTTTTTGAAATTTCCTAACGTAAATGTCAAAAATGATTATTTTTAAATCAATTTTGAGTTTTAGAATTAACTGACACAACAGATTAAATTTTTAACGCGGAAATTAAAAAAAGCGCGCGTCTACAAACTTTCGCGACTTTCAAAAATTTCAAAAAAATATACGCGATCAAATTTTTTGAAATTTTTTCTCGTGAATATCAAAAATGATTATCTATGCATCGATTTTGAGTTTCAGAAATAACTGATATTACACGTTATTTTTTTACGTGGAAATAAAAAAAAATGCGCGTCTGCTAATTTTCGCGATTTTCAAAAATTTCAAAAAAATGTACGCGATCAAAGTTTCTTAACTGAAATATCAAAAATGATTATCTATAAATCAATTTTGAGTTTTAGAAATAACTGACATTACAGATTATTTTGTTACGTGGAAATCAACAAAAAGTGCGCGTCTGCAAACTTTCACGATTTTCAAAAATTAAAAAAAAATATATGTAATCAATTTATTTTTAATTTCTTAACGTAAATATCAAAAATGATTATCTATACATCGATTTTGAGTTGTAGAAATAATTGACATAACGTATTATTTTTTTACGTGAAAACAAAAAAAGTGCGCGTCTGCAAACTTAGCGATTTTCAAAAATTTCAAAAAAATATACGCGATGAATTTTTTTTTAATTTCCTAACGTAAATATCAAAAAAGATTATCTATAAATCAATTTTGAGTTTTAGAAATAATAAACATAACAGATTTTTTTTTTACGTGAAAATAAGAAAATTGTGCGCGTCTGCAAACTTTCGCGATTTTCAATTTTTTTTTTTTAAATATGTGATCAAATTTTTTGAAATTCCTTCACTTAGATATTAAAAATAATTATTTTTAAATCAATTTTGAGTTTTAGAATTAACTGACATTACAAATTATTTCTTTACGTGGAAATAAAAAAAAACGCGCGTCTGCAAATTTTCGCAATTTTCAAAAGTTTCAAAAAAATATACGCGATTAAATTTTTTGAAATTTCTTAACTTAAATATCAAGAATGATTATCTGTAAACCAATTTTGAGTTTTAGAAATAATTTACACAACAGATTATTTTTTTACGTGGAAATAAAAAAAAGCGCGCGTTTATTAACTTTCGCAAGTTTCAAAAATTTCAAAAAAATATACGTGATCAAATTTTTTGAAGTTTCTTCAAGTAAATATCAAAAATGATTATCTATACATCGATTTTAAGTTTCAGAAGTAACTGACATTACAGAATTTTTTTTTCCGTGGAAATAAAAAAATGGGCGATTTTTAAAAATTTCAATAAAATATACGCAATTAATTTTTTTGAAATTTCTTAACGTAAATATCAAAAATGATTATTTTTAAATCAATTTTTGAGTTTTAGAAATAATTGATACAACAGATTAATTTTTTAAAGCGTAAATAAAAAAGCGCGCTTCTGCAAACTTTCGCGATTTTCAAAAATTTAAAAAAAATATATTTGATCAAATTTTTTGAAGTTTCCTGACTTAAATATCAAAAATGATTATCTATCAATCAATTTTGAGTTTCAGAAATAACTGACATTGCAGAATATTTTTTTACGTGGAAATAAAAAAATGCGCGATTTTCAAAAATTTCAAAAAAATAATCGCGATCATATTTTTTGATATTTCTTAACGTAAATTTCAAAAACGATTATTTTTAAATCAATTTTGAGTTTTATGAATAACTGACATAACAGATTATTTTTTTACGTGAAAATAAAACAAAGTGCTCGTCTGCTAACTTTCGCGATTTTCAAAAATTTCAAAAAAATAAACGCGATCAATTTTTCTCAACTTCTTCAAGTAAATATCAAAACTGGATATCTATAAATCAATTTTGAGTTTTAGAATTTGTTGAAATACAAAAAATTCGTAGTCGTGAAGAATTATTAAATTTCCCCCAGAAATTGTTAAGAATATGAAGTTACTCAACGAAATTATAATTGTCTGATTTTAAACTGAAAATATTATTAAGAAAATATCTACGCAAATGCAATACACGATTAATTTTGTTCGATTCGTATTAACGTTCAGCTTTCAGTTCTTGTTCCTGTCTGAACGTAAATGTTATTAATTCTGAAGTTGTCCGGAAAATGTAGACTTTGGAAATTGCAATTTCTCATGTTTGTTTTGTATCCACGTATTAATTAGTCAGGTTGTTCTATGTTGGTTTTGAAGGTAATGTATGCTCGCGCTTTTAAAGAGGAACATAACAAAACTTCAACTATTGTACAAGCAAATTTGCTGACAACGACTTTTGTTGAGTTTGCGAATAATCAGATTTGTGCGATGTTCTCGTATGTTGAGATATTGCGTTGTAATAACGTTGCCTTTATTAACTTTAACGTAACGAAAAAAAAATCATGTAGGTAGGATGTAAATTTGAAGTTCCCGGCGCATCCACCAAAAGTACAATTTATTTTCATTTTAAAACGTTTAAAACTTAGTTAAAATGTTTCACATACTTTATTTTGTTATTATATATTTTGTATTTTATGTATACAAAGGTGGTTACCGTAAATAAACTTTATTATTATTATTATTTTAGTTGTTTTTACAGCTCAGTTGTTGTCCGAAGAATATTTGCAAATTCACAACTGAATAAATTGAATAAAGACGAAATTTCCTTGCCTCGAATTTATTTACCGATTGAATGGCATAAGTCTAAGTCAAAAAAAAAAAAAAAAATTATGTTAAGTTTTGGAAATTAAAAAAAATTAAATTAAAACCCTCAAATTGAATAAATTAGTAACCCGATCCTCTCACTATTTATCCAGGAACGTTTACTACAAACTTGTTTAATTTAAAGTAGCGAATTCGTGGGAATTCACTGTTTAGAAAACAAAAACAACAAAAACAAGAGTATAATAATCCTGGCGGGGAAATTCGTACAACTATCGGCGATAACGAGTTGAGTGGTGGGAATAATAAAATTACACAAGTTGATCAACTCAATTTAAAGTTCGCCATTTCGCCCCTGCGCCTCGGCGAATCCATTTAATTGGAAAATCCTCCCTCACCCTTTGAAACGCTCACCCCGTGACAGTCACAAGGCAGGCCGCGATGTGACACATTCTCTCCCTTTTCCCGTTCTCCATAGAAATGAAAAGATTTACGAGAAAAGTTGCTCATTCCTTGTGTGTAATCTTTGTTACATAAGGAACATAAGTTTGTCATTTGCATATATATATATATATATATATATATATATATATATATATATGTATATAGTGAAGTGTGAGGTGTAACTGGATATATATATATATATATATATATATATATAATGGAAAAATGTAATTCAATGTTTGATTCCTTTTCGATTTTTTTGAGGATAACTCCTCACCGTATTTTGAAAATTCTTCAACCAACGTGTTAGACGTATAGAGGTAACATATATATATATATATATATATATATATATATATATATATATATATATATATATATATAGTAAAAAAAAATCAAAGAAAAATCCTCGTATTAGGGAATCCGACCAAAAGAGGTGGTCGAATTCCCTGATACGAGGATTTTTCTTCGATTTTTTTTACTATTTTCCAACAAGTACGACCGTTACTTCCCTCCAGAATATATATATATATATATAAAGAAAAGTAAGTATCATCAGTATATCTTATTAATTGCGTCCGATAGGAGGTCGTTATTAAAGCCCTTCAATTAGAATTTGTAGCGCGTCGGGAGAGGAACGGATGAAGGGATAAAGGGGCGGCCATTCCGCTTTAGCATTCGTGTGGGGTAGCGGGGGGGGGGGGGGGGGGAGTTGGGTTAGAGCGAGATGACCTGTTGTAGCGAATAAATTGGACCATCAAAGCGGCTCATTTTTTGGGGAAGATTAAACGCGCCGCATCATCAAACGGAATGTTTCCGTCGGTATTAAGGCATTTTTGTTGGGAGGGGTGGGGGGGGTGGGGGCTATATTTGTCGGTTCTACTAAAGCCGAAAAAAAAACTAGAATTACGTTAATGCGCCTTCAGTTCACGTAATACATTCTCGAGGATATCAAACACATTTAATTTATAATAATTTAATAATATCCATTCGGTGTTATAAGACGTGAGTTATTACAAAATTTTGGTTATAACATCAAACGCTTAAGAGTTATAACATTCGAGGGTATCAAATACATTTAATTTATAATAATTTAATAATATCCATTCGGTGTTATAAGACGTAAGTCATTACAAAATTTTGGTTATAACATCAAACAATATATACACAGCGAAATTTGCAAAATAATAGATTTTTAAATAAATATAATTAAAAATTTGTTTCACTTACGGCAGGATGTGAATTTTAAGTGTTCCCGGCGCATCCACCAAAAGCACTTGCGCACTTCACAAATGAGCTCGTTTTGCCCTTTTTTAAAGCGATGTTTGCAACCTAAGCTCAGTTATCATCCGATGATTATTTGCAAATTCGCATTAATAATTTGAATAAAGACGAAATTTCCTTGCCTCGAATTTATTTAGAAATAATGGATATAAATCGTAATAATAATTATTACAATAAACTTTATTGAACCAACGAATGGTAATTTGTTTATCAAAACAGGACGCGGTTGCGTGTTTCCATTCGACGAGTCGAACAAAATTTAAATGAAAATCACGCGAAATTCTGAATTCTGCGAGCGGCGCGATTTCGACAACAAACACTTTTAATTATTTCCTCGGCGCGGTCAATCGCAGTAATTGCTCGTTCATTTTGAAGTTCGCCAGTTTGCAGAAATTTTGTCGCTTATTAAATTTAACGAACGAAATTCGTAAATTTTCAATTAGCAAATCGGAAAAAGTTACACGATGGCCCACGATGTCGGCAAAGGGGAATTTCCCGTTTAAACAGGAGCTTTAAATTTTGACAGGTTAACCTCTAATAACGTGTCTTTAAAATTACCCAAAGAATAATTTCGTAACCTCACAGCGAGAAAAATGGCGGCGCTTGGAAACAACTTCTGATGCACTTTTTTCAGTAATCGCTCCGTGAATTCCACATTTCTTTAAACAGATGCTTCAAATTTTGACAGGTTAACCTCTTATAACGTGTCTTTAAAATTACCCAAAGAATAATTTCCTAACCTCACAGTCACAAAAATGGCAGCACTGGGAAACAAATTCTGATGCAGATTTTGCAGTAATCGCTCCGTGAATTCCACATTTCTTTAAACAGATGTTTCAAATTTTGACAGGTTAACCTCTAATAACGTGTCTTTAAAATTACCAGAGGAATAATTTCATAACCTCAAATCGACAAAAATGGCAGCGCTGGGAAACAAATTCTGATGCTCTTTTTGCAGTAATCGCTCCATGAATTCCACATTTCTTTAAACAGATGCTTCAAATTTTGACAGGATAACCTCTAATAACGTGTCTTTAAAATAACCCAAAGAATAATTTCCTAACCTCACAGCGAGAAAAATGGCAGCGCTGGGAAACAACTTCTAATGCATTTTTTGCAAAAATCGCTCCGTAAATTCCACATTTCTTCAAACAGATGCTTCAAATTTTAACAGGATAACCTCTAATAACGTGTCTTTAAAATTACCCAAAGAATAATTTCCTAACCTCACAGCGAGAAAAATGGCGGCGCTGGGAAACAAATTCTGATGCACTTTTTGCAGTAGTCGCTCCGTGAATTCCACATTTCTTCAAACAGATGTTTCAAATTTTGACAGGTTAACCTCTAATAACGTGTCTTTAAAATTACCCAAAGAATAATTTCCTAACCTCACAGCGACAAAAATGGCGGCGCTGAGAAACAAAGTCTGATGCTCATTTTGCAGTAATCGCTCCGTGAATTCCACAATTCTTCAAACAGATGTTTCAAATTTTGACAGGTTAACCTCTAATAACGTGTCTTTAAAATTACCCAAAGAATAATTTCCTAACCTCACAGCGAGAAAAATGGCAACGCTGGGAAACAAATTCTGATGCAGATTTTGCAGTAATCGCTTCGTGAATTCCACATTTCTTTAAACAGATGTTTCAAATTTTGACAGGTTAACCTCTAATAACGTGTCTTTAAAATTACCCAAAGAATAATTTCCTAACCTCACAGCGAGAAAAATGGCGGCGCTGGGAAACAAATTCTGATGCACTTTTTGCAGTAATCGCTCCGTGAATTCCACATTTCTTCAAACAGATGTTTTAAATTTTGACAGGTTAACCTCTAATAACGCAAAGAATAATTTCCTAACCTCACAGCGAGAAAAATGGCAACGCTGGGAAACAAATTCTGATGCATATTTTGCAGTAATCGCTCCGTGAATTCCACATTTCTTCAAACAGATGCTTCAAATTTTGACAGGTTAACTTCTAATAACGTGTCTTTAAAATTACCCTAAGAATAATTTCCTAACCTCACAGCGACAAAAATGGCGGCGCTGGGAAACAAATTCTAATGCAGATTTTGCAGTAATCGCTCCTTAAATTCCACATTTCTTTAAACAGATGCTTCAAATTTTGACAGGTTAACCTCTAATAGCGTGTCTTTAAAATTACCAAAAGAATAATTTCCTAACCTCACAGTGACAAAAATGGCGGCGCTTGGAAACAACTTCTGATGCACTTTTTTCAGTAATCGCTCCGTGAATTCCACATTTCTTCAAACAGATGCTTCAAATTTTGACAGGTTAACCTCCAATAACGCGTCTTTAAAATTACCCAAAGAATAGTTTCCTAACCTCACAGCGACAAAAATGGCGGCGCTGGGAAACAAATTCTGATGCACTTTTTGCAGTAATCGCTCCGTGAATTCCACATTTCTTGAAACAGATGCTTAAAATTTTGACAGGTTAACCTCTAATAACGTGTCTTTAAAATTACCCAAAGAATAATTTCCTAACCTCACAGCGACAAAAATGGCGGCGCCGGGAAACAAATTCTGATGCAGATTTTACAGTAATCGCTCCGTGAATTCCACATTTCTTCAAACAGATGCTTCAAATTTTGACAGATTAACCTCTAATAACGTGTCTTTAAAATTACCCAAAGAATAATTTCCTAACCTCACAGCAACAAAAATGGCAGCGCTGGGAAACAAATTCTGATGCACTTTTTGCAGTAATCGCTCCATGAACTCCACATTTCTTCAAACAGATGTTTCAAATTTTGACAGGTTAACCTCCAATAACGTGCCTTTAAAATTATCCAAAGAATAATTTCCTAACCTCACAGCGAGAAAAATGGCGGCGCTGGGAAACAAATTCTGATGCACTTTTTGCAAAAATCGCTCCGTAAATTCCACATTTCTTCAAACAGATGCTTCAAATTTTAACAGGATAACCTTTAATAACGTGTCTTTAAAATTACCCAAAGAATACTTTCCTAACCTCACAGCGAGAAAAATGGCAGCGCTGGGAAACAAATTCTGATGCACTTTTTGCAGTAATCGCTCCATGAACTCCACATTTCTTCAAACAGATGTTTCAAATTTTGACAGGTTAACCTCCAATAACGTGCCTTTAAAATTATCCAAAGAATAATTTCCTAACCTCACAGCGAGAAAAATGGCGGCGCTGGGAAACAAATTCTGATGCACTTTTTGCAAAAATCGCTCCGTGAATTCCACATTTCTTCAAACAGATGTTTCAAATTTTGACAGGTTAACCTCTAATAACGTGTCTTTAAAATTACCTAACCTCACAGCGACAAAAATGGCAACTCTGGGAAACAAATTCTGATGCAGATTTTGCAGTAATCGCTCCGTGAATTCCACATTTCTTCAAACAGGTGCTTCAAATTTTGACAGGTTAACCTCTAATAACGTGTCTTTAAAATTACCCAAAGAATAATTTCCTAACCTCACAGCAACAAAAATGGCAGCGCTGGGAAACAAATTCTGATGCACTTTTTGCAGTAATCGCTCCATGAACTCCACATTTCTTCAAACAGATGTTTCAAATTTTGACAGGTTAACCTCCGATAACGTGCCTTTAAAATTATTCAAAGAATAATTTCCTAACCTCACAGCGAAAAAAATGGCAGCGCTGGGAAACAAATTCTGATGCAGATTTTGCAGTAATCGCTCCGTGAATTCCACATTTCTTCAAACAGATGCTTCAAATTTTGACAGGTTAACCTCTAATAACGTGCCTTTAAAATTACCAAAAGAATAATTTCTTAACCTCGCAGCGACAAAAATGGCGGCGCTGGGAAACAAATTCTGATGCACTTTTTGCAGTAATCGCTCCATAAATTCCACATTTCTTTAAACAGATGCTTCAAATTTTGACAGGTTAACCTCTAATAACGTGTCTTTAGAAATACCCAAAGAATAATTTCATAACCTCAAAGCGACAAAAATGGCAGCGCTGGGAAACAAATTCTGATGCAGATTTTGCAGTAATCGCTCCGTGAATTCCACATTTCTTCAAACAGATGTTTCAAATTTTGACAGGTTAACCTCTAATAACGTGTTTTTAAAATTACCCAAAGAATAATTTCCTAACCTCACAGCGAGAAAAATGGCAGCGCTGGGAAACAAATTCTGATGCACTTTTTGCAGTAATCGCTCCATGAACTCCACATTTCTTCAAACAGATGTTTCAAATTTTGACAGGTTAACCTCCAATAACGTGCTTTTAAAATTATCCAAAGAATACTTTCCTAACCTCACAGCGAGAAAAATGGCAGCGCTGGGAAACAAATTCTAATGCACTTTTTTCAGTAATCGCTCCGTGAATTCCACATTTCTTCAAACAGATGCTTTAAATTTTGACAGGTTAACCTCCAATAACGCGTCTTTAAAATTACCCAAAGAATTGTTTCCTAACCTCACAGCGACAAAAATGGCGGCGCTGGGAAACAAATTCTGATGCACTTTTTGCAGTAATCGCTCCGTGAATTCCACATTTCTTCAAACAGATGTTTTAAATTTTGACAGGTTAACCTCTAATAACGCAAAGAATAATTTCCTAACCTCACAGCGACAAAAATGGCAACGCTGGGAAACAAATTCTGATGCACTTTTTGCAGTAATCGCTCCGTGAATTCCACATTTCTTGAAACAGATGCTTAAAATTTTGACAGGTTAACCTCTAATAACGTGTCTTTAAAATTACCCAAAGAATAATTTCCTAACCTCACAGCGACAAAAATGGCGGCGCCGGGAAACAAATTCTGATGCAGATTTTACAGTAATCGCTCCGTGAATTCCACATTTCTTCAAACAGATGCTTCAAATTTTGACAGGTTAACCTCCAATAACGTGCCTTTAAAATTACCTAAAGAATAATTTCCTAACCTCACAGCGATAAAAATGGCAACGTTGGGAAACTAATTCTGATGCACTTTTTGCAGTAATCGCTCCGTAAATTCCACATTTCTTCAAACAGATGTTTCAAATTTTGACAGGTTAACCTCTAATAACGTGTCTTTAAAATTACCCAAAGAATAATTTCCTAACCTCACAGTCACAAAAATGGCGGCACTGGAAAACAAAATCTAATGCATTTTTTGCAGTAATCGCTCCATAAATTCCACATTTCTTTAAACAGATGCTTCAAATTTTGACAGGTTAACCTCTAATAACGTGTCTTTAGAAATACCCAAAGAATAATTTCATAACCTCAAAGCGACAAAAATGGCAGCGCTGGGAAACAAATTCTGATGCAGATTTTGCAGTAATCGCTCCGTGAATTCCAGATTTCTTCAAACAGATGTTTCAAATTTTGACAGGTTAACCTCTAATAACGTGTCTTTAAAATTACCTAACCTCACAGCGACAAAAATGGCAACGCTGGGAAACAAATTCTGATGCAGATTTTGCAGTAATCGCTCCATAAATTCCACATTTCTTTAAAGAGAGGCTTCAAATTTTGACAGGTTAACCTCTAATAACGCGTCTTTAAAATTACCCAAAGAATAGTTTCCTAACCTCACAACGACAAAAATGGCGGCGCTGGGAAACAAATTCTGATGCAGATTTTGCAGTAATCGCTCCGTAAATTCCACATTTTTTCAAACAGATGTTTCAAATTTTGACAGGATAACCTTTAATAACGTGTCTTTAAAATTACCCAAAGAATAATTTCCTAACCTCACAGCGAAAAAAATGGCAGCGCTGGGAAACAAATTCTGATGCAGATTTTGCAGTAATCGCTCCGTAAATTCCACATTTTTTCAAACAGATGTTTCAAATTTTGACAGGTTAACCTCTAATAACGTGTCTTTAAAATTACCTAAAGAATAATTTCCTAACCTCACAGCGATAAAAATGGCAACGTTGGGAAACTAATTCTGATGCACTTTTTGCAGTAATCGCTCCGTAAATTCCACATTTTTTCAAACAGATGTTTCAAATTTTGACAGGTTAACCTCCAATAACGTGCCTTTAAAATTACCCAAAGAATAATTTCCTAACCTAACAGCGAGAAAAATGGCGGCGCTGGGAAACAAATTCTGATGCAGATTTTGCAGTAATCGCTCCTTAAATTCCACATTTCTTCAAACAGAAGCTTCAAATTTTGACAGGTTAACCTCTAATAACGTGTCTTTAAAATTTCCCAAAGAATAATTTCCTAACCTCAAAGCGACAAAAATGGCTGCATCCAAAATAACCGGGAAACCGATGTTATTTAATTTCTCGATTTTATTTTCTCCGGTCAAAGGGATGGAAAAGTCTCATTGCGGCCTGGAATGATTTAAAGTCGGTAATATACATTTTTACGGCTTGGAATGGCTCGCGTCTACATCCGAATACATATAACATCCTGTTTTTTTTTTTAATAAAACAGGAAAGTACATCACTCTAAATAGTTAAGGTTCGTAAAATCACGGCCCTTCGGATTCACGTGCATGTCGTATCCGCGGACCTTAACGTTTACGCCGAGAGCATAAATTCCTTCCGCCCCGAAGGCATTTTTACGCGCCCTAATACAACTTTAATAAAAGTGCAACCCTCAAAGTTTCATGCTGGAAAAATTTAATATATTTACGATGGAGGGCAATTTCTCATCCTCGTTCGTGCGATGGGTATGGAATAATTTAGGGGGAAGGTCTCACGGGGCCGACAATTACGAATTAAGGCCGGCCCTGTCCCGATCACGTGACTAATTAATAAATCAGCGCCGGCGGAGGGGCGGCGCGATGATTGATTGCGATATTAGTTCGCCGGGAAGTTCCGAGTGGATGTTTACGGTGGTAGTTCCGACGTTAAACTTGTAAAGGGCTTCAGACATTGCGGTCGAGGGTTATGCAATTACTTACGATTAATTAAACATACTCGCAACATTATCTACGTAAGAAAGCAAGAGTCTCGTGTTCGCTGTTTGGAGGGTGGAGGGTGGGCTCGAGCCCACCCACCGCTCTTTATTTATTTATTTTATTCGGCAATTACAGGGAAAACTTAATAATAATTTACAAGTCTATTTGTACTGTACTGTACGCTAGTATAAATATTTCTACATTCAAACTTCAAATTTTAGTAAAAATTTAATTAAAATTTTTGTATTTATAAAATGTTTCATTGAATTATTATAAAGTGAATTTTTGTGTTTTTCGAAAATGTACCGCTGTTGTTTCATTGAATTTTTACAAAAGCGAAAAGCCGTGTAGCGATTATTATTGCCGCCGAAACGGGCTTTTTCCGGTCGATCGAAATTAGAGAGTGTTACGTAGCGTGAAATGCGCGCCGACAAAGTGGCGGAAAATTTCCGGGGCGACGGAAACGCGGAAAATATCGAATGCGCAATTGTCGAATTACGTATGCCTTTTCGGGGCTTTAATGATTTAATTGGGGAGTCAGCGGGAAAACGAAACACCGAGAGAGACAGAGAGGGGCTCAACGTCTCTTATAATTAACCAACGAACTGATGAAAAAAAAACATATAATTCATATTCTACGATGATTTTTAAGAAAGTTGCATTTTTTAACAAATTTTCCAAGGGGGTTAGTCATGTTTTTTTTCACGATTTTATCAAAAAATAAAAATCTCTAATCCGACTAATTGACGTACAAGGAGCTCAGATTTGCAAACCGCGTTCAATTTGGAGTTTTGGAGTTGGAGTTTTGGATCGCTATGGCCGATCAAAGTCTGAAAAATCAATTATTTTCTAAAATTTCCTAAAAAGTTCATGGTGACTGACTAACTTTTTTTCTATTGAAGATGGCTCAAATTTTTTAACGGCAATCAATTTCTCTCGTCGTTCTGATGAAAATAAAGTTAAATTCAATAGTCTAGGATGATTTTTAAGAAAGTTGCATTTTTTGTCAAATTTTCCAAGGGGGTTAGTCATGTATTTTTTCACGATTTCATCAAAAATTTTTAATCTCTAATCCGAGTAATTGACGTACGAGGAGTTCAGATTTGCAAACCGCGTTCAATTTGGAGTTTTCGTTTGGCCGCTATGGCCGATCAAAGTCTGAAAAATCAATTATTTTCTGAAATTTTCAAAAATGTTCATGGTGACTGACTAACTTTTTTACTATTGAAGATAGCTCAATTTTTTTAACGGCAATCAATTTCTCTCGTCTTTCTGATGAAAATAAAGTTAAATTCAATAGTCTAGGATGATTTTTAAGAAAGTTGCATTTTTTGACAAAATTTCCAAGGGGGTTAGTCATGTTTTTTTTCACGATTTTCGCAAAAAATAAAAATCTCTAATCCGACTAATTGACGTACGAGGAGCTCAGATTTGCAAACCGCGTTCAATTTGGAGTTTTCGTTTAGCCGCTACGGCCGATCAAAGTCTGAAAAATCAATTATTTTCTGAAAATTTCCTAAAATGTTCACTGTGACTGACTAACTTTTTTGCAATTGAAGTTAGCTGAAATTTTTTAACGGCAATCAATTTCTCTCGTCTTTCTGATGAAAATAAAGTTAAATTCAATAGTCTAGGATGATTTTTAAGAAAGTTGCATTTTTTGACAAAATTTCCAAGGGGGTTAGTCATGTATTTTTTCACGATTTCATCAAAAAATAAAAATCTCTAATCCGACTAATTGACGTACGAGGAGTTCAGATTTGCAAACCGCATTCAATTTGGAGTTTTCGTTTGGCCGCTATGGCCGATCAAAGTCTGAAAAATCAATTATTTTCTAAAATTTCCTAAAATGTTCATGGTGACTGACTATTTTTTTTGCTATTGAAGATAGCTCAAATTTTTTAACGGCAATCAATTTCTCTCGTCTTTCTGATGAAAATAAAGTTAAATTCAATAGTCTAGGATGATTTTTAAGAAAGTTGCATTTTTTGACAAAATTTCCAAGGGGGTTGGTCATGTTTTTTTTCACGATTTTATCAAAAAATAAAAATCTCTAATCCGACTAATTGACGTACGAGGAGTTCAGATTTGCAAACCGCATTCAATTTGGAGTTTTCGTTTAGCCGCTATGGCCGATCAAAGTCTGAAAAATCAATTATTTTCTGAAAATTTCCTAAAATGTTCACTGTGACTGACTAACTTTTTTGCAATTGAAGTTAGCTGAAATTTTTTAACGGCAATCAATTTCTCTCGTCTTTCTGATGAAAATAAAGTTAAATTCAATAGTCTACGATGATTTTTAAGAAAGTTGCATTTTTTAACAAATTTTCCAAGGGGGTTAGTCATGTATTTTTTCACGATTTCATCAAAAATTAAAAATCTCTAATCCGACTAATTGACGTACGAGGAGTTCAGATTTGCAAACCGCGTTCAATTTGGAGTTTTCGTTTGGCCGCTACGGCCGATCAAAGTCTGAAAAATCAATTATTTTCTGAAAATTTCCTAAAATGTTCACTGTGACTGACTAACTTTTTTGCAATTGAAGTTAGCTGAAATTTTTTAACGGCAATCAATTTCTCTCGTCTTTCTGATGAAAATAAAGTTAAATTCAATAGTTTACGATGATTTTTAAGAAAGTTGCATTTTTTGACAAAATTTCCAAGGGGGTTAGTCATGTTTTTTTTCACGATTTTCTCAAAAAATAAAAATCTCTAATCCGACTAATTTACGTACGAGGAGCTCAGATTTGCAAACCGCGTTCAATTTGGAGTTTTCGTTTAGCCGCTATGGCCGATCAAAGTCTGAAAAATCAATTATTTTCTGAAATTTTCAAAAATGTTCATGGTGACTGACTAACTTTTTTACTATTGAAGATAGCTCAAATTTTTTAACGGCAATCAATTTCTCTCGTCTTTCTGATGAAAATAAAGTTAAATTCAATAGTTTACGATGATTTTTAAGAAAGTTGCATTTTTTGACAAATTTTCCAAGGGGGTTAGTCATGTTTTTTTTCACGATTTTATCAAAAAATCAAAATCTCTAATCCGACTAATTGACGTACGAGGAGTTCAGATTTGCAAACCGCATTCAATTTGGAGTTTTCGTTTGGCCGCTATGGCCGATCAAAGTCTGAAAAATCAATTATTTTCTAAAATTTCCTAAAATGTTCATGGTGACTGACTATTTTTTTTGCTATTGAAGATAGCTCAAATTTTTTAACGGCAATCAATTTCTCTCGTCTTTCTGATGAAAATAAAGTTAAATTCAATAGTCTAGGATGATTTTTAAGAAAGTTGCATTTTTTGACAAATTTTCCAAGGGGGTTAGTCATGTTTTTTTTCACGATTTTATCAAAAAATCAAAATCTCTAATCCGACTAATTGACGTACGAGGAGCTCAGATTTGCAAACCGCGTTCAATTTGGAGTTTTCGTTTAGCCGCTATGGCCGATCAAAGTCTGAAAAATCAATTATTTTCTGAAATTTTCAAAAATGTTCATGGTGACTGACTAACTTTTTTACTATTGAAGATAGCTCAAATTTTTTAACGGCAATCAATTTCTCTCGTCTTTCTGATGAAAATAAAGTTAAATTCAATAGTCTAGGATGATTTTTAAGAAAGTTGCATTTTTTGACAAATTTTCCAAGGGGGTTAGTCATGTTTTTTTTCACGATTTTATCAAAAAATCAAAATCTCTAATCCAAATAATTGACGTACGAGGAGCTCAGATTTGCAAACCGCGTTCAATTTGGAGTTTTCGTTTAGCCGCTATGGCCGATCAAAGTCTGAAAAATCAATTATTTTCTAAAATTTCCTAAAATGTTCATGGTGACTGACTAACTTTTTTACTATTGAAGATAGCTCAAATTTTTTAACGGCAATCAATTTCTCTCGTCTTTCTGATGAAAATAAAGTTAAATTCAATAGTTTACGATGATTTTTAAGAAAGTTGCATTTTTTGACAAATTTTCCAAGGGGGTTAGTCATGTTTTTTTTCACGATTTTCTCAAAAAATAAAAATCTCAAATCCGACTAATTTACGTACGAGGAGCTCAGATTTGCAAACCGCGTTCAATTTGGAGTTTTCGTTTAGCCGCTATGGCCGATCAAAGTCTGAAAAATCAATTATTTTCTGAAATTTTC
Organism: Ocypus olens; assembly: GCA_910593695.2. Classification (NCBI taxonomy): domain Eukaryota; kingdom Metazoa; phylum Arthropoda; class Insecta; order Coleoptera; family Staphylinidae; genus Ocypus; species Ocypus olens. The sequence continues at coordinate 38,931,181 of OU343065.1, read as the reverse complement.
AAAAATGTTCATGGTGACTGACTAACTTTTTTACTATTGAAGATAGCTCAAATTTTTTAACGGCAATCAATTTCTCTCGTCTTTCTGATGAAAATAAAGTTAAATTCAATAGTCTAGGATGATTTTTAAGAAAGTTGCATTTTTTGACAAATTTTCCAAGGGGGTTAGTCATGTTTTTTTTCACGATTTTCTCAAAAAATAAAAATCTCAAATCCGACTAATTTACGTACGAGGAGCTCAGATTTGCAAACCGCGTTCAATTTGGAGTTTTCGTTTAGCCGCTATGGCCGATCAAAGTCTGAAAAATCAATTATTTTCTAAAATTTCCTAAAATGTTCATGGTGACTGACTAACTTTTTTGCTATTGAAGATAGCTCAAATTTTTTAACGGCAATCAATTTCTCTCGTCTTTCTGATGAAAATAAAGTTAAATTCAATAGTTTACGATGATTTTTAAGAACGTTGCATTTTTTGACAAAATTTCCAAGGGGGTTAGTCATGTTTTTTTTCACGATTTTCTCAAAAAATAAAAATCTCTAATCCGACTAATTTACGTACGAGGAGCTCAGATTTGCAAACCGCGTTCAATTTGGAGTTTTCGTTTAGCCGCTATGGCCGATCAAAGTCTGAAAAATCAATTATTTTCTGAAATTTTCAAAAATGTTCATGGTGACTGACTAACTTTTTTACTATTGAAGATAGCTCAAATTTTTTAACGGCAATCAATTTCTCTCGTCTTTCTGATGAAAATAAAGTTAAATTCAATAGTCTAGGATGATTTTTAAGAAAGTTGCATTTTTTGACAAATTTTCCAAGGGGGTTAGTCATGTTTTTTTTCACGATTTTCTCAAAAAATCAAAATCTCTAATCCGACTAATTGACGTACGAGGAGCTCAGATTTGCAAACCGCGTTCAATTTGGAGTTTTCGTTTAGCCGCTATGGCCGATCAAAGTCTGAAAAATCAATTATTTTCTAAAATTTCCTAAAATGTTCATGGTGACTGACTAACTTTTTTGCTATTGAAGATAGCTCAAATTTTTTAACGGCAATCAATTTCTCTCGTCTTTCTGATGAAAATAAAGTTAAATTCAATAGTTTACGATGATTTTTAAGAACGTTGCATTTTTTGACAAAATTTCCAAGGGGGTTAGTCATGTTTTTTTTCACGATTTTCTCAAAAAATAAAAATCTCTAATCCGACTAATTTACGTACGAGGAGCTCAGATTTGCAAACCGCGTTCAATTTGGAGTTTTCGTTTAGCCGCTATGGCCGATCAAAGTCTGAAAAATCAATTATTTTCTGAAATTTTCAAAAATGTTCATGGTGACTGACTAACTTTTTTACTATTGAAGATAGCTCAAATTTTTTAACGGCAATCAATTTCTCTCGTCTTTCTGATGAAAATAAAGTTAAATTCAATAGTCTAGGATGATTTTTAAGAAAGTTGCATTTTTTGACAAATTTTCCAAGGGGGTTAGTCATGTTTTTTTTCACGATTTTATCAAAAAATCAAAATCTCTAATCCAAATAATTGACGTACGAGGAGCTCAGATTTGCAAACCGCGTTCAATTTGGAGTTTTCGTTTAGCCGCTACGGCCGATCAAAGTCTGAAAAATCAATTATTTTCTAAAATTTCCTAAAATGTTCATGGTGACTGACTAACTTTTTTGCTATTGAAGATAGCTCAAATTTTTTAACGGCAATCAATTTCTCTCGTCTTTCTGATGAAAATAAAGTTAAATTCAATAGTTTACGATGATTTTTAAGAAAGTTGCATTTTTTGACAAATTTTCCAAGGGGGTTAGTCATGTTTTTTTTCACGATTTTCTCAAAAAATAAAAATCTCAAATCCGACTAATTTACGTACGAGGAGCTCAGATTTGCAAACCGCGTTCAATTTGGAGTTTTCGTTTAGCCGCTATGGCCGATCAAAGTCTGAAAAATCAATTATTTTCTAAAATTTCCTAAAATGTTCATGGTGACTGACTAACTTTTTTACTATTGAAGATTGCTCAAATTTTTTAACGGCAATCAATTTCTCTCGTCTTTCTGATGAAAATAAAGTTAAATTCAATAGTTTACGATGATTTTTAAGAAAGTTGCATTTTTTGACAAATTTTCCAAGGGGGTTAGTCATGTTTTTTTTCACGATTTTCTCAAAAAATAAAAATCTCAAATCCGACTAATTTACGTACGAGGAGCTCAGATTTGCAAACCGCGTTCAATTTGGAGTTTTCGTTTAGCCGCTATGGCCGATCAAAGTCTGAAAAATCAATTATTTTCTAAAATTTCCTAAAATGTTCATGGTGACTGACTAACTTTTTTACTATTGAAGATTGCTCAAATTTTTTAACGGCAATCAATTTCTCTCGTCTTTCTGATGAAAATAAAGTTAAATTCAATAGTTTACGATGATTTTTAAGAAAGTTGCATTTTTTGACAAATTTTCCAAGGGGGTTAGTCATGTTTTTTTTCACGATTTTCTCAAAAAATAAAAATCTCAAATCCGACTAATTTACGTACGAGGAGCTCAGATTTGCAAACCGCGTTCAATTTGGAGTTTTCGTTTAGCCGCTATGGCCGATCAAAGTCTGAAAAATCAATTATTTTCTAAAATTTCCTAAAATGTTCATGGTGACTGACTAACTTTTTTGCTATTGAAGATAGCTCAAATTTTTTAACGGCAATCAATTTCTCTCGTCTTTCTGATGAAAATAAAGTTAAATTCAATAGTTTACGATGATTTTTAAGAACGTTGCATTTTTTGACAAAATTTCCAAGGGGGTTAGTCATGTTTTTTTTCACGATTTTCTCAAAAAATAAAAATCTCTAATCCGACTAATTTACGTACGAGGAGCTCAGATTTGCAAACCGCGTTCAATTTGGAGTTTTCGTTTAGCCGCTATGGCCGATCAAAGTCTGAAAAATCAATTATTTTCTAAAATTTCCTAAAATGTTCATGGTGACTGACTAACTTTTTTGCTATTGAAGATAGCTCAAATTTTTTAACGGCAATCAATTTCTCTCGTCTTTCTGATGAAAATAAAGTTAAATTCAATAGTCTAGGATGATTTTTAAGAAAGTTGCATTTTTTGACAAAATTTCCAAGGGGGTTAGTCATGTTTTTTTTCACGATTTTCTCAAAAAATAAAAATCTCTAATCCGACTAATTGACGTACGAGGAGCTCAGATTTGCAAACCGCGTTCAATTTGGAGTTTTCGTTTAGCCGCTATGGCCGATCAAAGTCTGAAAAATCAATTATTTTCTAAAATTTCCTAAAATGTTCATGGTGACTGACTAACTTTTTTGCTATTGAAGATAGCTCAAATTTTTTAACGGCAATCAATTTCTCTCGTCTTTCTGATGAAAATAAAGTTAAATTCAATAGTCTAGGATGATTTTTAAGAAAGTTGCATTTTTTGACAAATTTTCCAAGGGGGTTAGTCATGTTTTTTTTCACGATTTTCTCAAAAAATAAAAATCTCAAATCCGACTAATTTACGTACGAGGAGCTCAGATTTGCAAACCGCGTTCAATTTGGAGTTTTCGTTTAGCCGCTATGGCCGATCAAAGTCTGAAAAATCAATTATTTTCTAAAATTTCCTAAAATGTTCATGGTGACTGACTAACTTTTTTGCTATTGAAGATAGCTCAAATTTTTTAACGGCAATCAATTTCTCTCGTCTTTCTGATGAAAATAAAGTTAAATTCAATAGTCTAGGATGATTTTTAAGAAAGTTGCATTTTTTGACAAATTTTCCAAGGGGGTTAGTCATGTTTTTTTTCACGATTTTATCAAAAAATCAAAATCTCTAATCCGACTAATTGACGTACGAGGAGCTCAGATTTGCAAACCGCGTTCAATTTGGAGTTTTCGTTTGGCCGCTATGGCCGATCAAAGTCTGAAAAATCAATTATTTTCTAAAATTTCCTAAAATGTTCATGGTGACTGACTAACTTTTTTACTATTGAAGATAGCTCAAATTTTTTAACGGCAATCAATTTCTCTCGTCTTTCTGATGAAAATAAAGTTAAATTCAATAGTTTACGATGATTTTTAAGAAAGTTGCATTTTTTGACAAATTTTCCAAGGGGGTTAGTCATGTTTTTTTTCACGATTTTATCAAAAAATAAAAATCTCTAATCCGATTAATTGACGTACGAGGAGCTCAGATTTGCAAACCGCGTTCAATTTGGAGTTTTCGTTTGGCCGCTATGGCCGATCAAAGTCTGAAAAATCAATTATTTTCTAAAATTTCCTAAAATGTTCATGGTGACTGACTATTTTTTTTGCTATTGAAGATAGCTCAAATTTTTTAACGGCAATCAATTTCTCTCGTCTTTCTGATGAAAATAAAGTTAAATTCAATAGTCTAGGATGATTTTTAAGAAAGTTGCATTTTTTGACAAATTTTCCAAGGGGGTTAGTCATGTTTTTTTTCACGATTTTATCAAAAAATCAAAATCTCTAATCCGACTAATTGACGTACGAGGAGCTCAGATTTGCAAACCGCGTTCAATTTGGAGTTTTCGTTTAGCCGCTACGGCCGATCAAAGTCTGAAAAATCAATTATTTTCTAAAATTTCCTAAAATGTTCATGGTGACTGACTATTTTTTTTGCTATTGAAGATAGCTCAAATTTTTTAACGGCAATCAATTTCTCTCGTCTTTCTGATGAAAATAAAGTTAAATTCAATAGTCTAGGATGATTTTTAAGAAAGTTGCATTTTTTGACAAATTTTCCAAGGGGGTTAGTCATGTTTTTTTTCACGATTTTCTCAAAAAATAAAAATCTCTAATCCGACTAATTTACGTACGAGGAGCTCAGATTTGCAAACCGCGTTCAATTTGGAGTTTTCGTTTGGCCGCTATGGCCGATCAAAGTCTGAAAAATCAATTATTTTCTAAAATTTCCTAAAATGTTCATGGTGACTGACTATTTTTTTTGCTATTGAAGATAGCTCAAATTTTTTAACGGGAATCAATTTCTCTCGTCGTTCTGATGAAAATAAAGTTAAATTCAATAGTCTAGGATGATTTTTAAGAAAGTTGCATTTTTTGACAAATTTTCCAAGGGGGTTAGTCATGTATTTTTTCACGATTTCATCAAAAATTTTTAATCTCTAATCCGAGTAATTGACGTACGAGGAGTTCAGATTTGCAAACCGCGTTCAATTTGGAGTTTTCGTTTGGCCGCTACGGCCGATCAAAGTCTGAAAAATCAATTATTTTCTAAAATTTCCTAAAATGTTCATGGTGACTGACTAACTTTTTTACTATTGAAGATAGCTCAAATTTTTTAACGGCAATCAATTTCTCTCGTCTTTCTGATGAAAATAAAGTTAAATTCAATAGTCTAGGATGATTTTTAAGAAAGTTGCATTTTTTGACAAAATTTCCAAGGGGGTTGGTCATGTTTTTTTTCACGATTTTATCAAAAAATTAAAATCTCTAATCCGACTAATTGACGTACGAGGAGTTCAGATTTGCAAACCGCATTCAATTTGGAGTTTTCGTTTAGCCGCTATGGCCGATCAAAGTCTGAAAAATCAATTATTTTCTGAAAATTTCCTAAAATGTTCACTGTGACTGACTAACTTTTTTGCAATTGAAGTTAGCTGAAATTTTTTAACGGCAATCAATTTCTCTCGTCTTTCTGATGAAAATAAAGTTAAATTCAATAGTCTACGATGATTTTTAAGAAAGTTGCATTTTTTAACAAATTTTCCAAGGGGGTTAGTCATGTATTTTTTCACGATTTCATCAAAAATTAAAAATCTCTAATCCGACTAATTGACGTACGAGGAGTTCAGATTTGCAAACCGCGTTCAATTTGGAGTTTTCGTTTGGCCGCTACGGCCGATCAAAGTCTGAAAAATCAATTATTTTCTGAAAATTTCCTAAAATGTTCACTGTGACTGACTAACTTTTTTGCAATTGAAGTTAGCTGAAATTTTTTAACGGCAATCAATTTCTCTCGTCTTTCTGATGAAAATAAAGTTAAATTCAATAGTCTAGGATGATTTTTAAGAAAGTTGCATTTTTTGACAAAATTTCCAAGGGGGTTAGTCATGTATTTTTTCACGATTTCATCAAAAAATAAAAATCTCTAATCCGACTAATTGACGTACGAGGAGTTCAGATTTGCAAACCGCATTCAATTTGGAGTTTTCGTTTGGCCGCTATGGCCGATCAAAGTCTGAAAAATCAATTATTTTCTAAAATTTCCTAAAATGTTCATGGTGACTGACTATTTTTTTTGCTATTGAAGATAGCTCAAATTTTTTAACGGCAATCAATTTCTCTCGTCTTTCTGATGAAAATAAAGTTAAATTCAATAGTCTAGGATGATTTTTAAGAAAGTTGCATTTTTTGACAAAATTTCCAAGGGGGTTGGTCATGTTTTTTTTCACGATTTTATCAAAAAATAAAAATCTCTAATCCGACTAATTGACGTACGAGGAGTTCAGATTTGCAAACCGCATTCAATTTGGAGTTTTCGTTTAGCCGCTATGGCCGATCAAAGTCTGAAAAATCAATTATTTTCTGAAAATTTCCTAAAATGTTCACTGTGACTGACTAACTTTTTTGCAATTGAAGATAGCTCAAATTTTTTAACGGCAATCAATTTCTCTCGTCTTTCTGATGAAAATAAAGTTAAATTCAATAGTCTACGATGATTTTTAAGAAAGTTGCATTTTTTGACAAAATTTCCAAGGGGGTTAGTCATGTTTTTTTTCACGATTTTCGCAAAAAATAAAAATCTCTAATCCGACTAATTGACGTACGAGGAGCTCAGATTTGCAAACCGCGTTCAATTTGGAGTTTTCGTTTAGCCGCTACGGCCGATCAAAGTCTGAAAAATCAATTATTTTCTAAAATTTCCTAAAATATTCATGGTGACTGACTAACTTTTTTACTATTGAAGATAGCTCAAATTTTTTAACGGCAATCAATTTCTCTCGTCTTTCTGATGAAAATAAAGTTAAATTCAATAGTCTACGATGATTTTTAAGAAAGTTGCATTTTTTGACAAATTTTTTAAGGGGGTTGGTCATGTATTTTTTCACGATTTCATCAAAAATTTTTAATCTCTAATCCGACTAATTGACGTACGAGGAGTTCAGATTTGCAAACCGCGTTCAATTTGGAGTTTTCGTTTGGCCGCTACGGCCGATCAAAGTCTGAAAAATCAATTATTTTCTGAAAATTTCCTAAAATGTTCACTGTGACTGACTAACTTTTTTGCTATTGAAGTTAGCTGAAATTTTTTAACGGCAATCAATTTCTCTCGTCTTGAAAAATCAATTATTTTCTGAAAATTTCCTAAAATGTTCACTGTGACTGACTAACTTTTTTGCTATAGAAGATAGCTGAAATTTTTTAACGGCAATCAATTTCTCTCGTCTTTCTGATGAAAATAAAGTTAAATTCAATAGTCTACGATGATTTTTAAGAAAGTTGCATTTTTTTACAAAATTTCCAAGGGGGTTAGTCATGTATTTTTTCACGATTTCATCAAAAATTTTTAATCTCTAATCCGACTAATTGACGTACGAGGAGTTCAGATTTGCAAACCGCGTTCAATTTGGAGTTTTCGTTTGGCCGCTATGGCCGATCAAAGTCTGAAAAATCAATTATTTTTTTTAATTTTCTAAAATGTTGTTTTCAAATTGAATTTTTTCCAATTGCAAACTGTCTACGCCGTCCCCGACATCCGGTATATACCGTAATTACTGAAACTGTTTCAATTTCACTCGCGCTGTGGACGAACTTTCGCGATTACCACTTTATTAATAAAGTGCACCGTTCTCTGCCATTGAAACTCGACGCGATTACATCTCAATTAGGGGCGAATTGCCACCCCCCGCCGGTTGGGGATGGTTTCGGTGAATCGTCCCCAATTTCGGCGGAATTGGCTCGATTCGAATTTCCCTCGTTCGAATAAGTGCTTATTTAAAAAAAAAAAAAGTTAAACGCGTAATTGCCGCACACTTGAAATTTCACAATAATAAAAAAAAATGTTCATTCCATCTTTCAGTATTACCCCTGATAATTAGTTAGTGGTCATTTTACAATAATCTTTAACACGTTCGCTGGTGATTCCGACGTAATTTTTCGGTGGCAGCGAATGTGTTAAGTTATAGAAATAATTGTTACTATTCAAATTAAAATACTTAATCTATAGAATTAATTATTATTACTATTCAAATTATGCGTGTAGTTTTGCTCCTGATGGTCGAAATGTATGCAAAATACCCAATTAAAAGCTCCGGAGGGAATTTGCAAGTTAATGTCGGCTTACTTAATAAAGCTTACCTAGAGGGACGGAGGAGGGGTGGAGTTTGGAAGGTGAGACTGCGAGAATTTCCGCGGCCAATATGTGGGAATTTGTCCTTCCTAAGGCGTGAAATGTAATTATTATGGAAATTCGTCGTCGGGGACTTAAATCTATAAATATGCAAGATTATTCTAATTCCGAAATAACACGAAAATTTGTGTTTATTACTTTCCAATTTGGTATCAACAATGTTGTTAATAAAATCGAAATTCTTTTTTTCAATTAACATTCACACATTCCGAATAAATCTTTCTCTCGCTCGTTAATGCCTTAATCTTCACGTCTTGAATAATAAACGCGAATCGTCGACCTTTTTTTTTCGCGTTTTTCGCTCGTTCATTTTCATTAGGGGACTCGACTTTCCCTCCGGCAATTTTCACCCTTTGATATACAACGCCTCTGTCGGGCGACAATGATGCATCGTAAACCGAGGATTAATTTTGCGTTAATTTTTTTTTCAGCGTGATGTTGTGAAAGGTTTTCCCTTTTAATTATAAAAGTTAATTCCTGTATTACAAGCTTTGCGTTAGGAGGATTTAAAATGTCATTATGGATTTGTACAGTGTGCACTAGTAAGACTTAAAAGGTGGTGTTGGAGTGCAGTAAAAATTTAAAAAAACACCCCTTTAATAAATTCATGAATAAACGCGCGGAAACAAAATTTGTTGTCATTTTGTTGTCGCGCATTTTTCCGAGCGATGAAAAAAATATAAAAACAATTGCCACACACTTGAAATTCAACAAATTTATTCAGAATTGATTCTTCTCGATGATCCAGTAAAAATCAAAAAATACCCCTTTAATAAATTCATGAATAAACGCGCGGAAACAAAATTTGTTGTCATTTTGTTGTCGCGAATTTTTTCGAGCGGTGAAAAAAATATAAAAACAATTGCCACACACTTGAAATTCAACAAATTTATTCAGAATTGATTGCTCTCTATTATCCTGTAAAAATCAAAAAATACCCCTTTAATAAATTCATGAATAAACGCGCTGAAACAAAATTTGTTGTCATTTTGTTGTCGCGAATTTTTTCGAGCGGTGAAAAAAATATAAAAACAATTGCCACACACTTGAAATTCAACAAATTTATTCAGAATTGATTGCTCTCTATTATCCTGTAAAAATCAAAAAATACCCCTTTAATAAATTCATGAATAAACGCGCTGAAACAAAATTTGTTGTCATTTTGTTGTCGCGAATTTTTTCGAGCGGTGAAAAAAATATAAAAACAATTGCCACACACTTGAAATTTCACAAATTTATTCAGAATTGATTGCTCTCTATTATCCTGTAAAAATCAAAAAATACCCCTTTAATAAATTCATGAATAATCGCGCGGAAACAAAATTTGTTGTCATTTTGTTGTCGCGAATTTTTTCGAGCGGTGAAAAAAATATAAAAACAATTGCCACACACTTGAAATTCAACAAATTTATTCAGAATTGATTGCTCTCCATTATCCTGTAAAAATCAAAAAATACCCCTTTAATAAATTCATGAATAAACGCGCGGAAACAAAATTTGTTGTCATTTTGTTGTCGCGAATTTTTTCGAGCGGTGAAAAAAATATAAAAACAATTGCCACACACTTAAAATTTCACAAATTTATTCAGAATTGATTGCTCTCTATTATCCTGTAAAAATCAAAAAATACCCCTTTAATAAATTCATGAATAAACGCGCTGAAACAAAATTTGTTGTCATTTTGTTGTCGCGAATTTTTTCGAGCGGTGAAAAAAATATAAAAACAATTGCCACACACTTGAAATTTCACAAATTTATTCAGAATTGATTGCTCTCTATTATCCTGTAAAAATCAAAAAATACCCCTTTAATAAATTCATGAATAATCGCGCGGAAACAAAATTTGTTGTCATTTTGTTGTCGCGAATTTTTTCGAGCGGTGAAAAAAATATAAAAACAATTGCCACACACTTGAAATTTCACAAATTTATTCAGAATTGATTGCTCTCTATTATCCTGTAAAAATCAAAAAATACCCCTTTAATAAATTCATGAATAAACGCGCTGAAACAAAATTTGTTGTCATTTTGTTGTCGCGAATTTTTTCGAGCGGTGAAAAAAATATAAAAACAATTGCCACACACTTGAAATTTCACAAATTTATTCAGAATTGATTGCTCTCTATTATCCTGTAAAAATCAAAAAATACCCCTTTAATAAATTCATGAATAATCGCGCGGAAACAAAATTTGTTGTCATTTTGTTGTCGCGAATTTTTTCGAGCGGTGAAAAAAATATAAAAACAATTGCCACACACTTGAAATTCAACAAATTTATTCAGAATTGATTGCTCTCTATTATCCTGTAAAAATCAAAAAATACCCCTTTAATAAATTCATGAATAAACGCGCTGAAACAAAATTTGTTGTCATTTTGTTGTCGCGAATTTTTTCGAGCGGTGAAAAAAATATAAAAACAATTGCCACACACTTGAAATTTCACAAATTTATTCAGAATTGATTGCTCTCTATTATCCTGTAAAAATCAAAAAATACCCCTTTAATAAATTCATGAATAATCGCGCGGAAACAAAATTTGTTGTCATTTTGTTGTCTCGTATTTTTCCGAGCGATGAAAAAAATATAAAAACAATTGCCACACACTTGAAATTCAACAAATTTATTCAGAATTGATTCTTCTCGATGATCCAGTAAAAATCAAAAAAAGACCCCTTTAATAAATTCATGAATAATCGCGCGGAAACAAAATTTGTTGTCATTTTGTTGTCGCGCATTTTTCCGAGCGATTAAAAAAATATAAAAACAATCGACACGCGCTTGAAATTTTGCAAATCTATTCAGAATTTATTCCTCTTTATGATCCAGTGACAATCCGCAAACATTATTCCACGAAATTTAAAAATAATCGCACAGATGTTATTTTTTTAAAGTTGCACTTTTTTTCAAGTGATTAAAAAAATATAAAAACAAATGACACGCGCTTGAAATTTCGCTAATTTAATCAAAATTTATTCCTCTTTATGATCCAGTGACAATCCGAAATCATTATTCCACGAAATTTAAAAATAACCGCACAGATGTCATTTTTTTAAAGTTGCACTTTTTTTCAAGCGATTAAAAAAATATAAAAACAATCGACACGCGCTTGAAATTTCGCAAATCTATTCAAAATTTATTCCTCTTTATGATCCAGTGACAATCCGCAAACATTATTTCACGAAATTTAAAAATAACCGCACGGATGTCATTTTTTTAAAGTTGCACTTTTTTCAAGCGATTAAAAAAATATAAAAACAATCGACACGCGCTTGAAATTTTGCAAATCTATTCAGAATTTATTCCTCTTTATGATCCAGTGACAATCCGCAAACATTATTCCACGAAATTTAAAAATAATCGCACAGATGTTATTTTTTTAAAGTTGCACTTTTTTTCAAGTGATTAAAAAAATATAAAAACAAATGACACGCGCTTGAAATTTCGCTAATTTAATCAAAATTTATTCCTCTTTATGATCCAGTGACAATCCGAAATCATTATTCCACGAAATTTAAAAATAACCGCACAGATGTCATTTTTTTAAAGTTGCACTTTTTTTCAAGCGATTAAAAAAATATAAAAACAATCGACACGCGCTTGAAATTTCGCAAATCTATTCAAAATTTATTCCTCTTTATGATCCAGTGACAATCCGCAAACATTATTTCACGAAATTTAAAAATAACCGCACGGATGTCATTTTTTTAAAGTTGCACTTTTTTCAAGCGATTAAAAAAATATAAAAACAATCGACACGCGCTTGAAATTTCGCAAATCTATTCAAAATTTATTCCTCTTTATGATCCAGTGACAATCCGAAAACATTATTCCACGAAATTTAAAAATAACCGCACGGATGTCATTTTTTTAAAGTTGCACTTTTTTCAAGCGATTAAAAAAATATAAAAACAATCGACACGCGCTTGAAATTTCGCAAATCTATTCAAAATTTATTCCTTTTTATGATCCAATGACAATCCGAAAACATTATTTCACGAAATTTCAAAATAATCGCACAGATGTCATTTTTTTAAAGTTGCACTTTTTTCAAGCGATTAAAAAAATATAAAAACAATCGACACGCGCTTGAAATTTCGCTAATTTAATCAAAATTTATTCCTCTTTATGATCCAGTGACAATCCGCAAACATTATTCTACGAAATTTAAAAATAACCGCACAGATGTCATTTTTTTAAAGTTGCACTTTTTTTCAAGCGATTAAAAAAATATAAAAACAACCGACACGCGCTTGAAATTTCGCTAATTTAATCAAAATTTATTCCTCTTTATGATCCAGTGACAATCCGCAAACATTATTCCACGAAATTTAAAAATAACCGCACAGATGTCATTTTTTTAAAGTTGCACTTTTTTTCAAGCGATTAAAAAAATATAAAAACAACCGACACGCGCTTGAAATTTCGCTAATTTAATCAAAATTTATTCCTCTTTATGATCCAGTGACAATCCGCAAACATTATTCCACGAAATTTAAAAATAACCGCACTGATGTCATTTTTTTTAAAGTTGCGCATTTTTCCGAGCGATTAAAAAAATATAAAAACAATTGACACGCGCTTGAAATTTTGCAAATCTATTCAAAATTTATTCCTCTTTATGATCCAGTGACAATCCGCAAACATTATTCCACGAAATTTAAAAATAACCGCACAGATGTCATTTTTTTAAAGGTGCACTTTTTTTCAAGCGATTAAAAAAATATAAAAACAATCGACACGCGCTTGAAATTTCGCAAATCTATTCAAAATTTATTCCTCTTTATGATCCAGTGACAATCCGCAAACATTATTCCACGAAATTTAAAAATAACCGCACAGATGTCATTTTTTTAAAGTTGCACTTTTTTTCAAGCGATTAAAAAAATATAAAAACAACCGACACGCGCTTGAAATTTCGCAAATCTATTCAAAATTTATTCCTCTTTATGATCCAATGACAATCCGCAAACATTATTCCACGAAATTTAAAAATAACCGCACAGATGTCATTTTTTTAAAGTTGCACTTTTTTTCAAGCGATTAAAAAAATATAAAAACAATCGACACGCGTTTGAAATTTCGCTAATTTAATCAAAATTTATTCCTCTTTATGATCCAGTGACAATCCGCAAACATTATTCCACGAAATTTAAAAATAACCGCACGAATGTCATTTTTTTAAAGTTGCACTTTTTTCAAGCGATTAAAAAAATATAAAAACAACCGACACGCGCTTGAAATTTCGCTAATTTAATCAAAATTTATTCCTCTTTATGATCCAATGACAATCCGCAAACATTATTTCACGAAATTTAAAAAATAACCGCACAGATGTCATTTTTTTAAAGTTGCACTTTTTTTCAAGCGATTAAAAAAATATAAAAACAATCGCCACACGCTCTAAATTTTATAAATCTATTCTAGAACATTGTTTAGTGAAAATGTGTATTCATTATTCGAATCCGTTAATGGACGCAACACCATATTGATGGATAAAATTTCTCGCCGCTCCATTATAAATATAAATTATAATCCCGCCGCGGTCCCCGGATAATTTATATTTAAATCTGGCTCGATCCGTAATGAAGCAATTAAATATTTATGGCATTGTTGGTCTCCTGAAATAATTACGCGGCTTCTGTGCGAGGATTAATTAGTTCTGGGCGCAATTAGCGAAAGTTTTACGCCCTGGCCATGAATTATTAATTAACTGCTAAACTTTCGCACGAGAAATAAACAGTCGATTAATATATTAGCACGTTCGAATTTTAGTAAAATTTTGAATATGCGCGTTATTGATTTTTTTTTAACCGTACACGGTTATAAAGAACGGACCTTATAACCATATCAGGTCACGTATTGATTGTACCCGAACACGGTCGGCAAAGATGGGCTGTTAAACCATTTACGGCTACGCTTTGCGGTTGCCGAACAAAATTAAAACCGGCGTTACTGAATTGCGATAAAAATGAAAACAATTTATTCGTCGCGCGACGTCCGCAAATTTATTATCATACAGAGTGAAAAGTGGACGTATCATGCCTCGGATCTAAACCGAAAACAAATACAGAAGGAATTCGGTTCCCTCTCGAAAAGTTCGTGAGGGATTTGCGGGGGTTTTTTCGCGTGTATTTTAAAGAGTTCCCCCCCTGCTACATCGAGGACGTAATTCAGATATATGAGGGTAGGGATTTAGCCCCTATTCATGTGTATACGTAAACATTCATCTGTATCAGCGCACACTACGACGGCGGGGTCGAGTTTCCATCGAATGGTAAATACTTTAATGCTTACGTTGGAATATTTTACTTGCAGAATATGCAAATCGAGGTTTTTTTTTTAATAAATAAAAACTTAAGCAATTATATTTTTTTAAACAGTTCTTATGAGTTTATTTTCTTGAGAATTTGAAATTCAAAATGACAACAAATTTTGTTTCCGCGCGTTTATTCATGAATTTATTAAGTGGGTGTTTTTTTATTTTCACTGGATCATCGAGAAGAATCAATTCTGAATAAATTTGTGAAATTTCAAGTGTGTGGCAATTGTTTTTATATTTTTTTAATCGCTCGGAAAAAAGTGCAACTTTAAAAATGACACCAAGTTTCGTTTCCGTGCGATTATTTTTAAATTTCGTGGAATAATGTTTGCGGATTGTCACTGGATCATAAAGAGGAATAAATTTTGAATAAATTTGAGAAATTTCAAGCGTGTGGCAATTGTTTTTATATTTTTTTAATCGCTCGGAAAAATGCGCAACTTTAAAAATGACACCGAGTTTTGTTTCCGTACGATTATTTTTAAATTTCGTGGAATAATGTTTTCCGATTGTCTCTGGATCATAAAGAGGAATAAATTTTGAATAGATTTGCGAAATTTCAAGCGCGTGTCAATTGTTTTTATATTTTTTTAATCGCTCGGAAAAATGCGCAAATTTAAAAATGACACCGAGTTTTGTTTCCGCGCGATTATTTTTAAATTTCGTGAAATAATGTTTGCAGATTGTCACTGGATCATAAAGAGGAATAAATTTTGAATAGATTTGCGAAATTTCAAGCGCGTGTCAATTGTTTTTATATTTTTTTAATCGCTCGGAAAAATGCGCAAATTTAAAAATGACACCGAGTTTTGTTTCCGCGCGATTATTTTTAAATTTCGTGGAATAATGTTTGCGGATTGTCACTGGATCATAAAGAGGAATAAATTTTGAATAAATTTGAGAAATTTCAAGCGTGTGGCAATTGTTTTTATATTTTTTTAATCGCTCGGAAAAATGCGCAACTTTAAAAATGACACCGAGTTTTGTTTCCGCGCGATTATTTTTAAATTTCGTGAAATAATGTTTGCAGATTGTCACTGGATCATAAAGAGGAATAAATTTTGAATAGATTTGCGAAATTTCAAGCGCGTGTCAATTGTTTTTATATTTTTTTAATCGCTCGGAAAAATGCGCAAATTTAAAAATGACACCGAGTTTTGTTTCCGCGCGATTATTTTTAAATTTCGTGGAATAATGTTTGCGTATTGTCACTGGATCATAAAGAGGAATAAATTTTGAATAAATTTGAGAAATTTCAAGCGTGTGGCAATTGTTTTTATATTTTTTTAATCGCTCGGAAAAATGCGCAAATTTAAAAATGACACCGAGTTTTGTTTCCGCGCGATTATTTTTAAATTTCGTGAAATAATGTTTGCAGATTGTCACTGGATCATAAAGAGGAATAAATTTTGAATAGATTTGCGAAATTTCAAGCGCGTGTCAATTGTTTTTATATTTTTTTAATCGCTCGGAAAAATGCGCAACTTTAAAAATGACACCGAGTTTTGTTTCCGCGCGATTATTTTTAAATTTCGTGGAATAATGTTTTCCGATTGTCTCTGGATCATAAAGAGGAATAAATTTTGAATAGATTTGCGAAATTTCAAGCGCGTGTCAATTGTTTTTATATTTTTTTAATCGCTCGGAAAAATGCGCAAATTTAAAAATGACACCGAGTTTTGTTTCCGCGCGATTATTTTTAAATTTCGTGGAATAATGTTTGCGGATTGTCACTGGATCATAAAGAGTAATAAATTTTGAATATATTTGAGAAATTTCAAGCGCGTGTCAATTGTTTTTATATTTTTTAATCGCTCGGAAAAATGCGCAACTTCAAAAATGACACCAAGTTTCGTTTCCGTGCGATTATTTTTAAATTTCGTGGAATAATGTTTTCCGATTGTCACTGGATCATAAAGAGTAATAAATTTTGAATATATTTGAGAAATTTCAAGCGCGTGTCGATTGTTTTTATATTTTTTTAATCGCTCGGAAAAATGCGCAACTTTAAAAATGACTCCGAGTTTTGTTTCCGTGCGATTATTTTTAAATTTCGTGAAATAATGTTTGCGGATTGTCACTGGATCATAAAGAGGAATATATTTTGAATAGATTTGCGAAATTTCAAGCGCGTGTCGATTGTTTTTATATTTTTTTAATCGCTCGGAAAAACGCCGCAACTTTAAAAATGACACCAAGTTTTGTTTCCGCGCGATTATTTTTAAATTTCGTGAAATAATGTTTTCGGATTGTCACTGGATCATAAAGAGGAATAAATTCTGAATAGATTTGCGAAATTTCAAGCGCGTGTCAATTGTTTTTATATTTTTTTAATCGCTCGGAAAACGCGCAACTTTAAAAATGACACCGAGTTTTGTTTCCGTGCGATTATTTTTAAATTCCGTGAAATAGTGTTTGCGGATTGTCACTGGATCATAAAAAGGAATAAATTTTGAATAGATTTGCGAAATTTAGAGCGCGTGTCAATTGTTTTTATATTTTTTTTAATCGCTTGAAAAAAGTGCAACTTTAAAAATCACGGCAAGTTTTGTTTCCGTGCGATTATTTTTAAATTTCGTGGAATAATGTTTTCGGATTGTCACTGGATCATAAAGAGGAATAAATTTTGAATAGATTTGCGAAATTTCAAGTGTGTGTCAATTGTTTTTATATTTATTTTAATCGCTTGAAAAAATTGCAACTTTAAAAATGACACCAAGTTTTGTTTCCGTGCGATTATTTTTAAATTTCGTGAAATAATGTTTTCGGATTGTCACTGGATCGTAAAGAGGAATAAATTTTGAATAGATTTACGAAATTTCAAGTGTGTGTCAATTGTTTTTATATTTTTTTAATCGCTCGGAAAACGCGCAACTTTAAAAATGACACCGAGTTTTGTTTCCGTGCGATTATTTTTAAATTCCGTGAAATAGTGTTTGCGGATTGTCACTGGATCATAAAAAGGAATAAATTTTGAATAGATTTGCGAAATTTAGAGCGCGTGTCAATTGTTTTTATATTTTTTTTAATCGCTTGAAAAAAGTGCAACTTTAAAAATCACGGCAAGTTTTGTTTCCGTGCGATTATTTTTAAATTTCGTGGAATAATGTTTTCGGATTGTCACTGGATCATAAAGAGGAATAAATTTTGAATAGATTTGCGAAATTTCAAGTGTGTGTCAATTGTTTTTATATTTATTTTAATCGCTTGAAAAAATTGCAACTTTAAAAATGACACCAAGTTTTGTTTCCGTGCGATTATTTTTAAATTTCGTGAAATAATGTTTTCGGATTGTCACTGGATCGTAAAGAGGAATAAATTTTGAATAGATTTACGAAATTTCAAGTGTGTGTCAATTGTTTTTATATTTTTTTTAATCGCTTGAAAAAATTGCAACTTTAAAAATGACACCAAGTTTTGTTTCCGTGCGATTATTTTTAAATTTCGTGAAATAATGTTTTCGGATTGTCACTGGATCGTAAAGAGGAATAAATTTTGAATAGATTTACGAAATTTCAAGTGTGTGTCAATTGTTTTTATATTTTTTTAATCGCTCGGAAAACGCGCAACTTTAAAAATGACACCGAGTTTTGTTTCCGTGCGATTATTTTTAAATTCCGTGAAATAGTGTTTGCGGATTGTCACTGGATCATAAAAAGGAATAAATTTTGAATAGATTTGCGAAATTTAGAGCGCGTGTCAATTGTTTTTATATTTTTTTTAATCGCTTGAAAAAAGTGCAACTTTAAAAATCACGGCAAGTTTTGTTTCCGTGCGATTATTTTTAAATTTCGTGGAATAATGTTTTCGGATTGTCACTGGATCATAAAGAGGAATAAATTTTGAATAGATTTGCGAAATTTCAAGTGTGTGTCAATTGTTTTTATATTTATTTTAATCGCTTGAAAAAATTGCAACTTTAAAAATGACACCAAGTTTTGTTTCCGTGCGATTATTTTTAAATTTCGTGAAATAATGTTTTCGGATTGTCACTGGATCGTAAAGAGGAATAAATTTTGAATAGATTTACGAAATTTCAAGTGTGTGTCAATTGTTTTTATATTTTTTTTAATCGCTTGAAAAAAGTGCAACTTTAAAATTAATACCAAATTTTGTTTCCGTGCGATTATTTTTAAATTTCGTGAAATAATGTTTTCGGATTGTCACTGGATCGTAAAGAGGAATAAATTTTGAATAGATTTACGAAATTTCAAGCGCGTGTCAATTGTTTTTATATTTTTTTAATCGCTCGGAAAAATGTGCAATTTTAAAAATGACACCAAGTTTTGTTTCCGTGCAATTCAAAACATGTATTTTCCTCGAAAATCTTAATTTGCGTAAATTCCATTAACTTTAATCTCCTCGGGAAATTTTTCCGAAATGTTTCTCCCGGTGAAATGGAAAACAATAAGAGATTTCCGGGGCGCAGTTTTTCCGGACGATTAAATATTTACTTTAATTGATTCACTGTGTGCCGGAGGGCATTCGAATCCAATTAATTCGCCCGACGCGCCTTAGGGCCGACCCTAAATTATTTATTAAGGTGCGAGCCGCCGAGGAATTTTACAATCGCGCCGTAACGAAACGACTTCATTATTTCGGGGAGGGCGAACAAAAATTAGCGGAGCGAGGAATTGCTTTTAATTTCTTGATTCTCCAATTGATGCCGAAGGAGCAGATGGACTAATTCACAAGCGAAAGGTCACAATTTTCTTAATTAAATTTAAATTTATAGAATTAAGAACAGAGTTGGGAGGAAGAAATGGTTTGGAAAATTCACGGTACGCTCTTTCTGCATTAAACACGGACATTTGTAAATTCAGTAAAGACGATGAGTAGTCCGAATGTGTGAGTGCGTATTTATCCGGTTCCCGCAGTGAAACAATTAACAGAGTTAAGTTGAAAAACAATTTGTGGTACATCTCTTGGCACTCTTGACGGGAACGATTTTTCGTAAATAATTTTGTTTATTGTCCGTTGGAATCGGAATGGGATGTAATGATTGTCGATTAGTGGGTGCAAGAGCCGTCGCCCAACTTTGGCAATTTAACGTAATCGTCCATAATCTCCGGCAATCCCGAACTTTTGTAAACTGTAAGGTCCTAAATAATCCAGAGGAGTGACGGTTCTGCGGTCGCCCCAAGAAACTACGGCCGAAACTTTCGACGGCTTCTTTTAAATTTCCGCGTCAATTAAAAACTTTTCTTGGATTGTTCCACTTCACGCTACATTAGATCCAAGGGAAAGTTAAATATTGTAATGCCCGATATTTTTCTTTTTGCATTTAATGGAAAAATAATGTCATCCATTTAACTTTTCCAGCGCCCGGCGCATCCACCATACGCTAAGATTTAATTATTCAACACATAACAGGTTTAACTTACTCCTAACGTGTCTTTAACTCGATGAGTGCGTTTAATTAATATGAAGACGAAGACGTGTGAGGGATCTGCGCTTATTTGCGATGCCGACGGTGTATTCGTGAATATTAGATTACACTGAATCCCCGAATGCACACGTTTTGTACGAACCATCTCCAATCAGAGAGCGCCCCCTATCGCCACCCCCAGCAACCTCCTCATAATTGTTGCCCCGGAACGTGTAATTATTAAACAGTGGGCCACTGATTGGATATGCGGACGCAATCATAAATCATATTCAAAGTGGCAGAGTGCGCTCAAATTGAAACCACAATACGCCAAAATTGACTCCCAATTAACTAACGGTATACAGGGTGTTATATTCCGTTCACGAATCGTCGGTTTATACAACAAACACGGTGCCGGATTCAAAAATTTCTCATTCAAATCTACAGAATACGTTTTAATTAGAAGTTGGTAATGTTAAATCAAAACTTCAAAATCGGACAACCCCCCCGGTGGACGATCAACGTCTAAATTTGGTCGTATTTGGCGGGCGATGGTCATTTTGTGAGGGCAAATGCATTTTGCAAAGCCTTAAGATTTGTTCAAGATTATGCCCTTATAGATGTCGCCCTAATTGTTTGTCTATCCTAATGCTTACTTGGCGGTATATAAGGGGCCAAAGATCAGGGAATTTGGTGTATTTTAAATTGATTAATGATGTGTAGTATAATATGATGATAATAATATAATAATTTAAAGTCAGTTTTCAATTATCTTCAACCGTTCACGAGATATCCGCCTATATGCTAAAAAACAAAAGAACGAAAAACTGTGTTATTGATGAGTAATCATCTTGATAGACTCAAGAGTTCTAATTTGAAGTAAGTTTTCAATTATCATCAACCGTTCACGAGATACGCACCTATATGCTAAGAAACAAATGAACGAAAAATTATTTTATTGCCACATTATCTTCTTGAAGGTTGCAGAAATCCGAATTTGAAGTAATTTTTCAATTATCTCCAACCGTTCACTAGATATGCACCTATATGCTAAAAAAAACAAAAGAACGAAAAACTGTGTTATTGATGAGTACTCATCTTTATAGACTTAGGAGTTCTAATTTGAAGCAAGTTTTCAATGATCATCAACCGTTCACGAGATACGCACCTATATGCTAAGAAACAAATGAACGAAAAATTATTTTATCACCACATTCTCATCTTGAAGGTCGCAGAAATCCGAATTTGAAGTAAGTTTTCAATTATCTCCAACCGTTTACGAGATATGCATCTATATGCTAAAAAAACAAAAGAACGAAAAACTGTGTTATTGATGAGTATCTCGTAAACGGTTGGAGATAATTAAAAACTGATTTCAAATTCAGATTTCTGCGTCCTTCAAGAAGAGAATGCAGTAATAAAATAATTTTTCGTTCATTTGTTTCTTAGCATATAGGTGCATATCTTTTGAACGGTTGGAGATAATTGAAAACTGATTTCAAATTACAACTCTCGAGTCTATCAAGAACATTACTCATCAATAACACAGATTTTCGTTCTTTTGTTTTTTAGCGTATAGACGCATGTCTCGTGAACGGTTGGAGTTAATTAAAAACTGACTTTAAATTCGGATTTCTGCATCCTCTAAGAAGACAATGCACTTATAAAATATTTTTTCGTTCATTTGTTTCTTAGCATATAGGTGCATATATCGTGAACGGTTGATGATAATTAAAAACTTACTTCAAATTAGAACTCTCGAACCTATCAACAACATTACTCATCAATAACACAGTTTTTTGTTCTTTTGTTTTTTAGCACATAGATGCATATCTCGTGAACGGTTGGAGATAATTGAAAACTGATTTCAAATTCAAATTTCTGCAACCTTCAAAATGAGAATGTGGTAATAAAATAATTTTTCCTTCATTTGTTTTTTAGCATATAGGTGCATATCTCGTGAACGGTTGGTGGTAATTGAAAAGTGACTTCAAATTCAGATTTCTAAGTCCTTCAAGAAGAGATTGCAGTAATAAAATAATTTTACCTTCATTTGTTTCTTAACATATAGGTGCATATCTCGTGAACTGTTGGTGGTAATTGAAAACTGACTTCAAATTCGGATTTCTGCGTCCTTCAAGAAGATAATGCGCGAATAAAATAATTTTTCCTTCTTTTGTTTTTTGACATATAGGGAGATATCTCGTAAACCGTTGGAGATAATTGAAAACTGACTTGAAATTTAGATTTCTGCGTCCGTCAAGAAGATAATGCGCGAATAAAATAATTTTCCGTTCATTTGTTTTTTGACATATAGGAAGATATCTCGTAAACGGTTGGAGATAATTAAAAACTGACTTGAAATTCAGATTTCTGCGTCCATCAAGAAGATAATGCGCGAAGAAAATATTTTTTCGTTCATTTGTTTTTTAGCATATTGGTAGATATCTCGTCAACGGTCGGAGATAATTAAAAACTGACTTGAAATTCAGATTTCTGCGTCGATCAAGAAGATGATGCACATATAAAATAATTTTTCGTTCATTTGTTTTTTGACATATAGGGAGATATCTCGCGAACGGTTGGAGATAATTGAAAACTGACTTGAAATTCAGATTTCTGCGTCTATTAAGAAGATTATGCGCGAATAAAATAATTTTTCGTTCATTTGTTTTTTAGCATAATGGTAGATATCTCGTGAACGGTTGGAGATAATTAAAAACTGACTTGAAATTCAGATTTCTGTGTCCATCAAGAAGATAATGCACAAATAAAATAATTTTTCGTTCATTTGTTTTTTAGCATATAGGTGCATATCTCGCGAACGGTTGGAGATAATTGAAAACTGACTTGAAATTCAGATTTCTGCGTCTATTAAGAAGATTATGCGCGAATAAAATAATTTTTCGTTCATTTGTTTTTGAGCATATTGGTAGATATCTCGTGAACGGTTGGAGATAATTAAAAACTGACTTGAAATTCAGATTTCTGTGTCCATCAAGAAGATAATGCACAAATAAAATAATTTTTCGTTCATTTGTTTTTTAGCATATAGGTGCATATCTCGCGAACGGTTGGAGATAATTGAAAACTGACTTGAAATTCAGATTTTTGCGTCTACCAAGGAGATAATGCGCGAATAAAATAATTTTTCGTTTGCATATAGGTGGCTATTTCGTGAACAGTTAATGATAATTAAAAAATGACTTCAAATTTAGATTCCTGACTTTATCAAAAAGATAATTTGCTAATAGAATTATTTTTCGTTCGTTTGTTTTTTAGCATATAGGTGCATATCTTGAAATTTGATTTCAACATAATTGTTCTGAAACATATTGGACGGCAAAAGTCGCTTAGGCATTGACGGAAACGAACAATTTATTTTCAAATTGCCAGAAACTAATTTTTGTAATCCCCATAAAGGGCGAGCGAGCCTGCAACAACCCTTTTCGGGGCGACGACGACTGCGGAAAGGGTCTAAAAACGGGCCCATTACGCTCCCTGTTAATTTGAGCATTGTTCGCGGCCCTTGAGAGTAAATCCGCCTGTTTGTTTGTTTGTTTGTCGTCGGGGCCCTTTTTGCCCTCTCCTCGCCGCCGTCCTCGGTTCGACTTTGCGAAAACTCCTTTTGTAATAATTATTTAAGTCGGCGACAATCGGCGACTCTGCGCCTTTCATCGCCCCCTTAATGCGACGCGAAAGGGAAAGTGTTTTTGTTTGATCGAATGAATTTAGAGGGCTCTGGGCATTTTAACGAGTTTTCCGAAAAGGGATTTCTTTAACCCTAATTATTCTTGTTATCTTATAAATTACAGATTTTAGCTATACAGGGTGTGCACGAAAATCACCGACAAATTAATAGGACGTAATTTATAATTTAAAAAAGAAGAAGAATTTTATTTCACAATGACAAATTCCCAAAAAATAATCAAAATTTGTACATGTAAAACTCTCAAAAAATGCAATAGATATTAATTATACCAAATGACAACTTAATGCTAAATTCTTAATTTTTTTTTTATAGGAAGGATCGTTGATGGGATTTCGGGTTAAGGAGAGTGAATGATATTAGGGAAATTGGCGTAAGCTACTTGGCTATTCTGCCACAACCGATTCTTTGTAATAAATTCATATATTGATATGAAAGGACAACCACTAGACATCCATGGACCCGTACGGCCATTTTTGATTCAGAAAAAGTGACCGTCCGGATGGGATTCGAACCCACGACCACGAGGCCCAGCAGCAGGAGCGCTACCCACTAGGCCACCGCGGCCCTCTATTCTTAATTTTAAAATAATTTTCTTCGTTCTGTAAATTATGATCTACAGACGAATTGATTTAGTTTCGCGTTATTAAGAGAATTTTAAAATCGCTTTCTACGTTCAGAAAATTGAAATGGTAATTATAATTTGTGGATTTATTGTGTGTAATATGAATATGTCTTCAGATAATATACCTGGAGGGCTAATCGATTTTCGATGGGGTAAGTACACCCAATTAAATTAATGCGATTGGATACCATCCCCGACTTAGAGAGTGGAAATTATGTTTAACAACGGATCAAGTATTAATTTCGATTCGAAGGAGGAATTATTATAAAGTGATTCAAATTGATTAACAATTTTCTTCTATATAAAAAAAAAACATACTGAGAAGTTAAAGTGTGAAATTAATTCCCTGATTAAAAATTAAAATTATTTCGTAATATTTCACATTTTCTATTACAAAAATACTGAGAAATTTCTCAAGATTATTTCGTATTTTTTCACATCTTCTATTACAAAAAAAAATACTGAGAAATTCTTAGAGACACCAAGGGCGGAAATTTTTTGCATGCCTTGGCGTGTTCGCATTTTACAAGATTTGTGTAAAAATAGGAAGGCACGTAACCCTTTTAATGGCGTCAGCGTCGGCGGTATGTTCCCGCAGGAATCTCCGCAAATATGTTTGGACACTCCGGACAATTAATTGGGGACGCGTCCGGAAAATTGACGGGAAAATTGGATGCCGGATCGGAATTGATCGCGTTTAAATTCCGAACGAACGAACGAACGAACGAAATTCCTTCTCGTAAAATAATAAGATTTTAAATTTAAGTGATAAGCGAAAACAAAAAAAAAACAAAACCATAATGCACTTGGATTTCTTCAGAAACATAACCTAGATTTAGTTGTCGGTGTTTCCTGAAATTTTCCAATTCGTGGCAATTGTTTTTATATTTTTTTTTTAACGTCCGGATGATGGCGCGTCTTCGCAACGACTTCCCAGTTATCGTGCAATAATTTCAAAAATTGCGAGATTAATGCACTTGGATTTCTTCAGAAACATAACCTAGATTTAGTTGTCGGTGTTTCCTGAAATTTTCCAATTCGTGGCAATTGTTTTTATATTTTTTTTCATCGTCCGGATGATGGCGCGTCTTCGCAACGACTTCCCAGTTATCGTGCAATAATTTCAAAAATTGCGCGATTAATGCACTTGGATTTCTTCAGAAACATAACCTAGATTTAGTTGTTGGTGTTTCCTGAAATTTTCCAATTCGTGGCAATTGTTTTTATATTTTTTTTTTAACGTCCGGATGATGGCGCGTCTTCGCAACGACTTCCCAGTTATCGTGCAATAATTTCAAAAATTGCGCGATTAATGCACTTGGATTTCTTCAGAAACATAACCTAGATTTAGTTGTTGGTGTTTCCTGAAATTTTCCAATTCGTGGCAATTGTTTTTATATTTTTTTTTAACATCCGGATGATAGCGCGTCTTCGCAACGACTTCCCAGTTATCGTGCAATAATTTCAAAAATTGCGAGATTAATGCACTTGGATTTCTTCAGAAACATAACCTAAATTTAGTTGTTGGTGTTTCCTGAAATTTTCCAATTTGTGGCAATTGTTTTTATATTTTTTTTTTTAACGTCCGGATGATAGCGCGTCTTCGCAACGACTTCCCAGTTATCGTGCAATAATTTCAAAAATTGCGCAATTAATGCACTTGGATTTCTTCAGAAACATAACCTAGATTTAGTTGTTGGTGTTTCCTGAAATTTTCCAATTCGTGGCAATTGTTTTTATATTTTTTTTTAACATCCGGATGATGGCGCGTCTTCGCAACGACTTCCCAGTTATCGTGCAATAATTTCAAAAATTGCGCAATTAATGCACTTGGATTTCTTCAGAAACATAACCTAGATTTAGTTGTTGGTGTTTCCTGAAATTTTCCAATTCGTGGCAATTGTTTTTATATTTTTTTTTAACATCCGGATGATGGCGCGTCTTCGCAACGACTTCCCAGTTATCGTGCAATAATTTCAAAAATTGCGCGATTAATGCACTTGGATTTCTCCAGAAACATAACCTAGATTTAGTTGTTGGTGTTTCCTGAAATTTTCCAATTTGCGGCAATTGTTTTTATATTTTTTTTTAACGTCCGGATGATAGCGCGTCTTCGCAACGACTTCCCAGTTATCGTGCAATAATTTCAAAAATTGCGAGATTAATGCACTTGGATTTCTCCAGAAACATAACCTAGATTTAGTTGTTGGTGTTTCCAGAAATTTTCCAATTTGCGGCAATTGTTTTTATATTTTTTTTTAACGTCCGGATGATAGCGCGTCTTCGCAACGACTTCCCAGTTATCGTGCAATAATTTCAAAAATTGCGAGATTAATGCACTTGGATTTCTCCAGAAACATAACCTAGATTTAGTTGTTGGTGTTTCCAGAAATTTTCCAATTTGCGGCAATTGTTTTTATTTTTTTTTTTAACGTCCGGATGATAGCGCGTCTTCGCAACGACTTCCCAGTTATCGTGCAATAATTTCAAAAATTGCGAGATTAATGCACTTGGATTTCTTCAGAAACATAACCTAGATTTAGTTGTTGGTGTTTCCTGAAATTTTCCAATTTCTAGCAATTGTTTTTATATTTTTTTTTAAACCTAATTGTTTTCATTACGGTAAATGTGTAACAATACACCCCTTATCAAAACAGTACGTCTCCGTTCGTGTAACCCTTAATTAGCTGTAATGTTCGTTCATGTGTAACATTAGTATCCATCACAATCCATCCCCAGCCAGAACAATTCACCCTTACGGCGCAATATAACCCCTCCTTCCAGACTGATGAGAACGATGAACCATCCCCTAAAACACATTAGATATGAACCCGCAACCGCGTTAACATCCCTCCGACGTTTAAATCTAAACATCTTACGCATCTCACATTAAAGCAGATTAGCAATTATTTAATTCCACTCTCGGCGCAAATTTTTTTTTTCGAAAAGTTGCGGACTCTTCATAAAAAGTTAGTTTCCCGAGAAGGGTGGAAAAGTTTCCGCTAGATGTATTATTCCTGTATTAATAAAAACTCAGGAAAGTTTTATATATTTATAGAAAAAGTGTCAGCGCAGAACATCTGACGCCCAAACTAGAAACTAAAAAAAAAAAAAAAGTTCGCTTCACTTTCCATACATATTCAATAAAGTCCTAATTGGCCGTCCGCTTTTTCGGCCCCACCTATGCAAATCCGCCCGAAGTTTCCGGCCGATTTGCATGAACGATTCGCGGCGGCAAAAATCAAATTTGAATTTGAATATTTCCGCGTCTTGATGGCGCCGCCGAGAGAGAGAGAGAGAGGAAAATGCAAAAGTCTTCCGCGTAAAACGCGAATGCAAATGGAAAACGTCGAATGCACCGAGTTCTCTCATTGTATTGGGATATTTGCATATTCCCCGTGCGCTTCCGGAATGGAAATATTCCGGGATTCTTTGTTTATTTAATTTTGAAGTAGATTTTTTTTACAGAAAAAAATACTTTTGCGCTACACTGCACTACGCAATGCTACGCAGCGCTACGCAACGCAACGTCACGCAGCGCTACGCAACGCCACGCAACGCTACGCAGCGCTACGCCGCGCTTCGCCGTAACATTTTATTTATACAAAATACTAATCCGCTGTAATATTTTACAACTGCGTTCACAAACAGTGACCACGAAGAGTGTTTCGCAATTATCCATCCACAAGGGACGGAATATCTCCGCGAATCAGATATAAATCCCGAAGTTTTAGGTAAATGGAACCGCCCGACGGAAAGTTAACTCCGCACAGCGTTCAATTCAAACGAAACTATTCGCCGATAGTGGAAGTCTTTTGTGGAAAACTATCGCGCCCCAAGGAACTATTTCCACTCCGGCGACGATTATTATTAACTGCGATCGATCCGTATTATTCTCCAGTTGATTTTCTAAAGGGTATACATATTTATCAGTATTTCGAAAAAACATTTATTTTCTTTTTCCACAATTTTCGTTCAATTCGATGTAACCATCATCGTTTTAAAATTACAGACCAGAAAGGGTTGAAATTTACCAGTGGAGAACCTTGAGGAACACCTTGTTGAAGCTTAACGAGATGAAGTTTTTCTTCATATTTTTGAAACAGCACAATGCGATTCTAGAAATAATTGTTTAGGACCGATATTAAAAATGCAATTGTACGAATTTTCTTTCCTTAAGGATAACCGAAAGAACAAACGACGCAACAAGAAACGGATAATGACGTTAACAAGTTCCACCCCGTAATGCATTCGGAGCGCAAACAAATTATCCTCGGTAATAAATAATGAATTCGGTATTTACGTTGCAGTAATGAAAGGTAAGAGAAAATGTCGAAAGACCGAGCGCAAGAAAACATTCTCTCTCTACGCCGCCCCCCCTCGGGCCATAAATAACGAAGTTGGCTTTTTCATAAAGCCTCCATTTTTGAATTTCATTCCTTTAAAGCGTAATATTATGCGAATAATTTAAACGCCGGGGACAATGGGGCCATCAAAAGCGCGCGTGGGCGACCGGGGGCGAAACGGGGGACGGGGGATGCCGTCGCCGCTCGCTCGCTTTCACCCCTCTCCATTGGCCATTTTTTTTTTAATTATTCTTTCGGGCCGTCGCGGTTATTCCCCTATTTGCCATCCAATCTTAACGGTAATAGAGCTTTTTTATGTCGTCGGTACGATGTAAAACTCTCCTCAAATCGGGTGCTTTGTTCGATATTAAGTATTTCGTATTTTCTTTGGTTTAATTATTACACGGGCATTAAAAAAAAGGTCTAAAACAAATTAACGAAAATTATCATCATCATCCTGATGGACTCAAGAATCGGAATTTGAAGTAATTTTTCAATTATCTCAAACCGTTCACGAGATATCCACCTATATGCTAAAAAACAAATGAACGAAAAATTATTTTATAACTGCGTTATCGTCTTGAAGGTCACAGAAATCCGAATTTGAAGTCATTTTTCATTTATCATCAACCGTTCACGAGATATTCACCTATATGCTAAAAAACAAATGAACTAAACATGATTTTATTGGTGCATTATCTTCGCGATGAACACAGAAATCTGAATTTGAAATAATTTTTCAATTACCTCTAACCGTTAACGAGATATCCACCTATATGCTAGAAAAACAAATGATCTAAAAATTATTTTATTGGTGCATTGTCTTCTTGATGAACGCAGAAATCCGAATTTGAAGTCAATTTTCAGTTGTCGTCAACCGTTCACGAGATATCTACCTATACGTTAAAAAAGAAATGAACGAGAAAATATTTTATCAACGAATTGCCATCCTCATGGACGCAGGAATTCGAATTTCAAGTAAGTTTTTTATTATCTCCAACCGTTCACGAGATATCCACCTATATGTTAAAAAACAAATGAACTAAAAATTATTTTATTAGTGCATTGTCTTCTTAGCGGACGCAGAAATCTGAATTTGAAGTCAATTTTCAGTTGTCATCAACCGTTCACGAGATATTCGTCTATATGCTAAAAAACAAATGAACGAAAAATTATTTTATTAGTGCACCATCTTCGTGATGAACACAGAAATCTGAATTTGAAATAAGTTTTCAATTATCTCTAACCGTTAACGAGATATTCACCTATATGCTAAAAAACAAATGAACTAAAAAATGTTTTATTAGTGCATAATCTTCTTGATGGACGCAGAAATCCCAATTTGAAGTCCATTTTTATTTGCCATCAACCGTTCACGAGATATTCACCTATATGCTAAAAAACAAATGAACGTAAAATTATTTTATCAACGATTTATCATCTTGATGGACGCATGAATTCGAATTTGAAGTAAGTTTTTTATTATCTCCAACCGTTCACGAGATATCCACCTACATGTTAAAAAACAAATGAACGAAAAATTATTTTATTAGTGCATTGTCTTTTTGGTGGATGCAGAAATCCGAATTTGAAGTCAATTTTCAGTTGTCGTCAACCGTTCACGAGATATTCACTTATATGCTAAAAAACAAATGAACGAAAAATTATTTTATTGGTGCATTATCTTCTTGATGGTCGCAAAAATTCGAATTTGAAGTCAATTTTCCGTTGTCGTCAACCGTTCACGAGATATCCACCTATATGCTAAAAAACAAATTAACGAAAAATTATTTTATCAACAATTTATCATCTTAAGGGGCGCAGGAATTCGAATTTGAAGTAAGTTTTTTATTATCTCCAACCGTTCACGAGATATCCACCTATATGTTAAAAAACAAATGAACGAAAAATGATTTTATTAGTGCATTGTCTTCTTAGCGGACGCAGAAATCCGAATTTGAAGTCAATTTTCAGTTGTTGTCGACCGTTCACGAAATATCCACGTATATGCTAAAAAACAAATGAACGAAAAATTAATTTATTAGTGCACCATTTTCGTGATGAACACAGAAATCCGAATTTGAAGTAATTTTTCAATTATCTCTAACCGTTTACGAGATATACGAGATAGGTGGATATCTCACCTATACGCCAAAAAACAAATGAACGAAAAAATATTTTATCAACGATTTATCATCTTGTTGGACGCAGGAATTCGAATTTGAATTAAGTTTTCAATTATCTCTAACCGTTAACGAGATATCCACCTATATGCTAAAAAACAAATGAACGAAAAATTATTTTATCAACGATTTATCATCTTGATGGACGCAGGAATTCGAATTTAAAGTAAGTTTTCAATTATCTCCAACTGTTCACGAGATATTCACCTATATGCTAAAAAACAAATGAACGAAAAATTATTTTATTAGCGCATTGTCTTCTTGATGGTCGCAAAAATCCGAATTTGAAGTCAATTTTCATTTGTCATCAACCGTTCACAAGATATGCACCTATATGCTAAAAACAATTGAAACCACATACTGTTTTTATTGCGAAATCTGCATCGCTATAGACTGTAGAATGCAAATCTGAAATAAACATTTTATTATCTTCAACCGTTCGCGAGATACTCACCTATATGCAGAAAACAATTGAAGCGACGTATTGTTTTCATTGAAAAAATAGCATCGCCGTAGATTGTAGAATTCTAATCTGAAATAAAAATTTTATTATCTTCAACAGTTCGCAAGATATGCACTTATATGCTAAAAACAATTGAAACCGCATATAGGTGAATATCTCGGGAAAGGTTGAAGATAATACCATTTTTATTTCAGATTTAAGAACTACAATCTTTCGCAATAACAGCAGGATGTAGTTTCAATTGTTTTTAGCGTATAGGCGAATATCTCGCGAACGGTTGAAGATAATACAATTTTTATTTCACATTTAAATACTACAATTTACCGCGTTGATGATTTCGTCATAAAAACAGTGTGTAGTTTCAATTGTTTTTTGCATATAGGTTATTATTTCGCGATCGGTTGAAGATAAAAGAATTTTTACTTCTGAGTTGTGTATGACAGTCCATCGCGACACCGATTTTGCAATAAAAACGATATGTAGTTTCAATTCTTTTTAGCATATGGGTGAATATTTCGCGAACGGTTGAAGATAATGAAATTTTAATTTCAGATTTGTATATTACAGTCCATCACGATGCTGATTTCGCAATAAAAACAATATGTAGTTTCAATTGTTTTTAGCATATAGGTGAATATCTCGCGAACGGTTGAAGATAATACAATTTTTATTTCAGATTTAAATACTAGAATCCATCGCGATCATAATCCTGCACTAAAAATATTTTTTTGTTTTGAATGTTTTTTTTTGCAAATCAAATAGCCGAGATTTCTGGCGAAATGCGGACACCCCGTACATTATTTGTATCGATGCGATCGTTTTTGAATGTTTTTTTTTTGCCTATAGATGAAATGAAAATTTTGAATTCACCCTGTATATTATTTTTTTCGATGAAATAACTTCTGCGAATTCGGTAAATAAATAAAAATCAACCGTTACGTCCGTATATAAATACTCTAAAGTCTTTTGATGGCTCCATTAATAGGACCGACGGGATATTAAAAACAAACATAAATTTGATGTTCGGAGGAGCGGTTTGCTTACGACTCGAAACGTGCACTTTTAAAACATGTAAGAGAGATCGACTCACTAAAGAAAATTGGATGCTGCGTTTTGATGGGGGATTCAGGTTCTTGCAGGTAATGCAAACATTTTCCTTCGTCGTGTTTTTTATTTACTGGAATTTTTCAGCGTTTATCCTTGATTGCTGTGTTTGTCTTACTGAAAGGATTATAAAAATCGTTTAACATCTAACACAAAACAAATTAGAGCTTATTGTACACAACTTTCATATCGAAATGATTAATTATTTAACACACAAATTGCAGCTTTTTATAATATATAATATTATTATTAGCTTTTTATAATATATAATATAATATGTTAATAATATGTTTATATAATATGTATAGATCGAATTCCCACTTTTTGATGATCGAAATTATTGCAGGTAAAAAATTTGAAGTGTAACTAAATTTTTGATTGGACAAATTGTTCAACGTGTAAAAAAAATAAAGTTTGACTGCAATCTTTAATTCTGGTATAAATTTTTGATAATCGAAATTATTGCAGGTAAAAAATTCAACCGTACGAATTATTATCGCCCAAATTGCGATTTGATTGCGGCGCCCCTTTCGCCCTCCCCTCGTGCGCGCCGTTTCCCATTTCGCGAACGATTGCGCCCCATTTGCGATGACGACGGGGGGAATGCCGGGGGGACGATTTGTGCCTCCCCCATCGATATTGTTTCTCCGATAAATCGGGACGAAATGTTGGGGAAACGCGAGGGTCGAAAAACGGGGCACGAATGCTCGAAACGAGGGGGGGACGTCGTGACAAATTATACTTACACTGCGTAAATTCCGAACGACTAATTCCACAATAAATTATTCCGCATTGTCGCAATGATTAACACCGAATGGACTATACGAGAAACAAGATGAAAAAAAAACGCAAACATTAAAAAACTTAACCCTTTGCACTCGTATGTCAACTTATTGTCGACACAATACGTGTTATCACTAATAAACACGAGTGCAAAGGGTTAAATCTTTAACTAGAAATGATTTTAGTAATTAAGTAAATTTATGTATTTTCAAATCCAAAATGATGATTTTTCCACTGATTAAATTAATTTTTTCTCTCTCGCAAATTGGATTAATTTTATATATCGTCAACCGACTGGGCTTGATTAAAATTTCAGCACGAGCGGTAGGGGAGGTGGAACAATGTTAATAATGGAATCACCGAACCCTGAAAACGCCTCCCTTATCACCGGAGAATTTACATTTCTTCCTCCCTCCTCTTTCCACCGAAGAAACTTAGGTCTGGATGCATAATTTATCAATATTGATAAGACCCCCCCGCTAGGCTCTCGCCGACGGGCCTTAATTAACATTTAAAGGAGACAGTGTTGGAACTCGATGTTCTACAATATGATCATCATCATCGGCTTCGGGTGTTAATTATTGATAGTCGACCCAATTATCAGCGCGTAAGGGATGTGTATCCCCAACAACTCGCGTATAATTTGACAGCTTCAGCTTGATTGATGTTATTGGAAGTTTATGGAGCAATTAAGTTTTTATTTTAATTTTGCTATGGTACTTTAAAAATCCCCTATTGATTAGCATATAGGTGGATATCTCGTGAACGGTTCGCGATAATTAAAAATTGACTTCAAATTCGGATTCCTGCGTCCATCAAGAAGACAATGCGCTAATAAAATAATTTTTCGTTCATTTGTTTTTTAGCATATAGGTGGATATCTCGTGAATCGTAGGAGATAATTTAAAAAATCTTTCGGATTCGGACTCTGCAATGTATCAAGATGTAGATTCCGCAATAAAAACAAAATGTAGCTTCAATTGTTTTTTGCATATAGGTGGATATCTCGTGAATAGTTGGAGATAATTAGAAAATTCTTTCAAATTCAGATTCTACGATGTATGAGGATGCTGATTTTACAATAAAAATAATATGCAGTTTCAACTGTTTTTTGCATATAGGTGAATATCTCGCGAATCGTAGGAGATAATCGAGAAATTCTTTCAGATTCGGACTTTACAATGTATCAAGATGTAGATTCCGCAATAAAAACAAAATGTAGCTTCAATTGTTTTTTGCATATAGGTGAATATCTCGTGAATAGTCGGAGATAATTAGAAAATTCTTTCAAATTCAGATTCTACGATGTATGAGGATGCTGATTTTACAATAAAAATAATATGCAGTTTCAACTGTTTTTTGCATATAGGTGAATATCTCGCGAATCGTAGGAGATAATCGAGAAATTCTTTCAGATTCGGACTCTACAGTGTATCAAGATGTAGATTCCGCAATAAAAACAAAATGTAGCTTCAATTGTTTTTTGCATATAGGTGAATATCTCGTGAATAGTCGGTGATAATTAGAAAATTCTGTCAAATTCAGATTCTACGATATACGAGGATGCTGATTTCACAATAAAAACAATATGTAGTTTCAATTGTTTTTTGCATATAGGTGAATATCTCGTGAATCGTAGGAGATAATTGAAAAATTCTTTCGGATTCGGACTCTACAACGTATCAAGATGTTGATTTCGTGATAAAAATAATATGCAGTTTCAATTGTTTTTTGCATATAGGTGAATATTTCGTTAACGGTTGAAGATAATAACATTTTTACTTCAGATTTGT
The DNA here is from genome assembly GCA_910593695.2 of Ocypus olens. Lineage (NCBI taxonomy): Eukaryota > Metazoa > Arthropoda > Insecta > Coleoptera > Staphylinidae > Ocypus > Ocypus olens. Next base: position 38,896,113 of record OU343065.1, on the reverse strand, counting down.
ATATTGCAGTTCATCACGATGCTGATTTTGCAATAAAAGCAATATGTAGTTTCAATTGTTTTTTGCATATAGGTGAATATCTCGTGAATCGTAGGAGATAATTGAGAAATTCTTTCGGATTCGGACTCTACAACGTATCAAGATGTTAATTTCGTGATAAACATAATATGCAGTTTCAATTGTTTTTTGCATATAGGTGAATATCTCGCAAACGGTTGGAGGTGGTAAAATTTTTATTTCAGATTTGAATACTGATATACATCACGATCACATTTCTGTCAGAAAAATGATTTGGTATTTCGAGAATTAGACGAATTTCGAGAATTATTATCTCTGAAAATATGTGATTAATTAGTTTTTTACGTGGTAAAGCATTTCTGTATTATATTGATTGATTGAAAATATGTTTTACCGTAAGTAGACTGCGTAGATACTTTCATTATACATTTTTTTTGTACGTTTTTGTACTTTGATTATTTTTCTTTTATCGTAATTAACTTTCATTATACAATTTTTTTGTGCAATAATTATACTTTGATTATTTTTACTTTGATTATTATTTTTTTTTTGTCGTAATTAACTTTCATTATAGAATTTTTTTGTGCAATAATCATACTTTGATTATTTTTACTTTGATTATTATTTTTTTTTTGTCGTAATTAACTTTCATTATAGAATTTTTTTGTGCAATAATTATACTTTGATTATTTTTACTTTGATTATTATTTTTTTTTTGTCGTAATTAACTTTCATTATAGAATTTTTTTGTGCAATAATTATACTTTGATTATTTTTACTTTGATTATTTTTTTTTTTTTGTCGTAATTAACTTTCATTATAGAATTTTTTTGTGCAATAATCATACTTTGATTATTTTTACTTTGATTATTATTTTTTTTTTGTCGTAATTAACTTTCATTATACAATTTTTTTGTGCAATAATCATACTTTGATTATTTTTACTTTGATTATTATTTTTTTTTTGTCGTAATTAACTTTCATTATAGAATTTTTTTGTGCAATAATCATACTTTGATTATTTTTACTTTGATTATTATTTTTTTTTTGTCGTAATTAACTTTCATTATAGAATTTTTTTGTGCAATAATCATACTTTGATTATTTTTTTTTTGTCGTAATTAACTTTCATTATAGAATTTTTTTGTGCAATAATCATACTTTGATTATTTTTACTTTGATTATTATTTTTTTTTTGTCGTAATTAACTTTCATTATACAATTTTTTTGTGGAATAATCATACTTTGATTATTTTTACTTTGATTATTTTTTTTTTTTGACGTAATTAACTTTCATTACACTATTTTTTTATGCAATAATCATACTTTGATTATTTTTCTTCGTAATTAAGAATTTTAAGAATTTCATTTCGTCAAGCATCCACTCAGGATCTTAATAAACTCGCTTAAGAACGCAACGTGTGCGTCTGCAGGTACTCCACCGTAAAGCTGTTAAGCTAAAAGCTTTCAAGCTCGCAGACAAATAACTGGAGCACTGGAAACATGCAGCAGCAAGTAAAAGCCATCGAGAAATTTCATTATTACGCGAAAGATGCTCTCGTCGACTGTACAAATATTACTTGCAATTAGTGAGTTATCGTTTCTGATTAAACTGAATTGTGAAAAATGCGCAACGAAAATATTTTGAAGGTAGAAAGGCGTTTCTACGCCCTTTAACGGTGTCTGCAGTACTTATATTCCAATAATAATAATAACTTTATTTACGGATAATATCCTTTTTACAAAAACAATAAGAAAATTAAAGCATAAAAAGCGCATGGTAAAGAAAATAAAAACTAATAAAATAAACATTAAAATTAACTTATTTCAATAACATTATATACAAGTAACTACAAAATCAAATAATGACACTAATAATAATAAGTAATTTCGTTTATGCTGGAGGCTTCTTCAAAGCCCTTGTATAATTAGTTTTTATCTGTATCTTACCTGTTTTTAAAACACTTCTTGTTTGAAAATGGTAATTGTATTACCGAAACTTAAGTCACAAAAATAAATATATAAAGTTAAAAGTGTTTTATTATAATAAGTAATTTCCGTTTCCCCATCACCTTTAAGGTCTCATCGGTGTGGTTAGCTACACTGATGAGACCTTAAAGGTCGAAACCGGTCTGTATGCGTCTGAAGATTTAAAATGTACATAATTATATAAACAATTTTTTTTTTTATTAAATATACTTCCCTTTTTCAAAAAATTTTATGAAAAATTAATGTTGCGCCGTCCGAATTTTTCTCGCTTACATCGCGCGCGCCCCTGAATCGATATTTATTAGACCTGGGGGAAGGCCCCGCGGTATATTATTTATGAAATAAGTTGATGAACGCCGAAAAGCTCGAAGGCATCCGCACCTACCACCCGCCACTCTCGTCTATTAAATAATTCACAAGGTTGGAGTACCATTTTTCTTGTACACTGCGGCCTTAATAAATATTTACCGCAGCCATCTTACCCCAAAAAACGTCTGTCGCGTTTAATATTTGCGAATTTCAGTGCACATTTCAACGCAGCGATAAATGCCCCGGCGCATCCACCATTAAAATGAATGTGTAATAATTTAGAATTGTCGAACGTAAAATCGACAAAATTGCGAAACCTGCAACTATGCGTCACCCGTTTGCAGCGGTTATATCCAGCAGGATGGGGCGGGGGAAAAAATGCAAACATATGTTTATTCGGGCAAATATGATGGTGCGCGCCATGTATCAATTAGCCAACGTTACACCGGGTAAATATTGGCGCGCTACTGCTGTGAATTATCGGTACCCACATGCGTGTATTATGGAAACGGCCAAATACCGCTTTTGTGCAAACATCGTACGCCAATGTTTAATTTTCGTAACGAGCGACAATTGGAAATTGTGCGCTATTTCAATTGAATTCGCTCTAAACCCATTATCCGCGTTAATTTTGTTGAATTGTTTAAATTGAAAAATAGAATAATGTGTTTGTTTTCGATAACAATTACTATGAAAATAATAACACATTGTTTCCCATTTATTTAGGCTTATGTTTAACATTACGACCATAGCAGGTTATATACAATTCGTACCCGAACACGGTTACAAAAGATTGACTCTAAAACCATATCAGGTTACGTACAATTCGTACCCGAACATGGTTACAAAAGATTGACTCTAAAATCGTATTCGGTTACTACTTACTACATCGTACCCGAACACGGTTATAAAGGATTGACTCTAAAATCGTATCAAGTTAGATAGATACAAGTCGTACCCGAACATGGTTACAAAAGATTGACTCTAAAACCATATCAGGTTACATACAATTCGTATCCAAACACGGTTACAAAAGATTGACTCTAAAATCGTATTCAGTTACTACTTATTACATCGTACCCGAACACGGTTATGAAGGATTGACTCTAAAATCGTATCAAGTTAGATAGATACAAGTCGTACCCGAACATGGTTACAAAAGATTGACTCTAAAACCATATCAGGTTACATACAATTCGTATCCAAACACGGTTACAAAAGATTGACTCTAAAATCGTATTCAGTTACTACTTATTACATCGTACCCGAACACGGTTATGAAGGATTGACTCTAAAATCGTATCAAGTTAGATAGATACAAGTCGTACTCGAACATGTTTACAAAAGATTGACTCTAAAACCATATCAGGTTACATACAATTCGTACCCGAACACGGTTACAAAAGATTGACTCTAAAATCGTATTCGGTTACTACTTACTACATCGTACCCGAACACGGTTATGAAGGATTGACTCTAAAATCGTATCAAGTTAGATACAAGTCGTACCCGAAAATGGTTACAAAAGATTGACTCTAAAACCATATCAGGTCACATACAATTCGTACCCGAACATGGTTACAAAAGATTGACTCTAAAATCGTATTCGGTTACTACTTATTACATCGTACCCGAACACGGTTATAAAGGATTGACTCTAAAAATAAACAAGTTTCAAGTGCCCGAATGACAAATTTTCAAGTGCGGAAAATGACATTTTTTACGTGTCAAAAATGGCATTTTTCCAGTGCCAAAGATGACAATTTCTGACTGTCAAAAATGACACATTTCAACTGGCAAATATGTTTATGTTCAACTGCCTAATATGGCAATTTTCAACTTTGAAAAGTGAACATTTTCAAGTGATGAAAAAGAATAATTTTCGACTGGCAAAATGAACAAGTTTTTTAAGTACAAAAATGGACAATTTTCAACTGACAAAAATGACAATTTCCAACTGTCAAAAGTGACAATTTTTGACCGTGAAAATAACTATTTTCAAGTGCCAAAAAACAATTTCAAGTACCAAAAATGACAATTTTAAACTGTCAAAAATGACAATTCTTAACTATCAAAACCATATCTAACCGTCAAAAATGACAATTTTCAACTGTGAAAAATGTCCATATTTAAGTGCCAAGAAAGATAATTTCCAACGGAAAATTTGCAAGCCGAAACCGACAATTTTCAACTGTCAAAATTGACCATTTTTTATGCACTGCGCAAAGTTTTGCACTTCTTAAGAACAAAAATACCACCGCCATTTTGTGAGTATTATTCATGATTATTTTTTTTACCACTGACCGAAAACATCAGTTTGATGGAAAAACTTCCGTTTAATTATATTATTACTTCAAGTGTCAAAAATACCCAAAACTAACAATGTTCAACTGTCAAGAATGACCATTTTCAACTAACAAAAATGACATTTTCAACTATAAATAGTGTCCATTTTCACGTACAAAAAAACTGCCAAAATGGGAAATTTTTTTAAGTGTCCGAATGACAATTTTCAAATGCCGAAAATGACAATTTTTAAGTTCCCAACTGCCAAAAGTGACCATTTTCTACTGTAAAAATGATTATTTTCATGTGCCAAAAAAGACCAATTTCAAGTGCCAAAATGCACAATTTTCAACTGACAAAAATGACAATTTCCAAATGTCAAAAATGACATTTTTCAACTGACAAAATTGACCATTTCCAAATGTCAAAAATGACAATTTTTAACTGTGAAAAGTGTCAATTTTTAAGTGACAATTTTCAACGGCCAAAATGGAAAATTTTCAAGTGCAAACAATTACAATTTTCAACTGTCGAAATGACCATTTTTAACTGCCAAAAATTACAATTTTCAACTGTAAAAAGTGATCATTTTTAAGTACAATTTTCGACTGACAAAATGGATTATTTTCAAGTGAATAAATGATAATTTTCAAGTGCCAAAAATGACAATTTCCAACTGTCAAAAGTGACCATTTTTAACTGTAAACATGATCATATTCAAGTGCCAAAAGTGCACAATTTTCAACTAACAAAAATGACAATTTCCAAATGTCAAAAATGATATTTTCAAATATCAAAAAGTGAAAAGTGTTAATTTTTGATTGACAATTTTCGACTGCCAAAATGAATTATTTTCAAGTGCACAGAAGATAATTTTCAAGTGCCGAAAATAACAATTTTCAAGTGCCAACAATGACATTTTCCAACTGTCAAAAGTGACAATTTTTAACTGTAAACAAGTGCCAAAAGTGCACAATTTTGAACTGACAAAAATGACAATTTCCAAATGTCAAAAATGATAATTTTCAACTGTAAAAAGTGTTAATTTTTAAGTGACAATTTTTAACTGCCAAAATGGAAAATTTTCAAGTGCAAAAAATGACAATTTCCAACTGTCGAAATGACTATTTTTAACTGTAAACATGATCGTTTTCAAGTGCCAAAAGAGCATAATTTTCAACTGACAAAAATGACAATTTCCAAATGTCAAAAATGACAATTTTGAACTGTGAAAAGTGTCATTTTTTAAGACAATTTTCAAGTGCAAAAAATGACAATTTCCAACTGTTAAAAATGACAATTTGCAACTGTCTAACTGAACATTTTTACTGCCAAATTGACCATTTTCAAGTGTCAAAAATGATAATTTTCAACTATGAAAAGTGTCCTGATTTTAAGTGCAAAGAAAGACAATTTTGAACTGCAAAAATTGAAAAATTGTGTCCAACTGCCAAAAGTAACCATTTTTGACTGTAAAAATGACCATTCTCAAGTGTAAAAAAAGTCAGTATATAAGTGTCTATCAACTTTTAGAAACTTTTCAAGGCCACGGAACGCTTTCACCATTTACCAAACGCTCCGTCTAAAATACTAAACGCGTAAAGTGTGAAAAGAAAATGTTTTAAAAATTGCAACCCCTTAAATAAATCACATAATAAGTTAATTCGGCCACGAAAATTGAGGTTTAAAATTAGCACACGGATTGACTCTAAAACCATATCCGGTTACATACAATTAGTATCCAAACACGGTTACAAAAGATTGACTCTAAAATCGTATTCGGTTACTACTTACTACATCGTACCCGAACACGGTTATGAAGGATTAACTCTAAAATCGTATCAAGTTAGATACAAGTCGTACCCGAACACGGTAACCTTAAAACCATATCAGGCTACGTACGAGTCATACCCGAACACGGTTATAAAGTACAGTCCTTACAACCCTATCAGTTTACATGTTGATCGTAGCCGAATACTGTCGTAAAAGACAGACTTCAAAACTGTATCAGGTTACTCACAAAAGACATTTTTTATAGCCATATCAGGTTGTCTATTAATCCCCGAACATGGTTGAAATTGACATGAAAAAACAGACCTTACAACCATGTTGGTGGTACCCGAACATGGCTATAGAAGTCGGGACTTATAACCATGCCGGGTTACCAATAAATTTATTTTACTTACATATATTATTACTACAGTAATAAGAGGAAATAATACTCTCTCCTTTTAAATGATAATAAGCGCGTAACAATTACTGTGTGTCTAATTTTCTTGTTGTTTCTTGTTGTTTCTTGTTGTTAAAACTAAGCATTGCTGTTAGATAACAACTGCATCTTGTTATTAATAATAATTAATTGTACAAAGAAAACTTACCTATAGCGGTGAAAATTCCCCAGAACCTGGTGAACGCCTGCAGAAACTTGAAAATCGTCTCACGCCAATTCCGCGCACTACCCTCCCCAACATTATGAGTTCTCTGGTTGTTGTTGATCGTTGGGTGTCCTCCTCCTCCTCCTCCTCCTCCTCCTCCTCCACCACCGCCACCCTCGTTGTTTACGAGGATCGAGGGGGCGCCACTCACACCGGGATACATGGCTCTCACCTCACACAACAGACAGCGGCCACAACAAATAACTTTTTTACTCTTTCTTCCCTCAGCGAAATTTCGACCCCATCGACTGAGACGACGGCGACGCCGACATCTCTAAACGCGGTGGAGAACTACGACGCGCGGTTTATATCCTGGGCGTTTTTTCTAATTTTTTTTTTTTTGTGTTAATTTAGGGAGGATGCAGAAGTCAGATCTGCACCGTGTTCGGAGGCAGACTGCCAACGGAAACTTGGCGGCCGGCGCCAAAGGGATGCTGCGAGGGTGGGGACGCCGGCGCCGACGCTGCGGTTGCGCGACGGCGACGGCATCGGCTTCGAACCCCCGCCGTCACATGATATATACGTCCCCCCTTCTTACTTTTGCTCAAAAAAAGCACTAAAAATGATTTCCTGTACAAACCACCGGTTCGATTCGGGGTTTCTATGCATCATTCGAAAGATCTCATCATCACGCATCAAAAAAAGTACTTTCGCGCGAACAAATGTCAATTTTAAGGGTCCCCCCTTCTTACTTTTCCTCAAAAAAAGTACTAAAAATGATTTCCTGTAAAAACCACTGGCTCGATTCGGACTTTCTATGCATCATTCGAAAGATCTCATCAAGACGCATCAGAAAAAGTACTTTCGCACTAACAAATGTCAATTTTAAGGGTCCCCCCTTCTTACTTTATCTCAAAAAAGCACTAAAAATTATTTCCTCCAAAAACCACCGATTCGATTCGGACTTTCTATGCATCATTCGAAAGATCTCATCAAGACGCATCAGAAAAAGTACTTTCGCACAAAAAAATGTCAATTTCAAGGGTCCCCCCTTCTTACTTTATCTCAAAAAAAAGCACTAAAAATGATTTCCTCCAAAAACCACCGATTCGATTCAGACTTTCTATGCATAATTCGAAAGATCTCATCAAGACGCATCAGAAAAAGTACTTTCGCGCGAACAAATGTCAATTTTAAGGAGCCCCCCTTCTTACTTTATCTCAAAAAAAGCACTAAAAATGATTTCCTCCAAAAACCACCGATTCGATTCGGACTTTCTATGCATAATTCGAAAGATCTCATCAAGACGCATCAGAAAAAGTACTTTCGCACGAAAAAATGTCAATTTTAAGGGTCCCCCTTCTTACTTTATCTCAAAAAAAGCACTAAAATTGATTTCCTCCAAAAACCACCGATTCGATTCGGACTTTCTATGCATAATTCGAAAGATCTCATCAAGACGCATCAGAAAAAGTACTTTCGCGCGAACAAATGTCAATTTCAAGGGTCCCCCCTTCTTACTTTTGCTCAAAAAAAGCACTAAAAATGATTTCCTCCAAAAACCACCGATTCGATTCAGACTTTCCATGCATAATTCGAAAGATCTCATCAAGACGCATCAGAAAAAGTACTTTCGCGCGAACAAATGTCAATTTTAAGGAGCCCCCCTTCTTACTTTATCTCAAAAAAAGCACTAAAAATGATTTCCTCCAAAAACCACCGATTCGATTCGGACTTTCTATGCATAATTCGAAAGATCTCATCAAGACGCATCAGAAAAAGTACTTTCGCACGAAAAAATGTCAATTTTAAGGGTCCCCCCTTCTTACTTTATCTCAAAAAAAGCACTAAAAATGATTTCCTCCAAAAACCACCGATTCGATTCGGACTTTCTATGCATCATTCGAAAGATCTCATCAAGACGCATCAGAAAAAGTACTTTCGCACAAAAAAATGTCAATTTCAAGGGTCCCCCCTTCTTACTTTATCTCAAAAAAAAGCACTAAAAATGATTTCCTCCAAAAACCACCGATTCGATTCAGACTTTCCATGCATAATTCGAAAGATCTCATCAAGACGCATCAGAAAAAGTACTTTCGCGCGAACAAATGTCAATTTTAAGGAGCCCCCCTTCTTACTTTATCTCAAAAAAAGCACTAAAAATGATTTCCTCCAAAAACCACCGATTCGATTCGGACTTTCTATGCATAATTCGAAAGATCTCATCAAGACGCATCAGAAAAAGTACTTTCGCACGAAAAAATGTCAATTTTAAGGGTCCCCCTTCTTACTTTATCTCAAAAAAAGCACTAAAATTGATTTCCTCCAAAAACCACCGATTCGATTCGGACTTTCTATGCATAATTCGAAAGATCTCATCAAGACGCATCAGAAAAAGTACTTTCGCGCGAACAAATGTCAATTTCAAGGGTCCCCCCTTCTTACTTTTGCTCAAAAAAAGCACTAAAAATGATTTCCTCCAAAAACCACCGGTTCGATTCGAACTTTCTATGCATCATTCGAAAGATCTCATCAAGACGCATCAGAAAAAGTACTTTCGCACAAAAAAATGTCAATTTCAAGGGTCCCCCCTTCTTACTTTATCTCAAAAAAAAGCACTAAAAATGATTTCCTCCAAAAACCACCGATTCGATTCAGACTTTCTATGCATAATTCGAAAGATCTCATCAAGACGCATCAGAAAAAGTACTTTCGCGCGAACAAATGTCAATTTTAAGGAGCCCCCCTTCTTACTTTATCTCAAAAAAAGCACTAAAAATGATTTCCTCCAAAAACCACCGATTCGATTCGGACTTTCTATGCATAATTCGAAAGATCTCATCAAGACGCATCAGAAAAAGTACTTTCGCACGAAAAAATGTCAATTTTAAGGGTCCCCCTTCTTACTTTATCTCAAAAAAAGCACTAAAATTGATTTCCTCCAAAAACCACCGATTCGATTCGGACTTTCTATGCATAATTCGAAAGATCTCATTAAAACGCATCAAAAAAAGTACTTTCGCACGAAAAAATGTCAATTTTAAGGGTCCCCCCTTCTTACTTTATCTCAAAAAAAGCACTAAAAATTATTTCCTGCAAAAACCACCGATTCGATTCGGATTTTCTATGCATAATTCGAAAGATCTCATCAAGACGCATCAGAAAAAGTACTTTCGCGCGAACAAATGTCAATTTTAAGGAGCCCCCCTTCTTACTTTATCTCAAAAAAAGCACTAAAAATGATTTCCTCCAAAAACCACCGATTCGATTCGGACTTTCTATGCATAATTCGAAAGATCTCATCAAGACGCATCAGAAAAAGTACTTTCGCGCGAACAAATGTCAATTTCAAGGGTCCCCCCTTCTTACTTTTGCTCAAAAAAAGCACTAAAAATGATTTCCTCCAAAAACCACCGATTCGATTCGGACTTTCTATGCATCATTCGAAAGATCTCATCAAGACGCATCAGAAAAAGTACTTTCGCACGAACAAATGTCAATTTCAAGGGTCCCCCCTTCTTACTTTTGCTCAAAAAAAGCACTAAAAATGATTTCCTCCAAAAACCACCGATTCGATTCGGACTTTCTATGCATAATTCGAAAGATCTCATCAAGACGCATCAGAAAAAGTACTTTCGCGCGAACAAATGTCAATTTTAAGGAGCCCCCCTTCTTACTTTATCTCAAAAAAAGCACTAAAAATGATTTCCTCCAAAAACCACCGATTCGATTCGGACTTTCTATGCATAATTCGAAAGATCTCATCAAGACGCATCAGAAAAAGTACTTTCGCACGAACAAATGTCAATTTCAAGGGTCCCCCCTTCTTACTTTTGCTCAAAAAAAGCACTAAAAATGATTTCCTCCAAAAACCACCGATTCGATTCGGGGTTTCTATGCATAATTCGAAAGATCTCATCAAGACGCATCAGAAAAAGTACTTTCGCGCGAACAAATGTCAATTTTAAGGAGCCCCCCTTCTTACTTTATCTCAAAAAAAGCACTAAAAATGATTTCCTCCAAAAACCACCGATTCGATTCGGACTTTCTATGCATAATTCGAAAGATCTCATCAAGACGCATCAGAAAAAGTACTTTCGCACGAACAAATGTCAATTTCAAGGGTCCCCCCTTCTTACTTTTGCTCAAAAAAAGCATTAAAAATGATTTCCTCCAAAAACCACCGATTCGATTCGGGGTTTCTATGCATAATTCGAAAGATCTCATCAAGACGCATCAGAAAAAGTACTTTCGCGCGAACAAATGTCAATTTTAAGGAGCCCCCCTTCTTACTTTATCTCAAAAAAAGCACTAAAAATGATTTCCTCCAAAAACCACCGATTCGATTCGGACTTTCTATGCATAATTCGAAAGATCTCATCAAGACGCATCAGAAAAAGTACTTTCGCACGAACAAATGTCAATTTCAAGGGTCCCCCCTTCTTACTTTTGCTCAAAAAAAGCATTAAAAATGATTTCCTCCAAAAACCACCGATTCGATTCGGGGTTTCTATGCATCATTCGAAAGATCTCATCAAGACGCATTAGAAAAAGTACTTTTGCACGAAAAAATGTCAATTTCAAGGGTCCCCCCTTCTTACTTTTTCTCAAAAAAAGCACTAAAAATGATTTCCTGTACAAACCACCGGTTCGATTCCGGGTTTCTATACGCCATTCGAAAGATCGCTTCAAGACGCTTCAGAAAAGGTACTTTCGCACGAACAAATGTCAATTTCAAGGGTCCCCCCTTCTTACTTTTGCTCAAAAAAAGCACTAAAAATGATTTCCTGTAAAAACCACCTGTTCGATTCGGGATTTCTATGCATCATTCGAAAGATCTCATCAAGACGCATCAGAAAAAGTACTTTCGCACGAAAAAATGTCAATTTCAAGGGTCCCCCCTTCTTACTTTTGCTCAAAAAAGGCACTAAAAATGATTTCCTGTAAAAACCACCGGTTCGATTCGGGGTTTCTATGCGTCATTCGAAAGATCTCATCAAGACGCATCAGAAAAGGTACTTTCGTCAATTTCAAGCGCGTGTCGCGCCCGCAAAGAAAACTTGAAAATGATAAAAATCGAAAAAATCACATTTTTTTTTTAATAATCATTTATTTATTCCACCAAAACTTACAAACATATTAAGTTAATAAACAGCTTATTCAATATATAGTTATACACCACCCTATTCTAATTAATTAATAGCTGGAAGGCACAGCGCGCGCGGTAGCAACTTCGCGACCGCTGAAACTTGTTGAGGACGAGCCCTACACTTCCTCCCTTTGGGCGTTCAGGAGCGCGTAGAACGAGAAGGACCTCTTCACCACCTACATTCACACCAGTAATTATTATCCGGAAACTGTGCGCCTCTGTGTGTGTGTAATCACGAAAACAACTTTACCTCCGTGTAAGTCTGCAAGTCCAGATTCACCATTCCTCCGATGGCCAAAGGGTTTATCTCATTATCATGTACAAAATATATTTCGCTGATTTCGGATTGTTCCACCATGCACTGTCGTAAATTGCGAACGATGTATCTTCCAATTTAAATGTTTTTATTAAAAAAAAAAAATACTGACGTTTAAGGTAAATTTAGGGAGAAGTCGTAGTTGTGTTGTAAGTGTTAAAATTTTATTAGTCGCAATTAATCCGCCGCGTCGTGGAGATATTTGGCGCAATTAAGTTAATGCCTCCGGCGTAATACCTCTTGGAAAGTTGGAAGCGAGAGGACTGTGACCTGCTCAATTTGCATTTTTAACTTAATTAAAGTGAAAATAATGTTGGCCCATTATGCGATTACACTAATAAAGGGCTGTCTCGCTTTGCAGCTTTCGACAGTTTCCACTAATCCGAGTTGAATATTCTGGAGAACTTTAAAACTTGCCCGTAATAAGAAGAATTCAAATTACAACGCACAGGTACCTTCTGTGTGTGTCCCTGTTTATTACCACTTGTACTATTTAACCCTTTGAGTGCCGGGAGCCGATATATCGGCTCCTGCTACACTGGCGATATATCGGCCCGCGCCTCGTAGCGTATCGTTTCTCGTTTGGTTTTTATAAGCATTTTCCCGAACCCTTGTAAAACTGTGAAATTCGGCCGGCACTAAAAGGGTTAAGAATGTTTACTGTATTTTGTAAATTTATAGAAATCTGTATTGTATGTTATTTGTAACCGAATAAAGTAATTAAAAACCCATCCAAAAATCCTTATCCAGGAATAAGAAGAAACAAGAAGTATTTGTGACCCCCTCCCAAGAAAAGGTAGTCGACCACACCACCATCTTCTGGAGATATGAGGACGGCACATCATCGGCAACCCTACTTACAAAAACGGCCCTTTTAAGGGCCATAAAAACTAATTAATTCTATCGATCTTCCTTGTCAGCTGAATGAATGAATGAATGAATGTGCAATTAGAATTTTAAGAATTGAAATAAAAGATCCTGATACAAAATCTGAAAAATTTTGTGCGAAAATTTGATCAAAAAATGCGAAATTATTTTCCCGCTAAATTACTCTTTTCGTTTCTGCGATCCTGATACAAAATCCGAAAAATTTTGTGTGAAAATTTGATCAAAAAGTGCGAAATTATTTTCCCGCTAAATTACTCTTTACGTTTCTGCGATCCTGATACAAAATCTGAAAAATTTTGTGTAAATTTTTGATCAAAAAGTGCGAAATTATTTTCCCGGTAAATTACTCTTTTCGTTTCTGCGCTCCTGATACAAAATCCGAAAAATTTTGTGTTAAAATTTGATCAAAAAGTGCGAAATTATTTTCTCTTTAAATTACTCTTTTCGTTTCTGCGATCCTGATACAAAATCCGAAAAATTTTGTGTGAATTTTTGATCAAAAAGTGCGAAATTATTTTCCCGCTAAATTACTCTTTTCGTTTCTGCGATCCTGATACAAAATCCGAAAAATTTTGTGTGAAAATTTGATCAAAAAGTGCGAAATTATTTTCCCGCTAAATTACTCTTTACGTTTCTGCGATCCTGATACAAAATCTGAAAAATTTTGTGTAAATTTTTGATCAAAAAGTGCGAAATTATTTTCCCGCTAAATTACTCTTTTCGTTTCTGCGATCCTGATACAAAATCCGAAAAATTTTGTGTGAATTTTTGATCAAAAAGTGCGAAATTATTTTCCCGCTAAATTACTCTTTTCGTTTCTGCGATCCTGATACAAAATCTGAAAAATTTTGTGTGAATATTTTATTAAAAATGCGAAATTTTCACACAAAATTTTTCGGATTTAGTATCAGGATCGCAGGAACGAAAAGAGTAATTTGGCGGGAAAATAATTTCGCACTTTTTGATCAAATTTTCGTACAAAATTTTTCGGATTTAGTATCAGGATCGCAGAAACGAAAAGAGTAATTTACCGGGAAAATAATTTCACACTTTTTGATAAAATATTAACACAAAATTTTGTATCAGGATCGCAGAAACGAAAAGAGTAATTTGGCGGGAAAACAATTTCGCACTTTTTGATCAAAAATTCACACAAAATTTTTCGGATTTAGTATCAGGATCGCAGAAACGAAAAGAGTAATTTGGCGGGAAAATAATTTCGCACTTTTTGATCAAAAATTCACACAAAATTTTTCGGATTTAGTATCAGGATCGCAGAAACGAAAAGAGTAATTTGACGGGAAAATAATTTCGCACTTTTTGATCAAATTTTCAAACAAAATTTTGTATCAGGATCGCAGAAACGAAAAGAGTAATTTTGCAGGGAAAATAATTTCGCACTTTTTGATCAAAATTTCACACAAAATTTTTCGGATTTAGTATCAGGATGATAAATTTTTCTGTTTTAATTTAGGGTAGACATTCTGAACCGGATATTAAATAAATCCATAGAAAGTGCATTTCAAGACATACAATTAATTTCACACCCCCTTTTGTTCGTAATATGAGTTTATGGGGATAATTTGATGATTTTGGGGCTAATTTCATATCCCACGCTTTCATTATCCCCGCGTCTGTGTTTTCAGGATTCAGGAAAAATTAGGGTAGGTAATTAAAACAAGCGTTTAACTATTTCATATATATTTATATATTTTAGAATCTTGTGCATAACAGCCACATATTAATGCTACACAATAGATAAACCGATTTTCAATAATATAACAGAGAAGGAACATGAGAAGTTTTAATACAACGAATAATGTCGACACGGCCGATGGGGTGCTCCCATTCAATTATACGGTATGTCCAAATAAATTTCTTAACAAGCTTGTTTGGATAAAGAAAAGTATTGGATTGATGAGGCTGTTACTTGGTGAAATTCCATAATGTATGTGGTAAGTAAAACACGTGTGTTTGAGAATTTTCACAAATTTTTAATGTCGAACACTGCGACAAATGTTTCGCCACACAGTGGCTTCATCAGGCAGATGATCAATTGCCTGATGAAGCCACTGTGTGGCGAAACATTTGTTGCAGTGTTCGACATTAAAAATTTGTGAAAATTCTCAAACACACGTGTTTTACTTACCACATAGATAAAGAAAAGAATAAAATATGGGTATTTGTACAACTTCAACAATTTTTTCAACTTGAAATTGAATTAAATAATAAGAATTATATGGCAGAAATACTGCTGGTTGACAGCCTTTGAAAATAAAAAAGCTATTTGTATATATTAACACGTTCGCTGCCGCCGCAAGAGTAAAGTCGGACGCGCTGGCGTGTTGGTGGCAGCGAACGTGTTAACCTTTTATTATAATTAACCTTGTCTTTATCCAATGAGAAATTTACTCGCCCGTCGCCGTGTAATTTAATTTAAGAATTATTGCTTACAAGATCCGAAACAGCGCCACATAAAAAAAAAACTCGTGTTCAGTGATATTCCTTATTTACACATCCTATATAACAATTATGCGCTAACAATATGAGGAGGGGGGGAACGAATATAAAAATAAAATCCTAAAATACAAAGCTTAAACCTAAAATATTACATAAGTATCACATTAATATGTATATAATATATTTAAAAAAATTATAAATCGGGCGAATGTTACAGGAATACAGAGGATGTTATCTTGTACGGTGTGTTGAAATAAATTTGTGATTGGAATTCGTTTCGGTTTTAAGAGAAAATTTTTTTTAGGTTGGTGAACGGATCCATTTTGATCTTTTGTTACAAAACTATAAAGGAGTACATTCACGATGTTAACCAAATTTATGATTGGAATTCGTTACGGTTTTGAGAGAAAAGTTTGTGAACGGATCCATTTTGATCTCTCGTTTCAATCTCTAAAGGACAGCATTCACGATGTTAACCATGAGTCAGTGTAGTGCATCTGTTAGCTATTTTATTATGAATTTTGTAGTTGAAATAAAGAATTAGTGTAATTTCAAGTTTGGGTTTTCTATTTTCTATTCGATCTTTTGTTGAGTTCTTAAATTATTCATAGAAAATCACTTGTTGTCTTTTGTTGAGTTCTTAGATTATTAATAGAAAGTCACTTGTTGTTTGCCGAGTGATAGATGCAGCAGTGCTCAATTACTACGCCAGAAAAAAAACTCTTTGGTCGTTAATTCTGTAGACAAGAACGTCCGCTACACTTGAATTCTTTAATACACTTTAAATTCCGATCAAAAATTTACTCAACAGCGCTGGAGATAACGAATGATTTCACTTTCTTCAAAGGGGTTTCACGTTTATTCCTAAGCACATGCAATTACAGCTGAAGGACTCGCGACAAAATGAAGTTTATGCTACACTTGTCATCAACAACTGGATTCGTTTATCCTAACGTAATCACCATCCATAGTTTATTTATAGATTAGAAGTGTCTATAAGGGAGTTAACAATTCACTAGAATCTAACATTGATATACATCACTACATATAATTCCAATTGTGAGCATAAAATCCATTTTATTTATTTATTTACTTGTTAAAAAATGTTCTCAAAGTAAATATACGTATGTATACCCTCTTTTTTGGCAGTGGCTATGGGGTATGAAGAAATGATCTTATTTAACGTGAATGAGACGTACGTACGTACGTACGGGGGTGTTGCAGTATCGACTCTACACACGGTGATTTTGTTTATTGTTTAAATAAACGCCAGTACTTACAAGTTACGTTGTAAGTACTGGCGGATTCAAGGGGGATCTTGAATTAGATTTTAATGAAAATCAAAAATATATGTTCGTACGTAATGGTGTTTACGTTATTTGTAAATAAATAATGAAGAAGATTATCCGTATATAGTTGAATCATTTGTGCTCGATTGAAACTTTTTTTTAATTTTACGTTATTTGTAAATAAATAATGGAGAAGATTCTCCGTATATAGCTGAATCATTTGTGTTTGATTGAAACTTTTTTTTAATTCTCTTTTATTCAATCACCGAATAGAGCAGAAATTGCAACACAATGTAAGCGCAGACGTCTTTACAAAAATTAAAAAAAAAAAACACACCATTTTCTTTTTTTTTGAGCAAAACGACTCAAAAAAATTATAATACTTTCTTCCATTTTATTATTATTTCAGCTAACCCTACTTAATAGAGCGATATTTTTCCTATATCTCATATATTATTAATACCTTGTATTATTTATTCTTAGACAATATACAAATAAGATAAGTTTCCGGGTACTGGACGCGTGATTTTACTTTAAAATAGAACGTTCGGTTCCCTCCCACGTTCGAGAAAAACTGATGCGGTAGAAAAAACGATAGAACCCTAGATCCAGCCCTACAATAAACTATTACACGATTTATAACCTAGAAAACAATTAGAACCTATATACTCTCCGTCCTATCAACTATCACAAATAATGTTTAAGTTGTACGGTATGTTTCAATACGTTTCTCGCTGAAGGGCTTAAAAATATATTAGGTTTTTTTCGATTAGCAAAAAAAAGTAATTTTTATTTTTTTTTAATTAAAAAAATTCTTTGTCGTTACAAACATTCATACTTTACCACAATAGAAATTTTTTTTTAATTAAAAAAAAACTTCTTTGTCGTTACAAACATTCACACTTTACCACAATAGAAAAGAATAGAATGGAATTTGATAATCAAATTGATTTTTATTCGTTTCTACGATTTTTTTTTGCTTATTTTTGACATAAAATTATGAACGACTTCAATTAACGCCTTATTTAAGAGATGACCGCGTAAAAAATTTCGCCATCCATCATTTGATGCGAGAAATAAATATAATTTTTGCCGAATATAGCGCCATCTGTCGCTCATCGAAATTTTTTTTTCGGATAAAAACCCAATATTTTTTAGCGTAGAATCCAAATCTGCAATAAAAAATTGGAGTTCCCGTTTAAGATTTCAAAGTTACCCCCCTTCCTCGACCCGGGGGGAGGTTCACATTTCACACTACATGATAGGGCTCAAAAAATATATTTTTTTGTCTCGATCCGATTCGTATTTGGGGTGAACGGGTGGTCTGAAACACCCTGTATATTTATTTTAACCCAAGCAAGTGTTTTAGTTATTTATCGTCTTTCTATGTTGGTAGTGTGAATTACAAACAGCCAATTAATGATATTATTATTAAATAAGGTTGTTTATAATTTATTTGATATTAAACAAATTAGAAACAACTTTACTTGTTGCAGAAAGCATTAGATAAATACAAGAAAACGAACAACAATATATTCAGGCTACATTTCGTTTTCTTGTATTTATCTAATTATTTGATATTATTATTATTTATTTCGGTTTTCTAAATTTGCAATTATCGTCCTGAACTGTGAAAAAAAAATTATTATAAAATACTAATAAAATTTTATAATAAAACACTTTTAACTTTGTTTTGTATAACTTATATATTTATTTTTGTGACTTAAGTTTCGGTAATACAATTACCATTTTCAAACAAGAAGTTGTCACAAAAATAAATATATAAGTTATACAAAACAAAGTTGAAAGTGTTTTATTATAATATTTAAAATGTATAACGAAGTAGAAGCCTCCAGCAATAATAATAAAATTTTATTGCTCGGATAATAATCACACGAGTGATTACGATGGGGACGTTTCGGCCATTTTGGATTGCTCGAATACTTTTTTTTAAATTAACCTCTTCAGGGACAGAAACACATTTGTGTTTGACGAACACATTTCAAACAAATTCGATTTAGCCCAATACCGCCATCTCGTGTCAAGCTCTGAAAGCTGTTGCAGTTGCACACCTCCCGTCCGGTTCTACTGGCGAGATATCAATTGTTTCGTAAAGGATTTGAAGCTTCGCAATTAATTCGTCCCTGAAGAGGTTAAGCTTGCTCACAACGGCGAGACGTTGAAATAAGCTAATTGACATTATTTGATATTGATTTTTTATGTACATGACAAAAAAAAAATTATATTTGGAAACGGTGATCATGGCATGCGACTCGGCTAGCCGGAACTAGTTTAAAATAGCAATGCTCAGTAAAAATATCATAAACACTATTTTAATTATATGTTGTCCTTTTATAGTTTTACTAAATGAATTCAATCGTGAAGCAAACCAAGTGAATTTTAATTTTAAACCCATTTATTTTATCCTATACTGTTACCATGTCAACAACTCCTTAGCAACGAGTAACGTTAAGGCACCTTCAACAACACTGGTGTTGTAAAGAAGTTCTTAACAACACTAGTGTTGTTATATTATCTTAACGCAACTCGTTGCCATGGAGGTATTGGTAAACAAAGATGACTTCGCTTTTTGACGGTTCTCATTACACATTTTTCAAATTAAAAAAAATAGAAATAGTGTTACGACACACGTTACGTTATTTGCTTTTACATTACTCGAGATTTTAAAAGCACTCGCTCGTGTTTTCAAACTTTTCTCTCGTAATGTAAAAACCTTCGTAACGTTACTTGTATCGTAAATTACTATAACATAATGTTTCACCAAGTGACCAATGAGAAACAAGTACACGACTTATTTACGAGTCCGAAACAATCACACCCACAGAAATAAAGGCCCGAACGACAAACGCAAAATTCATAAATTCGGAAAGAAACGTATTTCGACATACCGTATATATCTAGCGCAAGTTGTGCTCGAGTAACAAATCTTTCACGTACATATTAACAGAATTTTTTTCTTTTTTTTCAGTAGATCTGCTATAGGAATACACAACAACTGTTTTGTTCCGGTTCCGGTTCCGCCTCGAACACGATTCGCTCGCGGCCAACCATGATATATATATATTTTTTTTTCTTCTTCTCGGATGAGTTACGTACACGGTGAAGATCTGGGAGAATGCGAAATGGGTGGAGGAAGTCGTGTGACACATGACGTTTAGTTGCTAGGCTTATAATTATCGACGGGCAGCCGCTCCCCGGTGTCGACCCACTTGCTCTCCTCCATTATCCTCTCGAAGCAGTCGATCAAATAAAGGTACTGAAATAAAAATCCAGAATCAGTAATGTTTCATGATTTCTTTTCATTTTTTCGCTATTTTTTTTAAACTAAAAATGCCAACTCCAATTTCTCAACGGATTATTGGTCAACGTTACAATACACAACTTTTCCCTAATTTAAACAGTCGCAATAGCAATAGTTTTCGAATAAAAAAGTAAAAAGTGAAAATTGAAAATTTTCATTTTTTCTCGATTTTTTGAAAACTAAAAAAGCCAACTCCAATTACTCAACGGATTATTGATCAACGTTGTAATACACAACTTTTCCCTAATTCAACCAGTCGCAATAGCAATAGTTTTCGAATAAAAAAGTAAAAAATGAAAATTGAAAATTTTCATTTTTTCGCGATTTTTTGAAAACTAAAAAAGCCAACTCCAATTTCTCAACGGATT
Organism: Ocypus olens; assembly: GCA_910593695.2. Lineage (NCBI taxonomy): Eukaryota > Metazoa > Arthropoda > Insecta > Coleoptera > Staphylinidae > Ocypus > Ocypus olens. Next base: position 38,875,344 of record OU343065.1, on the reverse strand, counting down.
ATTGATCAACGTTATAATACACAACTTTTCCCTAATTCAACCAGTCGCAATAGCAATAGTTTTCGAATAAAAAAATAAAAAATGAAAATTGAAAATTTTCATTTTTTCGCGATTTTTTGAAAACTAAAAAAGCCAACTCCAATTTCTCAACGGATTATTGATCAACTTAATAATACACAACTTTTCCCTAATTTAACCAGTCGCAATAGCAATAGTTTTCGAATAAAAAAAGTAAAAAATGAAAATTGAAAATTTTCATTTTTTCGCAATTTTTTGAAAACTAAAAAAGCCAACTCCAATTTCTCAATTTGATTATTGATCAACGTTATAATACACAACTTTTCCCTAATTTAAACAGTCGCAATAGCAATAGTTTTCGAATAAAAAAGTAAAAAATGAAAATTGAAAATTTTCATTTTTTCGTGATTTTTTGAAAACTAAAAAAGCCAACTCCAATTTCTCAACGGATTATTGATCAACGTTGTAATACACAACTTTTCCCTAATTTAAACAGTCGCAATAGCAATAGTTTTCGAATAAAAAACTAAAAAATGAAAATTGAAAATTTTCATTTTTTCGCGATTTTTTGAAAACTAAAAAAGCCAACTCCAATTTCTCAACGGATTATTGATCAACGTTGTAATACACAACTTTTCCCTAATTTAAACAGTCGCAATAGCAATAGTTTTCGAATAAAAAACTAAAAAATGAAAATTGAAAATTTTCATTTTTTCGCGATTTTTTGAAAACTAAAAAAGCCAACTCCAATTTCTCAACGGATTATTGATCAACGTTGTAATACACAACTTTTCCCTAATTTAAACAGTCGCAATAGCAATAGTTTTCGAATAAAAAACTAAAAAATGAAAATTGAAAATTTTCATTTTTTCGCGATTTTTTGAAAACTAAGAAAGCCAACTCCAATTTCTCAACGGATTATTGATCAACGTTGTAATACACAACTTTTCCCTAATTTAAACAGTCGCAATAGCAATAGTTTTCGAATAAAAAACTAAAAAATGAAAATTGAAAATTTTCATTTTTTCGCGATTTTTTGAAAACTAAGAAAGCCAACTCCAATTTCTCAACGGATTATTGATCAACTTAATAATACACAACTTTTCCCTAATTTAACCAGTCGCAATAGCAATAGTTTTCGAATAAAAAAATCAAAAATGAAAATTGAAAATTTTCATTTTTTCGCGATTTTTTGAAAACTAAAAAAGCCAACTCCAATTTCTCAACGGATTATTGATCAACGTTGTAATACACAACTTTTCCCTAATTTAAACAGTCGCAATAGCAATAGTTTTCGAATAAAAAACTAAAAAATGAAAATTGAAAATTTTCATTTTTTCGCGATTTTTTGAAAACTAAGAAAGCCAACTCCAATTTCTCAACGGATTATTGATCAACGTTGTAATACACAACTTTTCCCTAATTTAAACAGTCGCAATAGCAATAGTTTTCGAATAAAAAACTAAAAAATGAAAATTGAAAATTTTCATTTTTTCGCGATTTTTTGAAAACTAAGAAAGCCAACTCCAATTTCTCAACGGATTATTGATCAACTTAATAATACACAACTTTTCCCTAATTTAACCAGTCGCAATAGCAATAGTTTTCGAATAAAAAAAGTAAAAAATGAAAATTGAAAATTTTCATTTTTTCGCAATTTTTTGAAAACTAAAAAAGCCAACTCCAATTTCTCAATTTGATTATTGATCAACGTTATAATACACAACTTTTCCCTAATTTAAACAGTCGCAATAGCAATAGTTTTCGAATAAAAAAGTAAAAAGTGAAAATTGAAAATTTTCATTTTTTCGCGATTTTTTGAAAACTAAGAAAGCCAACTCCAATTTCTCAACGGATTATTGATCAACGTTGTAATACACAACTTTTCCCTAATTTAAACAGTCGCAATAGCAATAGTTTTCGAATAAAAAACTAAAAAATGAAAATTGAAAATTTTCATTTTTTCGCGATTTTTTGAAAACTAAAAAAGCCAACTCCAATTTCTCAACGGATTATTGATCAACGTTGTAATACACAACTTTTCCCTAATTTAAACAGTCGCAATAGCAATAGTTTTCGAATAAAAAACTAAAAAATGAAAATTTTCAATTTTCATTTTTTCGCGATTTTTTGAAAACTAAAAAAGCCAACTCCAATTTCTCAACGGATTATTGATCAACGTTGTAATACACAACTTTTCCTAATTTAATCAGTCGCAATAGCAATAGTTTTCAAATAAAAAAGTAAAAAATGAAAATTGAAAATTTTCATTTTTTCGCGATTTTTTGAAAACTAAAAAAGCCAACTCCAATTTCTCAACGGATTATTGATCAACGTTGTAATACACAACTTTTCCCTAATTTAAACAGTCGCAATAGCAATAGTTTTCGAATAAAAAACTAAAAAATGAAAATTGAAAATTTTCATTTTTTCGCGATTTTTTGAAAACTAAAAAAGCCAACTCCAATTTCTCAACGGATTATTGATCAACGTTGTAATACACAACTTTTCCTAATTTAATCAGTCGCAATAGCAATAGTTTTCAAATAAAAAAGTAAAAAATGAAAATTGAAAATTTTCATTTTTTCGCGATTTTTTGAAAACTAAAAAAGCCAACTCCAATTTCTCAACGGATTATTGATCAACGTTGTAATACACAACTTTTCCCTAATTTAAACAGTCGCAATAGCAATAGTTTTCGAATAAAAAACTAAAAAATGAAAATTGAAAATTTTCATTTTTTCGCGATTTTTTGAAAACTAAAAAAGCCAACTCCAATTTCTCAACGGATTATTGATCAACGTTGTAATACACAACTTTTCCTAATTTAATCAGTCGCAATAGCAATAGTTTTCAAATAAAAAAGTAAAAAATGAAAATTGAAAATTTTCATTTTTTCGCGATTTTTTGAAAACTAAAAAAGCCAACTCCAATTTCTCAACGGATCATTGATCAACGTTATAATACACAACTTTTCCCTAAATGAACCAGTCGCAATAGCAATAGTTTTCGAATAAAAAACTAAAAAATGAAAATTGAAAATTTTCATTTTTTCGCGATTTTTTGAAAACTAAAAAAGCCAACTCCAATTTCTCAACGGATCATTAATCAACGTTGTAATACACAACTTTTCCCTGATTTAACCAGTCGCAATAGCAATAGTTTTCGAATAAAAAAGTAAAAAGTGAAAATTGAAAATTTTCATTTTTTCGCGATTTTTTGAAAACTGAAAAAGCCAACTCCAATTTCTCAATTTGATTATTGATCAACGTTATAATACACAACTTTTCCTAATTTAATCAGTCGCAATAGCAATAGTTTTCAAATAAAAAAGTAAAAAATGAAAATTGAAAATTTTCATTTTTTCGCGATTTTTTGAAAACTAAAAAAGCCAACTCCAATCTCTCAACGGATTATTGATCAACGTTATAATTCACAACTTTTCCCTAATTTAACCAAGCTCGTATCTCTTAAACCTTTCAGCCCTGGATTTTTAATTTGAAAAATTTTTTTTTTTTAAATTAGTATTGACGGGGGAGCTTCTCAAGACCATAAATACCAAATTTTAACTCATTTGATTAATTGGTGAGGCTTTGTTGAAGTGACATCTAGTGATAAACAGCAAAAATATGGATTGTCATAGTAAGTAGAAACCTGTAAATGTTGCGGTGGCAATCGCCACCACCAGGGCCGAAAGGGTTAAGGTAACTGAAATCCCCGTGGCGCCGCTCAAGTGGAAGAAAAACACGCCAACCATTTTTGTTTCAATTTTCTTATACCTAAGTGTATATAGTTTGTGTTGGTTAGTGTTATAACCAATATTTTGTAATCTGACATTTAAATGTATATTCTCAAGTGCAAGTGCCAATAATTTCTATTTTTTTTTCTTGTAGCTCATTGTATTGGTTAGTGTTATAACCAATATTTATTTATTTATTGTTCATTAACCCAACAGACTCAAAGTCCATTAACAGGGCTACAAGAATATATACAAATGTAGTACATGGTACAAACATAAATTACATTTAAAGAAACTTAAACCTAGGGTAAAGTTGACAATTTTAAGCATTCCATAAGATCTTTTTTAAATTCATTGAATGATGGATTAAATATGTCAACATTATATGCATATTGGTTATATAAGCGCGACAAACGTAAAATTGGTGAGTTTGAATAATAATTATTTTGTGATCTGATATTTAAATGTATATTCCCAAGTGCAAAGTGCCAATGGTTTTTATTTTTTTTTTCATTTCCGCTCGATAAACTACGTCCGAACCTTCAATACTTACATAAGGTGTGAATATTTTGACCCATCGGGGCGCCTTGTCCAGCCTGTTGTACTTGAGGCAGAATGCCATGGCCTCGTCGTCGATCTCCCACTGGGCGACCGAGTCCCAGGCCAGCTCCACCACCTGGCTTTCCAGCGTGCCGTCCTCGCGGCACGCGTGCAGTTTAATGCCCAAACTTCCCACGCTGACGACGACATGGCCCCCCTTCCTCGAGTCGCAGGCGCAGTGGGGGAACACCACCTCCCCGTACCCGGAGAGCTCCCGGGCCAGGCGGAGGTACTCGGTCGCCCGCGTCTGGTCCTGGAGCGCCTTCAGCTGGTACAGGCGTTCGCCGGCGTGTATGCATCCCCGGTTCACCTCATCGACGGCCTGAAAATGGAATAGAATTCAGTAAATTCAAGTTCATTCATAATACTCATGTGCAGTTTATGTCGCATCTAAAAAATATTAGACATTGTAAATAAATTTATGAGTTTGTGTATATATTTGTATGTACGTGCGCCGATAGTTTAAAATTAGTTTTAAGGTTATATTTTTCCATGATTATATTACTTTATAATAATAATAAACGTTTATTGTACTTACTAAATACATAATAAATAATAAATACAATGGCCATCGACTATTACTTTAATTTTATTATTATTTTTATAAAATGGATTTTTCCGTAAATAAACATTATTATTATTATTATTATTATTTTATCAACATCTCGGGGATGTTAACAGATTCATAATACCTAGAATTATTTGAGCATATTAAATATCCGAATGTTGTAAAGTCTTATCCAATTACGTACCGTGAGATCGGAAAGTCGAAAATAGTTGGCAGCACATCTTCCGAAAATCCCTATAATCTTTCAAATAATGTTATATTGGCTGCCTTGAGTTCTCCAGTACAGCGCATGTTGACATTTTGTGGTTTTTTTAGGTTACCTGTCTTAGCCGAGATGGCGCCACCGTCCTTTTAAAAGCCAACATGTAAAAATTTGTAAACTTCATGGTTCGATTATATGTACCAAGATGTTGCTGATCAACCCAACAGTAGACAATCTAAATTAATAAGTTACAAAATTCTTTGATTTACAGAAAATATAATTGATTTTTCAGACTTTGATCGGCCGTAGCGGAATAATTTTTGGTATATTTTAAATAAATCTATACCAAAAATTATAGATTCATGGCCAAAAAAATATTTCGGCTCTAAACGAGTTAAAAATAGACAAAATCGGCAGATAACCTCAAAAAACCACAAGATGTCAAAATAGACAGGAGAATTCCAGACTGCCAATATAATATTGCTTGAATTATTATTTTCGACTTTTTGATCTCACAGCATATGTGTTTATTTTTCTCTATATTTTAGTTTGATTTTTTGCTGTAATTAGATTTACAAATCTGTTAACGTACTATTATTAGTATTATTAATAAAGATATTGCGTATGTAAAAACGCCTCCAGCGTAAATACTATTTAATATTTAATAAACACTCGTTTCGGATTTACCTGCCAGAAGATATACGAAGTCGCTTGCGGGTCCGTCATCAGCGTCAGCTCTTTGGGCACCGAGAACAGCCACTTTCGTATGCACAGACAGGTACTGGTCGCCGTGCTGTAGTTCTGTATGTAGAGGTTATGCGGATACTCCGTCGGTTGTAGTTTACGTTCTGAAACAACGGAGGAAATCATTTACACACTTTAGTAATTATTGTTGCATTAAAAAAAAAAAAAGAACTTTATTGGCCCCTTCTTACTGTAACGGTCTTTTTTTGTAATCTGTAAATTTTGTTATTGTAAATTTGAGTGGTCAGTAAATTTAATTATCATTATTATTATCTACACCAACATGGCGAGTTCACTTATCATTTGGACGACTTTGAAGCGTCAAGCTAAACCCTTTCTCGTTGTATCGTTTTATCAAATTTATAATTTTTGTGTCTAATATTGATGTAGCAACGAAAAAGACCATAAATTCTTTTTCGCCCCATCTTGACAGCACGTGACGTGATGGCGGTCCGTCTGCGCCTTTATTGCATCCCGAAAAAATCACCCGTACAGTTGCTCGACTCGAGCAATGGCCGAAACTGAATGCGCCAACTGCAGGCGTTAAATAACATTCAAATGCAGAATTATAGGCAAAAATTGAGGTACGGTACGTCGCAACCAAAATATGAAGCCTGTCACTCACCAAAATTATATTCGACAATTTCGAAAAGGTAGAAGTACTTTGCGGTATTTTTGTTCATTCCAATCTTCTTAATCACGGCCGTGTACACGTCGTCGGCGTTTGCGCTCTTCTTCAGCGACACCGTTATCACCTCTCGGTCGGGGAGCAACACCTGAAAAATTAAGACCATTGCATTAATAATTGTTGACGTGTTGGTAGTAAGGATAGTAATATTAAATGGATTATCTTTAAAAAATCGATCAATTAAAACCCCATAAAGCGGTTTCTCAACCAGTAGAAAAAAATGACGGCGAGTATATCTTGACGCAAGCGATTGTATAACTCATTATAAAATTTGCCAATAGTTATAGTAACACTGATCTAAATATATACTCAAGTGCAAGAAAAACACGCCAACCATTTTTTTTAACGAATAAATAAATTTCATTTTACTGCCCAACACTTTTTAAACGCACGGCAATCGACGACGGGCCCAGAATACAAACCGAATCCGGGCACGAGCACGCACCACGGAACGACCAATCGCGAGCGTCTATTGAAGTACGCACGTGGCCATCACGCAGCCGGGTTTGTTTATTTCCACTGCCACTTGGAAATGGATAGAGTTTAAGTATATTTGGTTGCCTCACTTAAGTATATTTGGTGATCTTACCTAAGTATATTTTGTTGCCTAACCCAAGTATATATTTGGTTGCCTAACCTAAGTATATTTGGTTGCCTCACTTAAGTATATTTGGTGGTCATACCTAAGTATATTTGGTTGCTGTACCCAAGTATATTTGGTTGCTTTACCAAAGAATATTTGATTGCCTATGGTTAACAGGCGTTACGTATTAAAAAATTGTATTTTTCCACCGCCACCCCTTATCACTACAACATCTTGTATTCCCATGCTTAAATCTGGGGCCTCGACGGCTTTGGTCAATTTGTTAACGTCTCACCTTTAAATCGACTGGATTGCTGTTCGTGTCGTCGTCTTGGTCCGTCAAAAATTCCTGCATTATGTCGGATTCGGCTATCACGCGAACCGCGCACACCCTCTCCAGGTACTGTTCCAGTCCCCTCCGCCTCGCGTCCAGCTGCTGTTCGCTCAACGTGAACGGCCACTTCCCGGGCAATTTGGGAAATGTGAAACCTATACGGGATGACAAGAAAAAAAGTATCAAACAGTTGATAAAACATATTTTTTCACACAAACGGGAGAGCAAGTCGATTTCTCAGACCTGGAAATCATGAGAGAAATAACAGCCCTGCGAGGTGCCATTATTTATTCTAACTGTCACATCCGACAGATTTTTTTTTTCTAGGTTGGGTTTTAGGAACTATATAATCCAAGGTGTGAGACACAGAATTTGGTTGCTGAGTTGGCCATGCCTAAGAGAGAGAGAAACATAACAGTCATGTGCAATTTGGGAAACGTGAAACCTATACGGGGTGACAAAAAAAAAGTATCAAACATATTTTTCACAAACGGGAGAGAAAGTCGATTTCTCAGACCTGGAAATCATGAGAGAAAAAACATTTCAACGAGCCCTGCGAGGTTCCATTATTTATTCTAACTGTCACATCCGACAGATTTTTTTTTCTAGGTTGGGTTTTAGGAACTACATAATCCTGCGGGTGTGAGTCACAGAATTTTGTTGCTGAGTTCGCCATGCCCAAGAGAGAGAGAGAAACATAACAGTCATGTCTGAGATTAATTCATTTTTTTTAAATCTCATGACGTAATAATATTCGACACACCTCATTTATCTCACAGCCAACTCTGAATAGCTATTATTACAACTAGGGAAATATGAATAGTATATTTCCCGTGTTGTAATCAATAGTTTTTTTTCTGATTGAAAGAATATTGTTCTGTAAATGGAAAAATGTTGGATTGTAAATTTTTGAATTTATCGGTTTGGTAACGTTGCTAAGGGCCTTGTTTGTAAATATCATGAAAAACATTACCGGTTGATCTGCCGTAAATCAAAATATCATTAAAATTAATAACAAAACAAACAGAATCATAGTTAATGGTAGTAATACAGTAACTCGCTTTAAATTATAGATAGTGTAGAGTAAGCAGTTTTGTTTCAATAGTATATTTTATATAAAATTTTATTATATTTATTTATCTTGAGGAAAATAAATTATTTGTTAAAAAAAAAAAAAAAACTATGTGTTAACGCAAGCGACGAAAGACCGTGAATGTTTGGTTCCCGTAAAATCCATAAAGGATACCTTCCTAAGAAATCGGAGGTGTTGTCCCGAGAGCAATTAAAACAATTCTTGCGAGAAGCTCCTAATGACAATTGTTTGATGTCTATATTTCCCTAGGGAAATATAAGTGTGTTATGACATATCGTAACTAAGGTAATATCACTCAATATTGTTTCAATCAGAAAAAAACAAAATTTTATGGCTCACACGATACTATTATTTTGTAGTGCAACAAAAAATGCGTCAAATAAAATTAGCTAGGTTGCATCACTGTGACCTTGAATTTCTCCTGCGTCGTGGACATAAAACTTCATGATAATCATTTGTTTCGCATGCGATTTTTAAACGTAAACGGTGAATGGATAATAACTCACCTATAAATTCTTTTTTCAAATCGTTATGCAGCTTGGCGAACTCCCTGTACCTGCGCGAGCACAGGTGCCGGCCGGCCATGTATATGTTGAAGGCGACGTACCTCTCGCCACCCCTCTCATTGTAATTGTAGTCCGGTATCGAGATTGGCAGAGATCGTTTTTCACTATAATCTATGTAAGAGTATCCTTGGCCCTCGTCGGACGGCTCTAACCTTTCGGCTTCCTGCAAAAACGGAAATTGAAAACATTGTTAAAACATACGGAAAAAAAAAAACACAGAATAAATCTTTGTCGGAATATTTCACGAGCACGGACACCCGATTCGAGTTTATTAATTTTTATTTAGAAACGATTACTCGATACGCTCTGTTAGAGAATATTTTAGCACGTAAAGTTTCATAGACTCGAAATGTATTAATTTTTATTTAGAAACGATCACTCGATGCGCTCTGTTAGAGAATATTTTAGCACGTGAAGTTTTGTAGACTCCAAACGAATTAATTTTTATTTAGAAACGATTACTCGTTTAGCACGTAGAGTTTCATAGACTCGAAATGAATTAATTTTTATTTAGTAAATTTGTTGGAGACAAAATGAATGAATTAATCGTTGTTTACTCGATACACTTTGTTGGAGAATTGAAGAACACCGACGTTACTCAAAGCAGCAGCTATAAATTGAAAACGCGGCATCACGTGGAGCACCGGAGTCCGGTGGACTCTGTAGTTAAAGGTTGGAGAATGGAAGGAAGAAAAACGAGACACGAAAATCTTTCGAGGGGACCTCAAACGTATATATTTCTAGGGGCGCACGATCGTAAAAGTTTCTTGTAGTGCAAACTAGAAATGTTTACACAAAACTTATAGGTTATGTTTACATTAAATTAACGGTGTATTAACCGGAATTCAGGATCTGATACATGCAGGTGCGTTATTAAACGTAAAAGCTTGGTGACAGTCGCTCTACACTACGGGCTTCTTATAGTTCACACTGCGTCCGATTAACTGTTTAAACAACACTTGTAGGTTATGTTTACATTAAATTAACTGGAACTCAGGATCCGATACATGCACGTGCATTATTGAACGTAAAAGCTTGGAGACCGTCGCTCTAGTCACTCTACACCACGGGGGTCTTATTGTTCGCACTGCGCCCGATTAACTGTTTACACACAAAACTTATAGGTTATGTTTGCAATCCTCGACCGGTGTGTCGGGTAGATGTATCGTACATTAACCGCAACTCACGATCCGCTGCATGCGTATGCATTATCGAACGTTTTCAGTGTGTAATGCATCGGAGCTTCCTGAGAAGTAAAATTTAACTTTTTGTTGATGTAAATGTTTTTTTACAGGAAATTGCAATTTCCAAACAATTATTTGCTTCAGAGAGATAAAATGATCTATTTTTAATTACCTGTTGTGTGACGGATATGACTGTAAGCGTTAAAACATCTCCACCCGACTTAATAAGATCTACAACTTGTTTGTGTGTGGCACCCTCGACATTTACGCCATTCCTGCAACAAGATAAGGACACATTAGTCAAGAGCTACCGTTTTATCTACGATATAAAAATAAATTCACTTTAACACGTTCGCTGCCACCAACGCGCTGCTAGTGCGTACGTGCAATCCCAATTGTAGTGGCAGCGAACGTGTTAAAAGCTTGTCCAGCAATTATTGAATGTCGATTCTCACGCTTTAAAAGTTATGATTCTGACAGTTTCGATTATTCAATGTCTATTCTTACTTCTTACTTCTAACTATTTTCTAACCTCACTTATTGCAGATTTATTGAATACATCTGCTATTTCTCGTCTTTTATTCACAAATCTGTCGCTTTTGTCATTTCAACGTTACTCATGAGAGTTTACAGTTGTGACATAACCAGCCTTACAGCCCTAGGGCATTATGCACCACGTAACGTATTACACAATAACGTAACCGTAAGACTCTTAACATAATTTCTCTCCCCGTGCTCACTTGATTCTTTCGCAACACAATGACATAACAGCGCTTACCCGTGCACTCCAGTGTTACGCTGCCTGTTGGCGTATTGATAAACGTGGAAACTCAACATTGCACACAACAAAACACAACGAACAACCCGGTGTGTAATCCGGGGTGCCAATATTTGATCGAAACAATATCACACACACACACAGAGAGAGAGAGAATTAAATGCGTGTTTACGGTCGGCGCGGGCCGAACTGACTGACCTTTCGAGATAACAAAAATGCGTGCCTTATAATGAAAGAGCACTTTCTCCACTGAATTCTGAAAACTAGTTTTACTCGGCGAGACAACAGCGCGACATTCATTTCGGCGGAGGGGCGCCACATGCCTTTTCGAAAACCGAAGACGTTTTGACGTTGAGATAAATTTACAGGAAACTACCTTGAATCGTCGTTTAACAAACGAAAATTGGCCACATTTTGACGTTTGAATTTTAAAATTTCAACAACGCGTTCGTGCGTTGTGTAATTTTGAAAAATAAAAATTGCGATTTTCTAGTTTCAAGACTTGAAAAAACGGCGATTTTGACGTTGACATAAATTTACAGGAAAATATCTTCAATCGTCATTTGACAAACGACAAATTGGCTACATTTTGACGTTTGAATTTTAAAATTCCAACAACGCGTTCGTGCGTTGTGTAATTTTGAAAAATAAAAATTGCGATTTTCTAGTTTCAAGACTTGAAAAAACGGCGATTTTGACGTTGACGTAAATTTACAGGAAAATATCTTGAATCGTCGTTTGACTAACGACAAATTGGGCACATTTTAACGTTTGAATTTTAAAATTTCGACAACGCGTTCACGAGTTGTGTCATTTTGAAAAATAAAAATTGCGATTTTCTAGTTTCGAGACTTGAAAAAACGGAGATTTTGACGTTGACGTAAATTTACAGGAAAATATCTTCAATCGTCATTTGACAAACGACAAATTGGCTACATTTTGACGTTTGAATTTTAAAATTCCAACAACGCGTTCGTGCGTTGTGTAATTTTGAAAAATAAAAATTGCGATTTTCTAGTTTCAAGACTTGAAAAAACGGCGATTTTGACGTTGACATAAATTTACAGGAAAATATCTTCAATCGTCGTTTGACAAACGACAAATTGGCCACATTTTGACGTTTGAATTTTTAAATTTCAACAACGCGTTCACGAGTTGTGTCATTTTGAAAAATAAAAATTGCGATTTTCTAGTTTCGAGACTTGAAAAAACGGCGATTTTGACGTTGACGTAAATTTACAGGAAAATATCTTGAATCGTCGTTTGACTAACGACAAATTGGGCACATTTTAACGTTTGAATTTTAAAATTTCAACAACGCGTTCACGAATTGTGTCATTTTGAAAAATAAAAATTGCGATTTTCTAGTTTCGAGACTTGAAAAAACGGCGATTTTGACGTTGACATAAATTTACAGGAAAATATCTTCAATCGTCGTTTGACTAACGACAAATTGGGCACATTTTAACGTTTGAATTTTAAAATTTCGACAACGCGTTCACGAGTTGTGTCATTTTGAAAAATAAAAATTGCGATTTTCTAGTTTCGAGACTTGAAAAAACGGCGATTTTGACGTTGACGTAAATTTACAGGAAAATATCTTTAATCGTCGTTTGACTAACGACAAATTGGGCACATTTTAACGTTTGAATTTTAAAATTTCAACAACGCGTTCACGAGTTGTGTCATTTTGAAAAATAAAAATTGCGATTTTCTAGTTTCGAGACTTGAAAAAACGGCGATTTTGACGTTGACATAAATTTACAGGAAAATATCTTCAATCGTCATTTGACAAACGACAAATTGGCTACATTTTGACGTTTGAATTTTAAAATTCCAACAACGCGTTCGTGCGTTGTGTAATTTTGAAAAATAAAAATTGCGATTTTCTAGTTTCAAGACTTGAAAAAACGGCGATTTTGACGTTGACGTAAATTTACAGGAAAATATCTTGAATCGTCGTTTGACTAACGACAAATTGGGCACATTTTAACGTTTGAATTTTAAAATTTCAACAACGCGTTCACGAGTTGTGTCATTTTGAAAAATAAAAATTGCGATTTTCTAGTTTCGAGACTTGAAAAAACGGCGATTTTGACGTTGACATAAATTTACAGGAAAATATCTTCAATCGTCGTTTGACAAACGACAAATTGGCTACATTTTGACGTTTGAATTTTAAAATTTCAACAACGCGTTCGTGCGTTGTGTAATTTTGAAAAATAAAAATTGCGATTTTCTAGTTTCAAGACTTGAAAAAACGGCGATTTTGACGTTGACATAAATTTACAGGAAAATATCTTCAATCGTCATTTGACAAACGACAAATTGGCTACATTTTGACGTTTGAATTTTAAAATTTCAACAACGCGTTCGTGCGTTGTGTAATTTTGAAAAATAAAAATTGCGATTTTCTAGTTTCAAGACTTGAAAAAACGGCGATTTTGACGTTGACATAAATTTACAGGAAAATATCTTCAATCGTCATTTGACAAACGACAAATTGGCTACATTTTGACGTTTGAATTTTAAAATTCCAACAACGCGTTCGTGCGTTGTGTAATTTTGAAAAATAAAAATTGCGATTTTCTAGTTTCAAGACTTGAAAAAACGGCGATTTTGACGTTGACGTAAATTTACAGGAAAATATCTTGAATCGTCGTTTGACTAACGACAAATTGGGCACATTTTAACGTTTGAATTTTAAAATTTCGACAACGCGTTCACGAGTTGTGTCATTTTGAAAAATAAAAATTGCGATTTTCTAGTTTCGAGACTTGAAAAAACGGAGATTTTGACGTTGACGTAAATTTACAGGAAAATATCTTCAATCGTCATTTGACAAACGACAAATTGGCTACATTTTGACGTTTGAATTTTAAAATTCCAACAACGCGTTCGTGCGTTGTGTAATTTTGAAAAATAAAAATTGCGATTTTCTAGTTTCAAGACTTGAAAAAACGGCGATTTTGACGTTGACATAAATTTACAGGAAAATATCTTCAATCGTCGTTTGACAAACGACAAATTGGCCACATTTTGACGTTTGAATTTTTAAATTTCAACAACGCGTTCACGAGTTGTGTCATTTTGAAAAATAAAAATTGCGATTTTCTAGTTTCGAGACTTGAAAAAACGGCGATTTTGACGTTGACGTAAATTTACAGGAAAATATCTTGAATCGTCGTTTAACAAACGAAAATTGGCCACATTTTGACGTTTGAATTTTAAAATTTCAACAACGCGTTCGTGCGTTGTGTAATTTTGAAAAATAAAAATTGCGATTTTCTAGTTTCAAGACTTGAAAAAACGGCGATTTTGACGTTGACATAAATTTACAGGAAAATATCTTCAATCGTCGTTTGACAAACGACAAATTGGCCACATTTTGACGTTTGAATTTTAAAATTTCAACAACGCGTTCGTGCGTTGTGTAATTTTGAAAAATAAAAATTGCGATTTTCTAGTTTCAAGACTTGAAAAAACGGCGATTTTGACGTTGACGTAAATTTACAGGAAAATATCTTCAATCGTCGTTTGACAAACGACAAATTGGCCACATTTTGACGTTTGAATTTTTAAATTTCAACAACGCGTTCGTGCGTTGTGTAATTTTGAAAAATAAAAATTGCGATTTTCTAGTTTCAAGACTTGAAAAAACGGCGATTTTGACGTTGACATAAATTTACAGGAAAATATCTTGAATCGTCGTTTGACAAACGACAAATTGGCCACATTTTGACGTTTGAATTTTAAAATTTCAACAACGCGTTCGTGCGTTGTGTAATTTTGAAAAATAAAAATTGCGATTTTCTAGTTTCAAGACTTGAAAAAACGGCGATTTTGACGTTGACATAAATTTACAGGAAAATATCTTCAATCGTCGTTTGACAAACGACAAATTGGCCACATTTTGACGTTTGAATTTTAAAATTTCAACAACGCGTTCGTGCGTTGTGTAATTTTGAAAAATAAAAATTGCGATTTTCTAGTTTCAAGACTTGAAAAAACGGCGATTTTGACGTTGACATAAATTTACAGGAAAATATCTTCAATCGTCGTTTGACAAACGACAAATTGGCCACATTTTGACGTTTGAATTTTTAAATTTCAACAACGCGTTCGTGCGTTGTGTAATTTTGAAAAATAAAAATTGCGATTTTCTAGTTTCAAGACTTGAAAAAACGGCGATTTTGACGTTGACATAAATTTACAGGAAAATATCTTGAATCGTCGTTTGACAAACGACAAATTGGCCACATTTTGACGTTTGAATTTTTAAATTTCAACAACGCGTTCGTGCGTTGTGTAATTTTGAAAAATAAAAATTGCGATTTTCTAGTTTCAAGACTTGAAAAAACGGCGATTTTGACGTTGACATAAATTTACAGGAAAATATCTTCAATCGTCGTTTGACAAACGACAAATTGGCCACATTTTGACGTTTGAATTTTAAAATTTCAACAACGCGTTCGTGCGTTGTGTAATTTTGAAAAATAAAAATTGCGATTTTCTAGTTTCAAGACTTGAAAAAACGGAGATTTTGACGTTGACGTAAATTTACAGGAAAATATCTTCAATCGTCATTTGACAAACGACAAATTGGCTACATTTTGACGTTTGAATTTTAAAATTCCAACAACGCGTTCGTGCGTTGTGTAATTTTGAAAAATAAAAATTGCGATTTTCTAGTTTCAAGACTTGAAAAAACGGCGATTTTGACGTTGACATAAATTTACAGGAAAATATCTTCAATCGTCGTTTGACAAACGACAAATTGGCCACATTTTGACGTTTGAATTTTTAAATTTCAACAACGCGTTCACGAGTTGTGTCATTTTGAAAAATAAAAATTGCGATTTTCTAGTTTCGAGACTTGAAAAAACGGCGATTTTGACGTTGACGTAAATTTACAGGAAAATATCTTGAATCGTCGTTTAACAAACGAAAATTGGCCACATTTTGACGTTTGAATTTTAAAATTTCAACAACGCGTTCGTGCGTTGTGTAATTTTGAAAAATAAAAATTGCGATTTTCTAGTTTCAAGACTTGAAAAAAACGGCGATTTTGACGTTGACATAAATTTACAGGAAAATATCTTCAATCGTCGTTTGACAAACGACAAATTGGCCACATTTTGACGTTTGAATTTTAAAATTTCAACAACGCGTTCGTGCGTTGTGTAATTTTGAAAAATAAAAATTGCGATTTTCTAGTTTCAAGACTTGAAAAAACGGCGATTTTGACGTTGACGTAAATTTACAGGAAAATATCTTCAATCGTCGTTTGACAAACGACAAATTGGCCACATTTTGACGTTTGAATTTTTAAATTTCAACAACGCGTTCGTGCGTTGTGTAATTTTGAAAAATAAAAATTGCGATTTTCTAGTTTCAAGACTTGAAAAAACGGCGATTTTGACGTTGACATAAATTTACAGGAAAATATCTTGAATCGTCGTTTGACAAACGACAAATTGGCCACATTTTGACGTTTGAATTTTAAAATTTCAACAACGCGTTCGTGCGTTGTGTAATTTTGAAAAATAAAAATTGCGATTTTCTAGTTTCAAGACTTGAAAAAACGGCGATTTTGACGTTGACATAAATTTACAGGAAAATATCTTCAATCGTCGTTTGACAAACGACAAATTGGCCACATTTTGACGTTTGAATTTTAAAATTTCAACAACGCGTTCGTGCGTTGTGTAATTTTGAAAAATAAAAATTGCGATTTTCTAGTTTCAAGACTTGAAAAAACGGCGATTTTGACGTTGACATAAATTTACAGGAAAATATCTTCAATCGTCGTTTGACAAACGACAAATTGGCCACATTTTGACGTTTGAATTTTTAAATTTCAACAACGCGTTCACGAGTTGTGTCATTTTGAAAAATAAAAATTGCGATTTTCTAGTTTCGAGACTTGAAAAAACGGCGATTTTGACGTTGACGTAAATTTACAGGAAAATATCTTGAATCGTCGTTTAACAAACGAAAATTGGCCACATTTTGACGTTTGAATTTTAAAATTTCAACAACGCGTTCGTGCGTTGTGTAATTTTGAAAAATAAAAATTGCGATTTTCTAGTTTCAAGACTTGAAAAAACGGCGATTTTGACGTTGACATAAATTTACAGGAAAATATCTTCAATCGTCGTTTGACAAACGACAAATTGGCCACATTTTGACGTTTGAATTTTTAAATTTCAACAACGCGTTCACGAGTTGTGTCATTTTGAAAAATAAAAATTGCGATTTTCTAGTTTCGAGACTTGAAAAAACGGCGATTTTGACGTTGACGTAAATTTACAGGAAAATATCTTGAATCGTCGTTTGACTAACGACAAATTGGGCACATTTTAACGTTTGAATTTTAAAATTTCGACAACGCGTTCACGAGTTGTGTCATTTTGAAAAATAAAAATTGCGATTTTCTAGTTTCGAGACTTGAAAAAACGGAGATTTTGACGTTGACGTAAATTTACAGGAAAATATCTTCAATCGTCATTTGACAAACGACAAATTGGCTACATTTTGACGTTTGAATTTTAAAATTTCAACAACGCGTTCGTGCGTTGTGTAATTTTGAAAAATAAAAATTGCGATTTTCTAGTTTCAAGACTTGAAAAAACGGCGATTTTGACGTTGACATAAATTTACAGGAAAATATCTTCAATCGTCATTTGACAAACGACAAATTGGCTACATTTTGACGTTTGAATTTTAAAATTTCAACAACGCGTTCGTGCGTTGTGTAATTTTGAAAAATAAAAATTGCGATTTTCTAGTTTCAAGACTTGAAAAAACGGCGATTTTGACGTTGACATAAATTTACAGGAAAATATCTTCAATCGTCATTTGACAAACGACAAATTGGCTACATTTTGACGTTTGAATTTTAAAATTCCAACAACGCGTTCGTGCGTTGTGTAATTTTGAAAAATAAAAATTGCGATTTTCTAGTTTCAAGACTTGAAAAAACGGCGATTTTGACGTTGACGTAAATTTACAGGAAAATATCTTGAATCGTCGTTTGACTAACGACAAATTGGGCACATTTTAACGTTTGAATTTTAAAATTTCAACAACGCGTTCACGAGTTGTGTCATTTTGAAAAATAAAAATTGCGATTTTCTAGTTTCGAGACTTGAAAAAACGGCGATTTTGACGTTGACATAAATTTACAGGAAAATATCTTCAATCGTCGTTTGACTAACGACAAATTGGGCACATTTTAACGTTTGAATTTTAAAATTTCGACAACGCGTTCACGAGTTGTGTCATTTTGAAAAATAAAAATTGCGATTTTCTAGTTTCGAGACTTGAAAAAACGGAGATTTTGACGTTGACGTAAATTTACAGGAAAATATCTTCAATCGTCATTTGACAAACGACAAATTGGCTACATTTTGACGTTTGAATTTTAAAATTCCAACAACGCGTTCGTGCGTTGTGTAATTTTGAAAAATAAAAATTGCGATTTTCTAGTTTCAAGACTTGAAAAAACGGCGATTTTGACGTTGACATAAATTTACAGGAAAATATCTTCAATCGTCGTTTGACAAACGACAAATTGGCCACATTTTGACGTTTGAATTTTTAAATTTCAACAACGCGTTCACGAGTTGTGTCATTTTGAAAAATAAAAATTGCGATTTTCTAGTTTCGAGACTTGAAAAAACGGCGATTTTGACGTTGACGTAAATTTACAGGAAAATATCTTGAATCGTCGTTTGACTAACGACAAATTGGGCACATTTTAACGTTTGAATTTTAAAATTTCAACAACGCGTTCACGAGTTGTGTCATTTTGAAAAATAAAAATTGCGATTTTCTAGTTTCGAGACTTGAAAAAACGGCGATTTTGACGTTGACATAAATTTACAGGAAAATATCTTCAATCGTCGTTTGACTAACGACAAATTGGGCACATTTTAACGTTTGAATTTTAAAATTTCGACAACGCGTTCACGAGTTGTGTCATTTTGAAAAATAAAAATTGCGATTTTCTAGTTTCGAGACTTGAAAAAACGGAGATTTTGACGTTGACATAAATTTACAGGAAAATATCTTCAATCGTCATTTGACAAACGACAAATTGGCTACATTTTGACGTTTGAATTTTAAAATTTCAACAACGCGTTCGTGCGTTGTGTAATTTTGAAAAATAAAAATTGCGATTTTCTAGTTTCAAGACTTGAAAAAACGGCGATTTTGACGTTGACATAAATTTACAGGAAAATATCTTCAATCGTCGTTTGACAAACGACAAATTGGCCACATTTTGACGTTTGAATTTTTAAATTTCAACAACGCGTTCACGAGTTGTGTCATTTTGAAAAATAAAAATTGCGATTTTCTAGTTTCGAGACTTGAAAAAACGGAGATTTTGACGTTGACGTAAATTTACAGGAAAATATCTTCAATCGTCATTTGACAAACGACAAATTGGCTACATTTTGACGTTTGAATTTTTAAATTTCAACAACGCGTTCGTGCGTTGTGTAATTTTGAAAAATAAAAATTGCGATTTTCTAGTTTCAAGACTTGAAAAAACGGCGATTTTGACGTTGACATAAATTTACAGGAAAATATCTTCAATCGTCATTTGACAAACGACAAATTGGCCACATTTTGACGTTTGAATTTTTAAATTTCAACAACGCGTTCACGAGTTGTGTCATTTTGAAAAATAAAAATTGCGATTTTCTAGTTTCGAGACTTGAAAAAACGGAGATTTTGACGTTGACGTAAATTTACAGGAAAATATCTTCAATCGTCATTTGACAAACGACAAATTGGCTACATTTTGACGTTTGAATTTTAAAATTCCAACAACGCGTTCGTGCGTTGTGTAATTTTGAAAAATAAAAATTGCGATTTTCTAGTTTCAAGACTTGAAAAAAACGGCGATTTTGACGTTGACATAAATTTACAGGAAAATATCTTCAATCGTCGTTTGACAAACGACAAATTGGCCACATTTTGACGTTTGAATTTTTAAATTTCAACAACGCGTTCACGAGTTGTGTCATTTTGAAAAATAAAAATTGCGATTTTCTAGTTTCGAGACTTGAAAAAACGGCGATTTTGACGTTGACGTAAATTTACAGGAAAATATCTTGAATCGTCGTTTGACTAACGACAAATTGGGCACATTTTAACGTTTGAATTTTAAAATTCCAACAACGCGTTCACGAGTTGTGTCATTTTGAAAAATAAAAATTGCGATTTTCTAGTTTCGAGACTTGAAAAAACGGCGATTTTGACGTTGACATAAATTTACAGGAAAATATCTTCAATCGTCGTTTGACAAACGACAAATTGGCCACATTTTGACGTTTGAATTTTTAAATTTCAACAACGCGTTCACGAGTTGTGTCATTTTGAAATATTTGTGATATTTAAAACATGGTGCATAATATTTTTATTCGAGAAAGAATTTGCGTGGGAGGAGTTCGTACAGCACTTGAACTCTTGAACATGTTGAACTCTTCTTACTTTTTTTTTCTTGATTGCGAATGAATCATCAGTTGCGGCGCATGGGAGAGGTGCAGCAAATTAAGCGATTTCGTCATTTTATCGGCGAAAGTGTGAAAACTTTATCGAGCGAGCGAACACATGTTAAATGAAGTGTGTCTGGAATATTAAAAAAAAAGGGATCCACCACTTTTTTTTACAGCGGCAATAAAAGTTTATTTTTATTATTCGTAACGGGCATTGTCGTAAATTAATAGCATATTACATAACTAGAGTTGCAAGTAGCAAATTACGCGTAGGAACCATGCAACAATCGGGGCGTTAATTAATGGCCACTTTTTGTGCCTAGTTATTTATGCAAACGCATGTTCGGATTAACACAAAACACAAAACTGAATTCATTTCTGTGTAGAAATTATGAGACACCTTCCGAGTTTCTTCCTTGACCTACCGAAATAGGTGATACTGATGACACGTTTCCCGGGGTCACACTGTAATAATATTGATGGCCTATAAACGGCCATTATCTAAATGGTGTTTACGGTTGATATCAAAATTGTTACAGTAATCAATTATATAGGTTAAGTATGTACAGTGTGTGTGAAAAGTATTACTCTTTGTAAACGTGAAAATCCTTGAACACGTTAATTTAATTTAATTTTTGATTTTTATTTTTCAAAATTGCCAAACGCGTTGTTGGATTTTGAAAAACCGAACATCAATATGTAGCCAATTTGACAGTAATGAAGAACCATTCGAGGCATTTTCTTGTAAGATTAATGTAAAACGTCAAAAAACACGGATTTTGCAAGTCTTGCATTTTCAAAATCGCTATTTTTATTTTTTTAAATTACACAACTCACGAACGCGTTGTGGAAATTTTAAAATTCAAACGTCAAAATGTGGCCAATTTGTCGTTAGTCAAACGACGATTCAAGATATTTTCCTGTAAATTTATCTCAACGTCAAAATCACCGTTTTTCCAAGTCACGAACATAGAAAATCGCAACTTTTATTTTTCAAAATTACACAACTCACGAACGCGTTGTTGGATTTTGAAAATTCAAACATCAACATGTAACCAATTTGACAGTAATCAAGAACCATCCAAGGCATTTTCTTGTAAGACTGATGTAAAACGTCAAAAAACACGGATTTTGCAAGTCTTGCATTTTCAAAATCGCTATTTTTATTTTTCAAAATTGCACAACTGCCGCACGCGTTGTTGGATTTTGAAAATTCGAGCGTCAACGTGTAGCCAATTTGACATTGGATTTAAGAAGAAACTTATGCACTGATTTTTTAACCTCAAAATTCAAGATCACGAGCTCGTTGTTGGGTTGCAATTTATGAGTTTGTGCGTTAATATTTGAGGCGCCGTTATTTGATATGCACTAAAAGCTTCTGGTATTTCCTCCTAGGTAAATATACGAGGGACATTCTATAAGGAAGTTACACTCTGGTAAATATACGAGAGGCATTCTATAAGTAAGTTAGGCTCGAGTAAATATACAAGGGGAATTTAATAAGTAAGTTACGCTCGGGTAAATATACGAGGGGCATTCAATAAGTACATTGCACTCTGGTAAATATACGAGGGGCATTCAATAAGTGAGTTACGCTAAGGTAAATATACGAGGGACATTCTATAAGTAAGTTACACTCTGGTAAATATACGAGGGGCGTTCAAAAAGCAAGTTACACTCGAGTAAGCATTCGAGGGACGTTCAAAAAGGAAGTCAGACTCGGGTAAATGTACGAGGAGCATTAAAAAAAGCAAGTTACACTCGGGTAAATATACGAGGGGCATTCAAAAAGTACATTACACTTCGGTAAATATACGAGGGGCATTCTATAAGTAAGTTACGCTCGGGTAAACATATGAGGGGCATTTAATAAGTGCATTACACTCGGGTGAATATACGAGGGACATTCAATAAGTAAGTTACGCTAAGGTAAATATACGAGGGGCATTATATAAGTAAGTTACGCTCGGGTAAACATACGAGGGGCATTCAATAAGTGCATTACACTCGGGTAAATATACGAGGGGCATTCAATAAGTAAGTTACGCTAAGGTAAATATACGAGGGGCATTATATAAGTAAATTACGCTCGGGTAAACATACGAGGGGCATTCAATAAGTGCATTACACTCGGGTAAATATACGAGGGGCATTCAATAAGTAAGTTACGCTAAGGTAAATATACGAGGGGCATTATATAAGTAAGTTACGCTCGGGTAAACATACGAGGGGCATTCAATAAGTGCATTACGCTCGGGTAAATATACGAGGGGCATTCAATAAGTAAGTAACGCTGAGGTAAATATACGAGGGACATACTATAAGTAAGTTACACTCTGTTAAATATACGAGGGGCGTTCAAAAAGCAAGTTACACTCAGGTAAACATTTGAGAGGCGTTCAAAAAGGAGGTCACACTCGGGTAAATGTACGAGGAGCATTCAAAAAAGCAAGTTACACTCGGGTAAATATACGAGGGGTGTTCAATAAGTAAGTTGCACTCTGGTAAATATACGAGGGGCATTCAAAAAGCAAGTTACACTCTGGTAAACATTCGAGGGGCGTTCGAAAACCATGTTGCACTCGGGCAAATATACGAGGGGCATTCAAAAACTAAGTTACACTCGAGTAAGAACACTTGATTGAGGAAAACATTAATGAAGGACAAGATACAAGCCGCCGATGTATGATTTTTGAAGAAAATTCGAAGTGAACCATTAAAATGGAGAAAATTTAAAAAACGCAAATAGTTAAGGTGACATTTTTGGGAAATCGAAACGAACGCCAGAATGGACAAAATTCGGAACGCAGAGGTACACTCATTCAATTATCGAAATAATCGGTTATCTAATTTTTACAATTCGAATGAATCATTCGACTGATCGGTACTCGAATGAATCATTCGAAACATAAATTATTCATTCATTCTTGTCGAAATAGTAATCGATTATTCATAAAATTATTTTCCCGTATATTTGGAAGAATTTTCATTCAATTATTCGAATTATGAATTCATAAATTCCTTACAATTCGAATAATTTTTTTTTTATGGTTGACAGGAATTCGGGTTGAGGAAGCGTTGAGGATGATTTGGGAATTGACGTAGCCAACTAGGGCATTCTGCCACAACCGATAATTTTTTATTTTTTAATTCCATGGACCCGGCGATAAGTGACCGCGCGGATGGGATTCGAACCCACGACCACGAGGCCCGTAAGCAGGAGCTCTACTCACTGGGCCCTTCCCATTCGAATAATTGAATTGTTTTTTTTTCTTTCTATGCATTGATTAACCAATAAACCATTTTATTGTTGAGATCATTCAGAAACGCCGACGGCCTTGATTGATTTTATTTTCAGTCGACACGCCCTCGTATATATCTCGATAATTGCTTCACGGCAAAAACTTCAGGCTGAGGCCTTGTGCGGATTTTTACCGACAACCGCGACAACTCTTGTTTCTGCGTATTTATAATTCATTCGGTATTTCGATCAAAAAAAAAAAATAAACCAGTGGCGCCCGAGGCGTGTTATTGTAATTGCGCCGTTTGCGTATCTGCTGAAATAGGATCCAGCTGGCTCTGACAGTGTTGTGGTCGAATTTATCGGAGGAGGAAATACCCAAAGCTTTTAGTGCATATATCAAATAACGACATTAAAAGGTGCCTCAAATATTAACGGACAAACTTATAAATTCCATTGTCGGAGGACTTTAAAACCGAACAACGAGTTCGTAATCTTGAATTTTGAGGTTAAAAAATCAGTGCATAAATTTCATCTTAAATCCTTCTTGACAAATGTCAAATTGGCTACACGTTGACGTTTGAATTTTCAAAATGCAACAACGCGTTCGGCAGTTGTGCATTTTTGAAAAATAAAAATAGCGATTTTGAAAATGCAAGACTTGCAAAATCCGTGTTTTTTGACGTTTTACATCAATTTTACAAGAAAATGCCTTGGATGGTTCTTGATTGCTGTCGAATTGGTTACATGTTGATGTTCGAATTTTCAAAATCCAACAACGCGTTCGGCAGTTGTGCATTTTTGAAAAATAAAAATAGCGATTTTGAAAATGCAAGACTTGCAAAATTCGTGTTTTTTGACGTTTTACATCGATCTTACAAGAAAGTGCCTTTGATGGTTCTTGATTACTGTCAAATTGGCTACACGTTGACGCTCGAATTTTCAAAATCCAACAACGCGTTCGGCAGTTGTGCAATTTTGAAAAATAAAAATAGCGATTTTGAAAATGCACGACTTGCAAAATTCGTATTTTTTGACGTTTTACATCGATCTTACAAGAAAGTGCCTTTGATAGTTCTTGATGACTGTCAAATTGGTTACATGTTGATGTTAGAATTTAAAAAATGCAACAACGCGCGCGGCAGTTGTGCTATTTTGAAAAATAAAAATTGACTTTATACTTATAGAATGTCCCTCGTATATTTAACTTAGCGTAACTTACTTATTGAATGCCCCTCGTATATTTACCCGAGTGTAATGTACTTTTTAAATGCCCCTCATATATTTACCCAAGTGTAACTTGCTTTTTTGAATGCTCCTCGTACATTTACCCGAGTGTGACTTCCTTTTTGAACGCCCCTCGAATGTTTACCTGAGTGTAACTTGCTTTTTGAACGCCCCTCGTGTATTTACCAGAGTGTAACTTACTTATAGAATGTCCCTCGTATATTTACCTTAGCGTAACTTACTTATAGAATGCCTCTAGTATATTTACCCGAGTGTAATGTACTTTTTAAATGCCCCTCATATATTTACCTGAATGTAACTTGCTTTTTTGAATGCTCCTCGTACATTTACCAGAGTGTGACTTCCTTTTTGAACGTCCCTCGAATGTTTACCTAAGTGTAACTTCCTTTTTGAGCGCTCCTCATATATTTACCAGAGTGTAACATACTTATAGAATGTCCCTCGTACATTTACCTTAGCGTAACTTACTTATTGAATGCCCCTCGTATATTTACCCGAGTGTAATGTACTTATTGAATGCCCCTCGTATGTTTACCCGAGCGTAACTTACTTATAGAATGCCCCTCGTATATTTACCCGAGTGTAATGTACTTTTTGAATGCCCCTCGTATATTTACCGAAGTGTAACTTACTTATTGTAAGCCCCTCGTATAATAGATTTTCATACGGCTCGCCTTCTTCGGGCGCGAAGTTAAATAATCGCTTGGATATTGAGCCCTAGACATGATGTACACCAATGGACTCTCATGGAATTTTTCTTTTATAACATTCCCAGATGTAATTACGTGCTGTCGTCGTCATTGGCCATCAATTAAATTTCACGCCTAGACAACAGAGGTCGGAGAATGAGTTTTCGTTTTGGGCCATCATCGGTAAAAGTTCACGGACGGTTTTGAGTCCATCAATTAACGAATCAAACGAAGCCGGGATTATTATCCCATGGCTTATTTCCATCCACCGCAAGACCTGAATTATTCAGAGGCCGCGGCGGTACTAATAATAACTTGGAAACCTGTCGCATCGGCCTTGTAAATCCGCAACGGATAGCCACAAGTGCAGCAGGAACTCGTGTTTCTATGTGGCTGTGTGTGTGTGTCTGTATGTGAATGTACTCTCTCTCGATTTGCTGCGGGTGGATTTTTACAAACATCTCTCGAGATTTGAGAGAAGGAATGCGGTTTCTATGAGAAGCCGTCGCCGGAAGAATTGCTAGTCATGTTCGTATCTGGACGTGCAATGATTTCTATACAAATGCAACGAAAAAAAAAACATCCGATTTTAATGGTGTAAATGGGACCGATTTTTACTGTACAGTTTCTTTATTTTAACATAAGGGTGAATATACACTAGAGCATTTTCTATGTAATGTAACGTTCTAACGAATGGTACAATACAGGAAAATGCCCGGTTTCAAAAGCTGTCGTCAAAAGACGTCTGGTTCGTGAGGGTGATACACTAGAATATGTCATAGAGCGGCTCGTTCTGTTACTAGTAAATGCTCTAGTCTATACTCACCTTAATAGGTTAAACCTCGTTGGTTTATGTGGCATCATATTTTCAGTAGTAATATAACGAGAGGGTGGGAATAAATTGAAAATAATTTGACATATTTTTCGAAAGCTTTGGCAACAAGATTGATAGAAATCTGTAAAATTATTTTATTCTAATTTATCGAACCCTCGAGTTGTATTCGATTTGATTACTTTTTGACCAATTATCAATTTCTGCGATCGGAATCGTACCGAATCTATTTATTTCACGCATGTTGCTTGTGTAAGCTACAAAAGTCGAAACGGAACTAAACACGATGCGAAAAAAGTACTTAGCTTAAATCGTCCTTGAAGCACTGGGGGGGCGGTGTTAATGTCCATGATCTTGAATCCACCGGTGGCGGCTGAACTAGTACCCCTTAAGGAAGTGATAGGGTGGGTCCAGCGGGTGAACAGAATCGTTTTTTGCGCGCACACACACACGAGACAATATGGCGTAGTGGCGAAATCGGAGTTGTTTATTTTTCGCGTTGCGCCGCGGGCTCGTTGTTTTTTTCCCGGCGTCTAGATTTTCAGAAATGCAATAGACCGCGGGCCGACCGAACAGCCCTGGATTTTGAAATTTGAAAAAAAATGTTTATTAATTGATGGGGAGCTTCTTAAGGCCAATAAATACCAAATTTGAACTCATTTGATTAATTAGTATAGGAATTAATTAGTGAGGCTTTGTTGAAATGACATCTAGTGATAAACAGCAAAAATATGGACTGTCATAGTAAGTAGAAACCTGTAAATGTTGCGGTGGCAATTGCCACCACCAGGGCCGAAAGGGTTAAGGCACACACATGACCGAAATTGCGAGTTTCAATTGGTTTTTAGAAACATCAAAATAATCCGCAGAAGAATGGCCAAAATAATGCCTAAATGGTAATAATCTGAAGCTGATCGGGAACACCATCATGTGGAAGAAAATAATAGGTCCGAGTGGAAGAACGCACTGTGAACTCCGCCTGCAAATCCTGTGTTCTAAATTTGTTGGGTGATTAACTTTAATTATATATTGTTTTACACATATTATAGTAACAGGATATGTAAAGTTAATAAATAAATAAATAAGATAATCAAAAAATTTTGGAGTTCACGTTCTTCAAGGAAAACTTGATTATTTCAAAAGGCGTAGCGTAGACACAGCACGTGAATATTACTCGATTGTGCGTCTCTCTCTGGTGCCGAAAACAATTAATGCATTACGCAATTAAAGTTTTAAACGGCCAACTTCGACGAATAATTACAAGTTCTGAATAATTTTCACTTAAACTGGTTTTTAATTTAAATTTAAAAAATAAATGGTGATGTGGCCATCACGTTAGTTTCTCCGATTTGATGGTGCCATAGTTATTTATATTGACGCTTTCATGGTTAATTTTCAATTTAAATGTACATCGAGTGGATGAAACTGACGTTTAAAACGTCAAAATTATGAAAGATGGAAAAATTATACTTTAAATTAAAAAACTCGGTTTACTCAAAAAATAAAGGGATTTCGAAAAAAACTGATTCTTTATAAGTTGTTCATTTTGGCACTATCTACAATTATTATTAACATAGATTTGCTGTAACTATTATCGTTTCATAATTATAAACCAAATACTTTGGTGATTTTTTTTACGCTTGTGTATTGTGTATTGATTTCCACATGTAAAACTCTCGTTAATCATCCAAGGATTGGAGGGTAGGATAGGGCCCACCCACCGCCCCTGAGTTCCACTTCTATTTCAAATACAAAATCACGTTTTGTGTTATTTTTAAACGACTCCAACTAATTGTTGTGGAAATTTTTCATCTCGACAGTTTTGTAGGTTGAAATAACGTTGATTCGGAGGGTGGTGGGTGGGCCCTATCCTACAATCCAACCCGTGGCCCACGCTCCAAAGTTTCCACCACTAAATATGTTAATAAAATGGTTAATATTTACCTAGAAACCGTTGGACTAAAAATAAATGCCAACAAAAATTCTAGTTATAATTTGATTCATAATATTTACGTTCGTAAATCAAGATCGTAAATGTTTATGCTTTCAGTAATTTGAATTATAAATTTTTGGCATAGCAGATAAAACCAGGCCCCGGATGAATCAATGCAGTGGCGGCGTAACGGTTCACCGCTATTCTCGCGCAAACACCGATTACGTTCGAAATGGAAGTGTGGTTTCCTTATTGCCAACGCGCCACATGTTCCAACTACAAAGTGAATATACTATACAAAATATCCACCTTTAATTGAATTTAAAAAATGGACAATTTTTACTGTTACGATTTTTTGAAAAAATCGTAAAAAAATACATACTGATGTGATAAAATTTCTCAAAAATTCCAATACATCAACAAAACGTCAGCCTTTAATATTAACTTTGAATTTTGAAAATGCGCCATTTTTTCGGCGAGTTGTGAATTTTTGAAAATTATTGTTTTAAGTTGTCGAACACTTGAACCAAAAAAAATCGTAAAAAATACATACTGATGTGATAAAATTTCTCAAAAATTCCAATACATCGACAAAACGTCAGGCTTTAATATTAACTTTGAATTTTGAAAATGCGCCGTTTTTTCGGCGAGTTGTGAATTTTTGAAAATTATTGTTTTAAGTTGTCGAACACTTGAACCAAAAAAAATCGTAAAAAATACATACTGATGTGATAAAATTTCTCAAAAATTCCAATACATCGACAAAACGTCAGGCTTTAATATTAACTTTGAATTTTGAAAATGCGCCATTTTTTCGGCGAGTTGTGAATTTTTGAAAATTAATATTTTAAATTGTCGAACACTCGAATAAAAAAAAATCGTAAAAAAATACATACTGATGTGATAAAATTTCTCAAAAATTCCAATACATCAACAAAACGTCAGCCTTTAATATTAACTTTGAATTTTGAAAATGCGCCATTTTTTCGGCGAGTTGTGAATTTTTGAAAATTAATGTTTCAAATTGTCGAACACTCGAATAAAAAAAAATCGTAAAAAAATACATACTGATGTGATAAAATTTCTCAAAAATTCTAATACATCGACAAAACGTCAGGCTTTAATATTAACTTTGAATTTTGAAAATGCGCCATTTTTTCGGCGAGTTGTGAATTTTTGAAAATTAAAGTTTCAAATTGTCGAACACTCGAACAAGAAAAAATCGTAAAAAAATACATACTGATGTGATAAAATTGCCCAAAAATTCTAATACATCAACAAAATGTCAGCCTTTAATATTAACTTTGAATTTTGAAAATGCGCCATTTTTTCGGCGAGTTGTGAATTTTTGAAAATTAATGTTTTAAATTGTGGAACACTCGAATAAAAAAAAATCGTAAAAAAATACATACTGATGTGATAAAATTTCTCAAAAATTCTAATACATCGACAAAACGTCAGGCTTTAATATTAACTTTGAATTTTGAAAATGCGCCATTTTTTCGGCGAGTTGTGAATTTTTGAAAATTAATGTTTCAAATTGTCGAACACTCGAACAAAAAAAATCGTAAAAAAATACATACTGATGTGATAAAATTTCTCAAAAATTCTAATACATCGACAAAACGTCAGGCTTTAATATTAACTTTGAATTTTGAAAATGCGCCATTTTTTCGGCGAGTTGTGAATTTTTGAAAATTAATGTTTTAAATTGTCGAACACTCGAATAAAAAAAAATCGTAAAAAAATACATACTGATGTGATAAAATTTCTCAAAAATTCCAATACATCGACAAAACGTCAGGCTTTAATATTAACTTTGAATTTTGAAAATGCGCCATTTTTTCGGTGAGTTGTGAATTTTTGAAAATTAATGTTTCAAATTGTCGAACACTCGAATAAAAAAAAATCGTAAAAAAATACATACTGATGTGATAAAATTTCTCAAAAATTCTAATACATCGACAAAACGTCAGGCTTTAATATTAACTTTGAATTTTGAAAATGCGCCATTTTTTCGGCGAGTTGTGAATTTTTGAAAATTAAAGTTTCAAATTGTCGAACACTCGAACAAGAAAAAATCGTAAAAAAATACATACTGATGTGATAAAATTGCCCAAAAATTCTAATACATCAACAAAATGTCAGCCTTTAATATTAACTTTGAATTTTGAAAATGCGCCATTTTTTCGGTGAGTTGTGAATTTTTGAAAATTAAAGTTTCAAATTGTCGAACACTCGAACAAGAAAAAATCGTAAAAAAATACATACTGATGTGATAAAATTGCCCAAAAATTCTAATACATCAACAAAATGTCAGCCTTTAATATTAACTTTGAATTTTGAAAATGCGCCATTTTTTCGGCGAGTTGTGATTTTTTGAAAATTAATGTTTTAAATTGTGGAACACTCGAATAAAAAAAAATCGTAAAAAAATACATACTGATGTGATAAAATTTCTCAAAAATTCTAATACATCGACAAAACGTCAGGCTTTAATATTAACTTTGAATTTTGAAAATGCGCCATTTTTTCGGCGAGTTGTGAATTTTTGAAAATTAATGTTTTAAATTGTCGAACACTCGAATAAAAAAAAATCGTAAAAAAATACATACTGATGTGATAAAATTTCTCAAAAATTCTAATACATCGACAAAACGTCAGGCTTTAATATTAACTTTGAATTTTGAAAATGCGCCATTTTTTCGGCGAGTTGTGAATTTTTGAAAATTAATGTTTTAAATTGTCGAACACTCGAATAAAAAAAAATCGTAAAAAAATACATACTGATGTGATAAAATTTCTCAAAAATTCTAATACATCAACAAAATGTCAGCCTTTAATATTAACTTTGAATTTTGAAAATGCGCCATTTTTTCGGTGAGTTGTGAATTTTTGAAAATTAAAGTTTCAAATTGTCGAACACTCGAACAAGAAAAAATCGTAAAAAAATACATACTGATGTGATAAAATTGCCCAAAAATTCTAATACATCAACAAAATGTCAGCCTTTAATATTAACTTTGAATTTTGAAAATGCGCCATTTTTTCGGCGAGTTGTGAATTTTTGAAAATTAATGTTTCAAATTGTCGAACACTTGAACCAAAAAAAAATCGTAAAAAATACATACTGATGTGATAAAATTGGTAAAAAATTCCAATACATCAACAAAATGTCAGCCTTTAATAATAACTTTGAATTTTGAAAATGCGCCATTTTTTCGGCGAGTTGTGAATTTTTGAAAATTAATGTTTTAAATTGTCGAACACTCGAATAAAAAAAAATCGTAAAAAAATACATACTGATGTGATAAAATTTCTCAAAAATTCCAATACATCGACAAAACGTCAGGCTTTAATATTAACTTTGAATTTTGAAAATGCGCCATTTTTTCGGTGAGTTGTGAATTTTTGAAAATTAATGTTTCAAATTGTCGAACACTCGAATAAAAAAAAATCGTAAAAAAATACATACTGATGTGATAAAATTTCTCAAAAATTCTAATACATCGACAAAACGTCAGGCTTTAATATTAACTTTGAATTTTGAAAATGCGCCATTTTTTCGGCGAGTTGTGAATTTTTGAAAATTAAAGTTTCAAATTGTCGAACACTCGAACAAGAAAAAATCGTAAAAAAATACATACTGATGTGATAAAATTGCCCAAAAATTCTAATACATCAACAAAATGTCAGCCTTTAATATTAACTTTGAATTTTGAAAATGCGCCATTTTTTCGGTGAGTTGTGAATTTTTGAAAATTAAAGTTTCAAATTGTCGAACACTCGAACAAGAAAAAATCGTAAAAAAATACATACTGATGTGATAAAATTGCCCAAAAATTCTAATACATCAACAAAATGTCAGCCTTTAATATTAACTTTGAATTTTGAAAATGCGCCATTTTTTCGGCGAGTTGTGATTTTTTGAAAATTAATGTTTTAAATTGTGGAACACTCGAATAAAAAAAAATCGTAAAAAAATACATACTGATGTGATAAAATTTCTCAAAAATTCTAATACATCGACAAAACGTCAGGCTTTAATATTAACTTTGAATTTTGAAAATGCGCCATTTTTTCGGCGAGTTGTGAATTTTTGAAAATTAATGTTTTAAATTGTCGAACACTCGAATAAAAAAAAATCGTAAAAAAATACATACTGATGTGATAAAATTTCTCAAAAATTCTAATACATCGACAAAACGTCAGGCTTTAATATTAACTTTGAATTTTGAAAATGCGCCATTTTTTCGGCGAGTTGTGAATTTTTGAAAATTAA
Organism: Ocypus olens; assembly: GCA_910593695.2. Taxonomy (NCBI): domain Eukaryota; kingdom Metazoa; phylum Arthropoda; class Insecta; order Coleoptera; family Staphylinidae; genus Ocypus; species Ocypus olens. The sequence continues at coordinate 38,842,513 of OU343065.1, read as the reverse complement.
TGTTTTAAATTGTCGAACACTCGAATAAAAAAAAATCGTAAAAAAATACATACTGATGTGATAAAATTTCTCAAAAATTCTAATACATCAACAAAATGTCAGCCTTTAATATTAACTTTGAATTTTGAAAATGCGCCATTTTTTCGGTGAGTTGTGAATTTTTGAAAATTAAAGTTTCAAATTGTCGAACACTCGAACAAGAAAAAATCGTAAAAAAATACATACTGATGTGATAAAATTGCCCAAAAATTCTAATACATCAACAAAATGTCAGCCTTTAATATTAACTTTGAATTTTGAAAATGCGCCATTTTTTCGGCGAGTTGTGATTTTTTGAAAATTAATGTTTTAAATTGTGGAACACTCGAATAAAAAAAAATCGTAAAAAAATACATACTGATGTGATAAAATTTCTCAAAAATTCTAATACATCGACAAAACGTCAGGCTTTAATATTAACTTTGAATTTTGAAAATGCGCCATTTTTTCGGCGAGTTGTGATTTTTTGAAAATTAATGTTTTAAATTGTGGAACACTCGAATAAAAAAAAATCGTAAAAAAATACATACTGATGTGATAAAATTTCTCAAAAATTCTAATACATCGACAAAACGTCAGGCTTTAATATTAACTTTGAATTTTGAAAATGCGCCATTTTTTCGGCGAGTTGTGAATTTTTGAAAATTATTGTTTTAAGTTGTCGAACATTTAATAAAGGAAAAAGTTTCAAGTTTTTATATATATTTTTGAATTATTTCATTCTGTAATACATTCAGCAGTGCACTCGTGACTATGAGTATGACTCCAACTGTTGATACTCAATTTCCTTCGTGCGCATACAAACGGGCAATCATCGGTAACATAATGGACGTAGAACTTCGCCCGTTTATTTATTTATTTATCATTGCCTACATAAACGAGCCTTAACAGTGATCGGATTCACTCGCTGATCGAATCGTATTTATTTTCCTCGTCGGCGCCTAATCTATTCGTGCAATGGAATAATTAAATCAGAGACCGGTAATTGCAATTGGATCCGATAACAATCGCAACAACGCAGAGGCATAATAGTCGGAGTCGGATTCGTTCTCCGGCGCAGATAACGGGATTGCAATTTCAAACGGGATAATAAAAAAAGATCGATTGCATTCAAGTTGCTCATTTTTAGAACGATCTGACGTTTATATGTCAATTCCTAACGAGTGTGCCAACTGAAATTTTTAAAACGAAAAATTCATGGCACACTTGAGGTTTTTGTTTTTAATGAACATACGATACAAGCGTCACGATACTAAATTTGAAAACACGTGCAGACGTAAGAACATCCAAGAAAATCAAATTTAAACGATCTCAAGTGTGTACTCTGGCATTATTTTTAGACGACTCCTGTTTGTGTTTTTCTTCGCACACGTACACTCCGGATGATACTTCACTTCAACTTTCTCAATTAAAAACGATTTAACAACAACATTTACATTATTTAATAAGATGCGAAAAACTATATATTACTCAAATACGACGAAAATTCCTCAAAACAATTACAACCAATTACACCGGTTCGGGCCACAATCAATCTTTGGAAGTTGCACCCGCAAAACGTCATCCGACGACGCTTCCAAGAATCAATTTTCGTTTACAATTCCAGCGGCAAAAACCCACTCTATCGTTTCAATCGCAGCGGCGGCGGCAAAAACAAGTCTTAAGACGCGAAGAAACAAAAAAAAAAGGATTGATGTCAACGGCGGTCATGAACACGACGCGAAAATACACACACACACACAATAAATAGATTCGCGATTAGGAATTCACGCCGCGTTATCTCGGTTATGCAATTGAAAAAGTAAATAAGTGGTTCATTGAGCCAGCGAGAGGATACAATCGTGCGAATTTATTATTCGATTATATAATGCGTTCCTTGCTTATAGTGAAACGATTAAAAGATTCAAGCCATACAAAAATCAATATATCATATGAAAGGCCCGTGTGCGTGCGAGTGCACGTTTTTTCCCCCGCCGACACACATACACACAATTATGGATTCGTTGTACTTACACTTCCAGAATGCGGTCCCCCTTCCTGATGCCGGCCTGCTCGGCGGCCCCCCTGTCCAGGACGGCGCTCACATGCTGCAGGGGGGCGTACAGCTCCCCGTTGATGCTCCTCAGCTGGCCACCTTCACTGACCTGTCCGCGCACGTTAAACCCGAAGCCCGTCTCAGTCTTGTTTATTGTCACCACCCTCGGCCCGTTCGAGACCTTCATGTTTCCGTGGCGTTGACTGTTACTGTTTGTAACAGTGTCGGCCATGTTTTGACAGCACTCTTTCCCCCACCGCGGTCACTGCGCACCGTCTGCTCGCTATTGAAACCGCTTGGCGCGCCACTGAACGCGCTTTGGGCGTCGTAGGCAACCTTAAATACAATGTGAATAATTATAGACAACCCAACACTCACACCAGCGGCGTAACGCGAGTAGTTGTAGGCAACGTAATATTAACACCTTAAATATAATGCAAATAATTATAGACAACCTAACACTCACACCAGCGGCGTAACACAGGTAGTTGTAGGTAACGTAATATTAATACCTTAAATACAATGCAAATAATTATAGACGACCTAACACTCACACCAGCGGCGTAACGCAAGTAGTTGTAGGCAACGTAATATTAATACCTTAAATACAATGCAAATAATTATAGACGACCTAACACTCACACCAGCGGCGTAACGCAAGTAGTTGTAGGTAACGTAATATTGACACCTTAAATACAATGCAAATAATTATAGGCAACCTAACACTCACACCAGCGGCGTATGGGAAATAGTTGTGGGCAACGTAACATTAACACCAGAGGCGTAACGTAAGGAAATTATTAGGATGTAAATTGATTCCCATAATTTCTAAGTTTTAATGAGTAATCGTTTGTAAACAAATGGAAATAATTCGTATATAACCAAACTAAAAGTGCGAACTTGCCTCCGAGGCATGTTTATAAATAATTATCAGGTTAAATTACAACTAATTAGTTAATAATAAAAATATGCCATAAATTTCGAAATCTACAATAATAACTAGTCTTAGAAGCTGCGACCACTGGTCGACCAATTTAGCTTATATTGTTTAGTTTAACATTTCTGTTTATATGTTGTCTATAAATGTAAAAAGAAAATAGTTAAATAAAGATGTTACTACTACTAACTAGTCTTACTAAACAGTTAATTGTGGAAAATCGTACTTCCTTATTTTACTATTAAATTTTATTTTCTTTGGCCAAACCAACATTGACAATCAGGGGCGTAACACACGTAGTTGTAGGCAACTTAACATTCACACCAGGGGCGTATCTCAAGGAAATTATAGGGATCAATTTCAACCACATAACTAATAATTAAAAAAATAGTTAAATGAAACACACAAACCATAGATTGATAATGTTTGTTCATTGTTAGATCGAAACTGCAGTCACTAATAAATAAACAGTGTGATATTAACTGAGTAAATGTGTTTTATTTAATTAATTAAAAATGTATCACGAAGTAAGTGCCGCCAAACCTCAATTAGTTAAAAAAAATTAGATATATTTCACGATCTACAATTACGAGTCTTGCTCAATAATTAACTGTAGAAAATGTACCGCACTTACTGATTTTACTATTCAATTTATTTTCTTTAACCAAACCAACATTCACACCAGGGGCGTAACGCAAGTAATTATAGGCAACCTAACAATCACCCCAGGGGAGTAACGCAAGTAGTTATAGGCAACATAACATTCAAACCAGTAGCGTAACGCAGGGAAATTATTGAAATTAATTACTACCAAATAGTTAATAATGAAACAAAATGCGATGTATTTCGCAATCTACAATAACGACTCTTACTAAATAGTTAATTTAAGAAAATATAACGTACTTGCTGATATTGCTATACAATGTTTTTTTTTTTCTGGATTTGGTTAATACATCGATTAACCATCTTCCGCAGATGTGTTCGCTTAACTTGTGTTTATCTGACGTACGTTTTTCTGCTGTTAATCGATGTATTAATCGAACTAGTCCTGGAAATGAAATTGAATAGCAAAATCAAATTTAAAAAACGATATTTTTTCAACTTAGAAAATTGATTCTAACCACCAAATTAAATTCAGTTATGAGAAATATTCCCCAAAGTACAGCGGCGGCTCGTGGATCTTCCTAGAGGAAGCTAAGACAGAGATGTCGCTAGTGCTGCACCACTTACTCGTATAGAGGAAGCAAATATTTCGCTGCTGTTTCGGTCAAATTTTCTCCCGTAGCCTCCTCGCTTTACATTCACGAGCCGCCGCTGCTAAAGTATAATCTTTACGCCCTGGTTTCTTCCCTTGCTCACACCGTGCATGTTTCCTTCAGGTGTTATAGGCAACCTAACATGCACACACACAGTACATGTTGCTTTAGGTGTTGTAGGCAACCAAACATACACACACAGCACATGTTGCTTTAGGTGTTATAGGGAACCTAATACACAGAATACATGTTGCTTTGGGTATTATAGGCAACATAACATGCTCACAGTATATGTTGCTTTAGGTATTATAGATAACCTAATATGCACACTACATGTTGCTTCAGGTATTATAGGCAACCTAACGTGCACACAGTACTTGTACATGTTGCTGTAAGTCATGACATGTCTTAAACTGTATATATATATATTTATATTTTAATCTGCCTCGTAAGATCTTGTATTGTATATATGTTTATTTTATTTTAATTTATTACTGTATATTTCAATAAGCCATTTCAGGCTTCCGTAAATAAATATCAAATTACCAAAGTGTTATAGGCAACCTTACATGCACGCAGAGTACATGTTGCTTTAGGTGTTATAGGCAACCCAACATGCACACGCACAGTACAAGTTGCTTTAGGTGTTATAGGTAACCTAACATACATACAGTACAGGTTGCTTTAGGTGTTATCGGCAACCCAATACACAGAGTACATTGCTTTAGGTACCATAGGCAACCTAATACACAGAGTACATGTTGCTTTAGGTGGTATGAGCAATCTAACATGCACACAGTACATGTTGCTTTAGGTGTTATAGGCAACCTAACATGCACACAGTACTTGTACATGTTGCTTTAAGTGTTATAGGCAACCTAACATGCACACAGTACTTGTACGTTGCTTTAGGTGTTATAGGCAACCTAACATTCTCACAGTACATGTTGCTTTAGGTGTTATAAGCAACCTAACATGCATACAGAACATGTTGCTTTAGGTGTTATAGGCAACCTAACATGCACACAGTACTTGTACGTTGCTTTAGGTGTTATAGGCAACCTAACATGCACACAGTACTTGTACGTTGCTTAATGTGTTATAGGCAACCTAACATGCACACAAAGTACATGTTGCTTTAGGTGTTACAGAAAACCTAAAATCAACGCAGTACATGTTGCTTCAGGTATTATAGGCAACCTAACGTGCACACAGTACATGTTCCTTTAGGAGTTATAGGCAACCTAACATGCACACCAGGAGCGTAACGCAAGAAACGTGTGCGGATTGATCGTAGTGAATAAGAATGGCGCTTTAGTGACGGACAACAAAAATTATTGTAGGCAACCCGACATTCACGCAAGAAATTTGTGGGGATTGATTGTGGCGAAATAATGAATTTTAGACATAAACGTTTAACTATACTTAAATTTGACATTTTTTCTAGAAGTTCAAGAATTTAAGTCAAAATTAGTCATTTTTTCTTAACTCTTGTCGACGTTGATAGTCTTTAAACTTTAATTAGATTCGACATTTTTTCTAGAAGCTCAAGAGTTCAAGTCAAAATTAGTCTTTTTTTTCCTAACGCTTGTAGATGTTAATAGTCTTTCAACTATACTTAAATTTGACATTTTTTTAGAAGTTCAAGAATTTTAGTCAAAATTAGTCTTTTTTTCTTAACGCTTGTCGACGTTAATAGTCTCTCAACTTTAATTAAATTCGACATTTTTTCTAGAGGCTTAACGGCTGTAAGTCAAAATTACTTTTCTTTTCTTGGCGCTTGTCAACTTCAAGTCAAATTTTGACATATGTTTATCATGAAATTCAACATTTTTACGGGTTTAAGTCAAAACTCGACGGTAAATTGAACCTGAAGTCTTTTAACTTTAATTAAATTTGACATTTTTTTCTAGAGGCTTAAGGTCTTCAAGTCAAAACTGGTTTTTTTTTCTTAACGCTTGTCGAATTTTAGTCAAATTTATACATTCATTTGGACCTGAAGTCTCCTAATTTTTTGTAGTCTATGTCATGATTAATTAAATTTGACATTTTTTTCTAGTCAATGTCATAATTAATTAAATTTGACATTTTTTTCTAGTCAATATCATAATTAATTAAATTTGACATTTTGTTCTAGTCTATGTCATGATTAATTAAATTTGATTTTTTTCTAGACGTCAAGTCAAAACTAGTTTTCTTTTTCTTAACGTAAAGTCATATTTTGACATTAATTTGGACCCAAAGTCTTTGCGCTTTAATGAAATTTAACTTTTTTTTTAAGAGGTTTAACAAGTCAAAATTTAACATTAATTTCGATCTAAAGTTTTATATCCGTAGTTTATATTAGTCGTCTTTCTTGACGTTTATCGACTTTCGAGTCATATTTCGACATTAACCTCTTCAGGGACAGAAACACATTTGTATACATTTGTTAAAAAATGATGAACACATTTCAAACAAATTTGATTTAGCTCAATACTGCCATCTCATGTCAAGCTCTGAAAGCTGGTACAGTTGCACATTTCCATGCAGATACCTCGTGTCCGTTTCTACTGGCGAGATATCAATTGTTTCTTATAAAGGATTTGAAACTTCACAATTAATATGTCCCTGAAGAGGTTAATTTTGACCTGAAGTCTTTGAGCTTGAATGAAATTGAACATTTTTTTTCAGAGGTTTAACAAGTCAACATTTGACCTGCTTGCCCTCTGCCGTACCAGAAAAATTCCGCGAACCGTCATCGTGTTTCTCCATGTCGTCAAGCTATCCCGTCTCCTACTTGTTTGCCAGGGCCGCCAATTTGTCCTTTCGGGCCACGTTTGCAGTTGTCAGTTATCTGCCTCATCTGAAAAAGTTCACGAGCCACTGAAAAGCATAATTTTTCATTATTATTATTATTCAGTCGAGTAAGGGAACTTTACATTAATCCATTACAACGGGACCCTGCAATATTTTAGAATACAGTTACAGGTCCGCAGGAATACCACCAGTTTGAAATAGAACATATTTTAAATGTATATTAAGAAATAATCAAGAATACATTATTTACAAATACATAGACTTTTTTTCTTCAAATAAATATGTTGAAAACAATACACAATATGTAACAGATCCACTTTAGTATTAAAAAAAAAAAGAAAGAAAAACAATCTAGCCTATGGGGTTTTTTCGAAAATTGCAACATTAGGATCTTTCTATGCACGGAAGGCAACACCAACTGCCAAAAAGATGAACGCGGAGCGCAACGTCGACATCGATAAGGTCTGGTTAAAAGTCTAGGTACAAGCAAACATCGGTTTTGAAGGTGTGTTTTGTTATTTTTTGACAGCCTGGTTCCCGAAAAGCACATTTAATTAATTATCTCGTTAGACACAGTGAAAGAAACATAGTCACAGTCTTTATCGTGTTTTCCTCTTCTTCTTTTCTTTTTACTAATATTCCCCTTTACAATTACAGTAATTACCGACTCGTAAATAATCATCTGTAAAGTATTCTAAATAGTTTTTTGAAATTTTTATATTTAACTATATTCCTTAAATATTGGATGGACTGATGTAAAATTCGCGTGAAGTAAAAAGTAAATGTTCCCAATTATAATAATTAATTACAATAAATAGGTAATAAATATAACTAGAGCGTAACTTACTTACACAACCCCTCGGCTTGTGTACATAAGCTACTAAGGGTAAATACATATTCAGAGATATGTAAAACTTTACATGTACCTAGTAAAAATATCAAATCTTATTAATACTTTAAAATGAATCACATTTCAAATAATTTTTTTTTCCACGCTCGACGAATCAAAATGCTCGTTCTCGTAAATTCTAGTACGTTGCTTTAAAATTATCGTAAAAAAAAAAACGGAAACAACTGAAATCAGTTTTGTTTTAAAAGTAAAAAATAAATATTCCTCGATTAAAAACCACATCACGTCACTAGTCCAATTCAATAATAATTAGTTTCAATTGTTTTTTATAGACACTATTCAATTTATTTACTCAATCGGAGTCCTCGTCGGCGGCGAACTCGGGCAGGTCCGCCGACTGCAGGTGGCCCTTCGTCAGGGCGTACTCGACGAGGGCTATGTGGCAGAAGACGTACTGATCGGGCATTTGTATCGAGTAGGCCCGCTGCGACCTTATCTTTTCGACGGTGCCGCGGATGTCCGCCGTGCCGACGTCCTCCAGCCTTGATATGCATATATCCAACGTGCAGAACGTTCCTGAAATTTAAGGGAAATTCCAGGCATCAGCATTGCTATCTCGGTAAGTTTAAGAAAGTTGGGCTCAATGTTTTGTTAAAACAAATATTTCGACGATTTCCGAAGATTTCAGAGTCCAAAGAACACGGTCTTTTACCTGAAACTGTGTTGTCACCACTGTCCTCTAGCGGCAATTCTTGAAAGCTTACTTGTAACATTTTTCCAGATGAAAGATCATGTTTTTTTAGACTCATTCCAGGTAAAAGACAATGTTTTATAGACTCTGAAGAACATAGTCTATCATCTGGAAGAGTGTCACGACTGCCCTCTAGCGGTAATTCTTAAAAGCTTACTTGTGACACTCTTCCAGATGAAAGATCATGTTTTTTTAGACTCATTCCAGGCAAAAGACAATGTTCTATAGACTCTGAAGAACATAGTCCATCATCTGGAAGTGTGTCACGACCGCCCTCTAGCGGTAATTCTTAAAAACTTACTTGTGACACTCTTCCAGATGAAAGATCATGTTTTTTTAGACTCATTCCAGGCAAAAGACAATGTTTTATAGACTCTGAAGAACGTAGTCTTTCACCTGGAAGAGTGTCACGACTGCCCTCTAGCGGTAATTCTTAAAAACTTACTTGTAACACTCTTCCAGATGAAAGATCATGTTTTTTTAGACTCATTCCAGGTAAAAGACAATGTTTTATAGACTCTGAAGAACATAGTCCATCATCTGGAAGTGTGTCACGACTGCCCTCTGGCGGCAATTCTTAAAAACTTACTCGTGACACTTTTCCAGATGAAAGATCATGTTTCTTTAGACTCATTCCAGGCAAAAGACAATGTTTTATAGACTCTGAAGAACGTAGTCTTTCACCTGGAAGAGTGTCACGACTGCCCTCTAGCGGTAATTCTTAAAAACTTACTTGTAACACTCTTCCAGATGAAAGATCATGTTTTTTTAGACTCATTCCAGGTAAAAGACAATGTTTTATAGACTCTGAAGAACATAGTCCATCATCTGGAAGTGTGTCACGACTGCCCTCTGGCGGCAATTCTTAAAAACTTACTTGTGACACTCTTCCAGATGAAAGATCATGTTTCTTTAGACTCATTCCAGGCAAAAGACAATGTTTTATAGACTCTGAAGAACGTAGTCTTTCACCTGGAAGAGTGTCACGACTGCCCTCTAGCGGTAATTCTTAAAAACTTACTTGTAACACTCTTCCAGATGAAAGATCATGTTTTTTTAGACTCATTCCAGGTAAAAGACAATGTTTTATAGACTCTGAAGAACATAGTCCATCATCTGGAAGTGTGTCACGACTGCCCTCTGGCGGCAATTCTTAAAAACTTACTCGTGACACTTTTCCAGATGAAAGATCATGTTTCTTTAGACTCATTCCAGGCAAAAGACAATGTTTTATAGACTCTGAAGAACGTAGTCTTTCACCTGGAAGAGTGTCACGACTGCCCTCTAGCGGTAATTCTTAAAAACTTACTTGTAACACTCTTCCAGATGAAAGATCATGTTTTTTTAGACTCATTCCAGGTAAAAGACAATGTTCTATAGACTCTGAGGAACATAGTCTATCATCTGGAAGTGTGTCACGACTGCCCTCTAGCGGCAATTCTTGAAAGCTTACTCGTGACACTCTTCCAGATGAAAGATCATGTTTTTTTAGACTCATTCCAGGCAAAAGACAATGTTTTATAGACTCTGAAGAACGTAGTCTTTCACCTGGAAGAGTGTCACGACTGCCCTCTAGCGGTAATTCTTAAAAACTTACTTGTAACACTCTTCCAGATGAAAGATCATGTTTTTTTAGACTCATTCCAGGCAAAAGACAATGTTTTATAGACTCTGAAGAACGTAGTCTTTCACCTGGAAGAGTGTCACGACTGCCCTCTAGCGGTAATTCTTAAAAACTTACTTGTAACACTCTTCCAGATGAAAGATCATGTTTTTTTAGACTCATTCCAGGCAAAAGACAATGTTTTATAGACTCTGAAGAACGTAGTCTTTCACCTGGAAGAGTGTCACGACTGCCCTCTAGCGGCAATTCTTGAAAGCTTACTCGTGACACTCTTCCAGATGAAAGATCATGTTTTTTTAGACTCATTCCAGGTAAAAGACAATGTTTTGTAGACTCTGAAGAACATAGTCCATCATCTGGAAGTGTGTCACGACCGCCCTCTAGCGGTAATTCTTAAAAACTTACTTGTGACACTCTTCCAGATGAAAGATCATGTTTTTTTAGACTCATTCCAGGCAAAAGACAATGTTTTATAGACTCTGAAGAACGTAGTCTTTCACCTGGAAGAGTGTCACGACTGCCCTCTAGCGGTAATTCTTAAAAACTTACTTGTAACACTCTTCCAGATGAAAGATCATGTTTTTTTAGACTCATTCCAGGTAAAAGACAATGTTTTGTAGACTCTGAAGAACATAGTCTATCATCTGGAAGTGTGTCACGACTGCCCTCTGGCGGCAATTCTTAAAAACTTACTCGTGACACTTTTCCAGATGAAAGATCATGTTTCTTTAGACTCATTCCAGGTAAAAGACAATGTTCTATAGACTCTGAGGAACATAGTCTATCATCTGGAAGTGTGTCACGACTGCCCTCTAGCGGCAATTCTTGAAAGCTTACTCGTGACACTCTTCCAGATGAAAGATCATGTTTTTTTAGACTCATTCCAGGCAAAAGACAATGTTTTATAGACTCTGAAGAACGTAGTCTTTCACCTGGAAGAGTGTCACGACTGCCCTCTAGCGGTAATTCTTAAAAACTTACTTGTAACACTCTTCCAGATGAAAGATCATGTTTTTTTAGACTCATTCCAGGCAAAAGACAATGTTTTATAGACTCTGAAGAACGTAGTCTTTCACCTGGAAGAGTGTCACGACTGCCCTCTAGCGGTAATTCTTAAAAACTTACTTGTAACACTCTTCCAGATGAAAGATCATGTTTTTTTAGACTCATTCCAGGCAAAAGACAATGTTTTATAGACTCTGAAGAACGTAGTCTTTCACCTGGAAGAGTGTCACGACTGCCCTCTAGCGGCAATTCTTGAAAGCTTACTCGTGACACTCTTCCAGATGAAAGATCATGTTTTTTTAGACTCATTCCAGGTAAAAGACAATGTTTTGTAGACTCTGAAGAACATAGTCCATCATCTGGAAGTGTGTCACGACCGCCCTCTAGCGGTAATTCTTAAAAACTTACTTGTGACACTCTTCCAGATGAAAGATCATGTTTTTTTAGACTCATTCCAGGCAAAAGACAATGTTTTATAGACTCTGAAGAACGTAGTCTTTCACCTGGAAGAGTGTCACGACTGCCCTCTAGCGGTAATTCTTAAAAACTTACTTGTAACACTCTTCCAGATGAAAGATCATGTTTTTTTAGACTCATTCCAGGTAAAAGACAATGTTTTGTAGACTCTGAAGAACATAGTCTATCATCTGGAAGTGTGTCACGACTGCCCTCTGGCGGCAATTCTTAAAAACTTACTCGTGACACTTTTCCAGATGAAAGATCATGTTTCTTTAGACTCATTCCAGGTAAAAGACAATGTTTTATAGACTCTGAAGAACATTTTCTATCATCTGGAAGAGTGTCACGACTGCCCTCTAGCGGTAATTCTTAAAAGCTTACTTGTGACACTCTTCCAGATGAAAGATCATGTTTTTTTAGACTCATTCCAGGTAAAAGACAATGTTCTATAGACTCTGAGGAACATAGTCTATCATCTGGAAGAGTGTCACGGCTGCCCTCTAGCGGCAATTCTTGAAAGCTTACTCGTGACACTCTTCCAGATGAAAGATCATGTTTTTTTAGACTCATTCCAGGTAAAAGACAATGTTTTGTAGACTCTGAAGAACATAGTCCATCATCTGGAAGTGTGTCACGACTGCCCTCTGGCGGCAATTCTTAAAAACTTACTCGTGACACTTTTCCAGATGAAAGATCATGTTTCTTTAGACTCATTCCAGGTAAAAGACAATGTTCTATAGACTCTGAGGAACATAGTCTATCATCTGGAAGAGTGTCACGACTGCCCTCTACCGGAAATCCTTAAAAGCTAGCTTGTGACAAAGATTTTCAGTCACAAATAACTGAAAATCAATGAATTTTTGATTTTTGAACCGATGATAAATTTTAAGAATAATGCATCGATTTGTGGGCGTTTAATTAGCTTCTTGAAATTCTGGTTTAGCAACGTGGACACGGAATAAATTAGTATGGCTACCTGTTCTACCGATGCCGGCGCTGCAATGCACGACTATGGGGGGCCCCCTCGGATGCCCGGCCCAGGTGTCCCCCAGCGCGGCGACCATGTTCGCCTGTTGCCGCCTCACCCTCTCCAAGAACTCGAGCATCGCCTTCGCAGAGTGCGGAACACCGTAGTCCGGCCAGGAGGTGAATTGCCAGTGGGAGACCTCCCTCGTTTCATCCGTCTGCAAGAAAACAATCGCCTGAATCAGCGCACCGATTTCATCACACGAAGCGATCCCGGACTGAAATTTACGCGATGAATACTTAAGAATTATAAATTTTAATTTTACACACATTAGATCCGTTCAACCGTTTGCTTATTATCATCACCAACGCATTCCATACATTAATAGTTCAACTATTTTTAAATGTGTTCGTAGTCCGTGGTTGATCAAATTGTATACTTTAATTCACTTGTTTAGTCATTCTATCGTTTTGCATTCGCTACGAAATCCATCTATGAACAACCTGCTGAACTGGCAAGAACAATAGAAAATCGCAGTGGCGCCATCTTTCTCTGAAGTTGCAAGAACAATAGAATATCACAGTGGTGCTCTCTTTCTGCGAACTGGCAACAACGATAGAAAATCACAGTGGCGCCCTCTTTCTGCGAAGTGGCAAGAACGTGTGGCACAAAGGACCAACGAATGGTCTAAGTCAGTGGTTCCCAAACTTCTTTGCCCTGCCGCCCCTTTTCAAGAAAAAATATTACTTGGCGCCCCCTGGAAATTATATTTTTTTTTTAATTTTGATAGCAATTAATAAGAAATATATATGTATTAATGTTTCTACCTTTTTCGCAAAATATAGTAAAGAATTGTGTGAAATAGAAACATTGAACTTTGAAATTATTTATTTGCAGTTACTTTCATCAGTTCTTCTTGTAACTGCTGAAATTCTTCTGTGTTTACACGCCATTGCTGCAGCACCCACCAGGGGGCGGTGGCGCCCACTTTGGGAATCACTGGTCTAAGTGCCGCGACCGTTTGGTGGCCCTCCACAAACCATCATCATATCACAGTGGCGCCCTCTTTCTGCGAAGTGGCAAGAACGATAGGAAATCACAGTGGCGCCCTCTTTACACTCACTGGACTGTTTATTCAATCTGTAGTTTGAGCTGAACTCGTTGATTTCTTACGATCTTTACAATATTTAAACGGATTACTAAAACAGATATTTTTCGTGTTGTCTAAATTAATTTTTGAAATTCATTTATTATTTAAACTATCCAACTGTGCAGCCTATTAAATTTAGTATTCAATCGGCAAGTTGTTGTTTTTTTTTTTTTAAATTAACCGTCTAAGCTCCCATTTATAGCGTCGCGCCCTTAAACGTTTCGCACGATCGCCTCGTACTCACCCTGTTATTAACTAGTAGAATGGTGGAGACGGTATAGTCCGGATTGGACTCTATGGCGACGGTGCGCACTGTGAAATCGCCGTAGGCCGTCTCCCCGTCGACGTCCGTCTCCCAGTACTGGTGGCATTTCAGCCGGCCCCTCTCCATGACTTTCGTGGTCATCACGATGACCAGGGTGTGCTGCTCCCAGATCATCCTCCAGAAGTCCACCGTGGTTTTCGGCAACGGCCCTGGAAGAGATTAACACGATTATCCATCAGCAATTCGTGTTCGAAATCTACCGTCACTTTGACATAAAAGGTTATGTTTTATTGTATAGTATTTAGAGAAAATGTAGAAAGTAAGATGCCAATAACGGTTTTTTTTTTTTTTTACTTAAAGAAGGCTGAGGATAGAGTTTTTTTATGAAAACATTACAACTGAATAAATTTGGTACCTATATTATTATTCTATTGCCCGTTTTCACCAACTATTCCTAAACAAATACTTTGCTAGGTAATACCTAAGATAAGAAATGCCTAAACGAGTACTTTACACAAATTCGGTTTCGCCACGGCAATCAAGTTCCTACTAAGGTGCTGGATTTTTAGGGAAATTTTAGTCGTCATATTGGTGAAACTGGGTGTGTGCGGTTCGGCAAGTAGGTTGAAGTCCGCCCACTTGATTTCATTCTGCTTCATTGTGGCAACATAACCTCTCTCGCTTAATTCATCGAGTTTGAAATTATGTCAAACGGCGACAAAAATACACGGAAGCGTGCACAAAACTTTAGGGCGGACGATAAGTTAAAACTGTTGGCATTAATAAAGGCCAACAATGTTATTTTAAATAAAAAAACGGATGGGTGCACCAACAAACGAAAGGAAGCGGCATGGTTAAAGGTGTGCAATGGCTTTAATGCGACGACTTCCTCACATCGGTAAGTACAATTATAAATATGCACGTTGGATTACATAAAGTGCATCACGCAAATAGGTTAGAGATGGAATGTATAGAGATAGCAAATATACAGGGTGTCCTAAATAGAGTAGGATTGCATGGGTATCTTTCTTATTCTTAAAGCTAGAGATCTGGTTAAATGGGCAATGTTGTGCAGTTTTCTATGCTGATTCAGATTATGTTGAGAAATTTTCAAAATTCCGAGCAGTTTAGAAAACTAAAAATCGCGATTTTCAAAAAAATCCAATATCTCAATGATTATTAAAGATGCGAAAAAAAGTTTTAAATAAAAGTTACTTGGTTTAATTAGGCAAACATGGAAATCAAGTCAAAATAAAATTCAAGATGGCGGTTTCCGAGATATTATTACCAGCTTTCTTATTTCAAATGGCCGCCATATTTGATTTTTACAAGCATAAGTAGACTTTTTTTTCTCTTTTCAACGATGTACAACAACCCATGTCAAAATAAAAAATAATAATTTTGCTATAATAAAAATAATTTTTACTCGAGAAAAAAATGTATTAATTTTTTTTTAAATTTTGGTTTATAAATATGAAACGATAATAGTTACAGCAAATTTATGTCAATAATAGTTGTAGAGAATACCAAAATGAACAACTTCTAAAGAATAAGTTTTTTTCGAAATCTCGTTAGTTTTTGAGTAAACCGAGTTTTTGAATTTGAAGTTATAATTTTTCCATATTTTATGATTTTGACGTTTTAAACGTCAGTTTCATCCGAGTTTACGCAACGCTCGATGTACATTTAAAATATGATTTAAATTGAAAATAAACCCATGAAAACGTAAATATAAAGTCGGAGAAAGTAACATGATGACATTTTTCAGGATTATTTTTAGGACTTCATTAGGAAATTTTTCAGGACTATTTTTGGAATTTCTTGAGGACATTTTTTTCAGATAAATTTTTCAGGAAATTTTTTGGGAATTTTTAAGGCATTTCTTCAGATCAATTTTTGGGATTATTTCAGGGCACTTTTTGAAATCAATTTTTCAGGGTTATTTTTAGGATTGTTTTGGGGCATTTTTTAGATCAATTTTTCAGGATTATTTTTTAGGGTTGTATTAGGGCATTTTTCAGGACTATTTTGGGATTTTTTAGGTCAATTTTTCGGAATTATTTTTGGGATTTTTTCAGGGTACTTTTTAGATCAATTTTTCCGGATTTTTTTTTTCAAGACAATTTTTGGGATTTTTGGGACATAATTTCAGGATTATTTTTTGGATTTTTTATAGGGCATTCTTTAAGATCAATTTTTCAGGGTTCTCTTTCAAGACTATTTTAGGGATTTTCTCAGGGCATTTTGTTAGATCAATTTTTCGGGATTTTTTTTTCAAGGCTATTTTAGGGATTTTTTGGGACATAATTTCAGAATAATTTTTGGGATTTTTTGGGGCATTTTTTTAGATCAATTTTTGGGATTTTCTTGGGGTGTTTTTCAGATCAATTTTTCAGGACTATTACATAGGGCTTTTTTTAGATAAATTTTTCAGGATTATTTTTAGGACTTCATTAGGGAATTTTTCAGGACTATTTTTGGAATTTCTTGAGGACATTTTTTTCAGATAAATTTTTCAGGAAATTTTTTGGGAATTTTTAAGGCATTTCTTCAGATCAATTTTTGGAATTATTTCAGGGCACTTTTTGAAATCAATTTATCAGGATTATTTTTCAGCATTATTTTTGGGCATTTTTTAGATCAATTTTTCAGGATTATTTTTTAGGGTTGTATTAGGGCATTTTTCAGGACTATTTTGGGATTTTTTAGGTCAATTTTTCAGAATTATTTTTGGGATTTTTTGAGGGCACTTTTTAGATCAAGTTTTCAGGATTATTTTTTTCAAGACAATTTTTGGGATTTTTGGGACATAATTTCAGGATTTTTTTTTTGATTTTTTAGGGCATTCTTCAAGATCAATTTTTCAGGATTCTCTTTCAAGACTATTTTATGGATTTTTTTAGGACTTTTTGGATTTTTTCGGGAATTTTTTTAGATCAATTTTTCTGGACTATTTTATTGATATTTTCAGGATATTTTTTTAGATCCATTTTTCTGGACTATTTTATTGATATTTTCAGGATATTTTTTTAGATCCATTTTTCTGGACTATTTTATTGATATTTTTTTAATCTATTTTTCTGGACTGTTTTATTGATATTTTCAGGATATTTTTTTAGATCAATTTTTCTGGACTGTTTTATTGATATTTTCAGGATATTTTTTCAGATCAATTTTTCTGGATTCTTGTTGGAATTTTTTTAGGGCATTTGTTTCGCGAAATATTGTTTGTGTCATACTTTTCAGGATTATTTTTCAGAATTTTTTTCAGCAATTCTTTACAGGAATCTTTTCGGGGCTATTTTTTTTGGTTTTTGACCATTATTTAGGCCATTTAAGATTTTAATCAGGACAATTTTTCAAATTTATTTTAAGGGCATTTGTTTCAGGAAATTTTCTTTCACGATTTTTCTTTCAGGACTGTGTTTTCAAGTTATAAAGAGCGTTTTAATCCAAAATTTCGAAACTATACCAAGCAGTTTATTTAATAACATGATTTTCTCACCGCACCTGGTTTCATGCATTGACAACGTGTCGGTAACAAAAGTGCGAAATACCTTGCGTGTTGATGAAGGCGTTCTTCTGCTTGTAGCCGTCGACGAAGTTGGCGTGGATGTAGTCGCTGTCCGGCTCCCCGTCGACCTCCGACAGGATCACCCTGCTGTGGTCGTAGCACAGCACGTCCGTGTACCTGTTCTTCGGCAGGTTGTTCTTCATCCGGGCTATGGTGAAGGTGCCGTCCGGCGGCCTCGACCTGATCTCCGTGTAGTCCTGGGTGAGCCCCTCCCTGCGCCTGTCCCGCACGTGCTCCACCAGCTGGCCCATCGTCATGACGGCCCCGTCCCCGTGCAGGGAGTCGTCGTCCGAGAAGCCGCTCGACGCGCTGCTCGGCGGGTTCGGGTTGCCCTCCTCGGCCCAACTGCTGTCCATGTTTATGTTATTGGGGGATGCTGAGATTTCAATATCCGAATTGATGTGTTTCTGTGGCGACGATGGCGTTTTGCCATCTGTAATGAAAATTGTATATTGTATACTCCATCTACTCGTAGATTAGACTTTTTTGACATCTTGAGTGATAAACATTAAAAAATTAAAAGTGCTTATAAAAATTGTAAAAAATTCATTTCGGTCAAAGTAACCTTCAAAATTTCAGAATGCATCCAGAATGAACCTAACTTTGATAATCCACTTCAATATTTGACACATCGTGGCTGGAAACAAAATGGCAACCATCAAAAGTTGAAAAACAGAAAAAAATTGCAGTCTCCGCTTATAAAAATTGTAAAAAATTCATTTCGCCCAAAGTAACCTTCAAAATTTCAGAATGCATCCAGAATGAACCTAACTTTGATAATCCACTTCAATATTTGACACATCGTGGCTGGAAACAAAATGGCAACCATCAAAATTTGAAAAACAGAAAAAAATTGCAGTCTCCGCTTATAAAAATTGTAAAAAATTCATTTCGGCCAAAGTAACTTTCAAAATTTCAGAATGCATCCAGAATGAACCTAACTTTGATAATCCACTTCAATATTTGACACATCGTGGCTGGAAACAAAATGGCAATCAAAATGGAGAAACGGGGGATTTTTTTGGTATTGTGTGTTTCATAAATATCCATGATATATATCATCGAATATATATCACGATATATATCGTGATATATATCTGATGATATATATCGTCCGAACCCTGATCGTGTGAGCCACAAAATTTTGTTTCAGAATTGGTTGTGAGATAAATGAGGTATGTCGCATATTATTACGTCATGTCATGAGATAAAAAAAAAGAATTAATCTCAGACACGACTGCTACGTTTCTCTCTCTCAGACACGGCCAACTTGGAAGCAAAATTCTGTGCCTTGCACCTTATTTTCGGCTATACTTTTTGATTGCCGATGTCGAAATATTGTACGTCATGAGATTAAAAAAAAAAAAGAATTAATCCCAGGCATGACAGCTCGGGCATGGCCAACTCCGAAACAAAATTCTGCGGCTCGCACCTTATTTTCGGCTGTACTTTCTGATTGCCGATGTCAAAATATTGCAGAATAGAGATAAAGGACAATTTTTTTGGAATAGTGTAAACTTTTTTTTGAAAGGGTCGATTGTTTTTGTGGTACCTTTTCACTTTCTTTTCGAGTTGCTAACGATATTAATTTTAAAAATTTGTTGCCAACTTTTACATTATTTATTTATTTTATTCCCAACAGATAATACATCCAATTACAGGGAAAACTTAAAACTAATTACTTACCATAATTAGGCAGGGGCGAGTCCGGGCGTGCAGTCATTGACTGGAGGCAGTCGGCCAGCCACCCATCGTGGTCCAGCGGTAAGTTTCCACCCAGCTGGGTGGGCAGCGACTCCCTGGGTATGTGGGTCAGGAGCTGCGCCACCGAGACGGTGTACACCCTCTCGCGGAGCTTCTCCCGGACGAACAGTCTTAGAATCTTAAAAGGCGCTTTGAACCACAGCGGCGCGGTGACGATCAGTACCTTCTTCAGTTTGGCCGGATAGCCGCCCTGAAACAAAAAAAATACACGATGGTTAATCACATTTTATTACTAAAGTATGTTCGTTAAAGAAAAAACCTCGAGAGTGCCGTGATTTTTATTTTTAAAAATTCAAGTTGGTGACAGATGTTGAGGTTACGTTACTTGCGGTGTAATTAATTTGCTGTGATAAACGACGTGGGTTCACCTTCCGAAATTCCTCGGGCTGTGTAAATAGCATCCTGAGTACGTTTGACTGGTTTACGACTTCCTGATTAACGGAGTTTTAAATTCATCGTCAATAATGGTAACGTAAGGAAATTCTACCTGAAACTGCGTCGAATGAATACACCCAACTTCCGTCCACTCAACTTTCAACTGGAAAGGTTTTTTGCCGGTTGCTGTAAACCATTGCGAGCATGGAATAATTGTGCCTTTTACAACGATCTAACATTTTGTGACAGTTCCTAACACGTGTGCCAACTTAAATTTTTAAAAATAAAAAATCATGGCATACATAATGTCAAATTATTTACAGAAATGAAATCCGAAAGAAAACCGCCGAACGCAATAGTTATATCTACTGCAATTTCCATTGTTGCATCCACCCCTGTTTATTATCCGGTCACACCGTTAAATCAAATTACTTTTGGTTGGCATTAGTGGTTATTGTATCCGCAGTAATTGCAGAATTCTTCATTGCGATTTTAATGGTGCATCGAGCACAATCTTCCTTTGTTTGTCCAGACACGGCAATTACATCTTGGAGGGCGAGCTGAATGGATATCGCGGGGTGGAAAGATGCATTACCCCGACGACCCCGACGACTACCCACTAGTGCCTCCCCCGTTTGGTAATCGGGTTCAATGGGGGGGGGGGGGGGGGGGGGGGGGATTAACCTTTCCCGCCACCTGGCGGAGATTGGGGAAGAACATTCTCGGATTTCGCGGTGTTTTCATAAGCTCGGTTTAATATTATTCAACCGGATTTTCTCATTATTCCGTGCGCCAGTGGAGACGCTTCACCTACATTCCTGAAAACCCCATTTATGCAACGGTGGTTTGGTAATTGTGAAACAAAGGCAAACTTTGGCATTCTCTGCGAGAAATCAATTACAGGTGAAACTGTTCGTTTCAAGTGGATGCACGCCTCCACGCGGCTTTTCATCAAGGACGGGATAAAGGGAGAGGGTTCTCCCGACAATTACTCCCTTTCATAAGGAAGGTGAATCTCGTTAAGTCCGACGCTACCGCTGCGAGCTACGAGTCAACGGTTCGTGAGCATGCAACTAAATTTACACGCCTGTACGCAGGCGAGAAAACATAAAACAAACAGTTGGTACTTGTTAGGGTGGATACACACTAGAGCATTTTCGCGAGCATTTCTATGTAATATAATGTTCTAACGAATACAGGAAAATGCTCAGTTTCAAAAACAGTCGTCAAAAGACGTCTGGTTCGTGAGGGTGATACACTATACCTCATTTAATAACCAGGCGGACTAAACGCGAAAGCCACATTTACACTATAAAAAGTTACCAGAAAAATAACCAGACATGTTTTGGCGGTAAAAATAAAATCATTTCAAATTCGTTTATCCGTAACATTCATTCAACAATTGTATCAACTCATAACACACAGAATTTTTGCTGCTTTCATTGTATATATCTGCGGTCGCTGGACGTCCTTCAAGAAGTTTGGGATTTGTTACTGCCCCAATCTCCTTACACTCCCTAATTGTGTGAACGTGCCATGAATGAATCGAAAATTGTGTGTACAATGGAAGTAGGTTTTAAAGCCTCTTGTATTAAAACTCTATATAAGATAATTTTGAATTGTTTTTTCTCGAGCGTTAATGTTCTAAAATCCAACCATTTCCCTTTCTTGGGGGGCGAAAATGACACCAAACTTGTGCTGGCTATACATCCATAGTTAAAATAAAATAACTATTTCCAAGAAAATCGCGGGATGAGAGGAATCGATTCTTACACTATCAATGAGAGAAATAACTGGCTAAAAACACAAAAACTGAGCAGAAACGCGTGAAATCGGTGGGACACAAGGATCGGTTCGAGATCAGCTGATCATAACAACGGCCATTACTGTTTTAAGCAATTTGGGCCTATAAAAACGGCGCCCGTTTGGCCAATCACAACAACGTATTTTGGCGGCAATAATTTGATTTAGTCCGCCTGGTTATTAAATGAGGTATAGAACATATCATAGAGCGGCTCGTTGTTCTGTTCAACGTATTTTGGCGGCAATAATTTGATTTAGCCCGCCTGGTTATTAAATGAGGTATAGAACATATCATAGAGCGGCTCGTTGTTCTGTTAACTAGTAAATGCTCTAATCTATACACACCTTTATAATTAGATGCGATTTCAAATTGACATCGTATGCAACCAAATGTACACGCCTGTACGCAGGCGAGAAATCAAATTGCATGTTACCCACTGAACCAGTTAACCAATATCTACCGTAATTAATGCTAATTACCGCACGTGCGCAGCTCCGGAAAATTCGGTCACGTGCCGAGAAAATTGTTAATCCCCGTAACTGGAAACCGGTGCCGGCGCATTATAATTCATTCCGGGATTACAGATAGACGTCACGCGCAAGCTCAGCTTTCCTTTCCGCATTTGCATGACTGCAACAAAAAGCTCACCGCCGAGCCCTTGTGTTCTGGTGTTTGTCCATACGAATCTAATTGATCGGCAACCTTCTCCCACCCTTCACAGGGGGTGCGTTTTTTTTTCCTACAAGTTTATTGCCCCCGCCGCACACCCCCGCAACGCAACGCCATTTCCAATACGATTTACCACTTATAGGGAGTGCTTTCAGCGATCTTATTTCATACATAACCGAGTGCTGTCTTTCTCTGTGTGACGGATAGAGGGAGCCTGAATCAATATTTACGTATAAATATTTCTGAAGAATGCAAAACACTGCCGAAGCATTTTCTTAAAGCGGCGCTTACACGTTCATTAATGACATTAATAATGATCGTGTAACGTCGACAAAGTTGGAATGATGCGAATCCGGATTTTCTGATCTCGGCACATCGTTTACTGTCATTACTGGTAATGTCATTATTAATGACCGTGTAAGGGCCACATAAGAGAAAAATCAATTCGTCTACCCACCGCTTTCGACCTTTCAGGTCTCCTCATCGTCGCAGTTGACGGAGAAACGGAAATTACTATTGGAATATAAATTTTCCGAACACCGTTGATGGCGGAATCAATTACCTAATTAATGTACTAATCCCAATCCGAATGAAAAAAAAACACCTCGGATTGCGATTAGTACAACAATTAGGCAAGAGATACCGCCACTTTGGCGCTTCTACCTCTAAATCGTTTATTTTTATTACTAATTTAAATCTGACCTGTGTAAACCTTGTAATAACACCAATAAACCATCATTATTATTATTATTATTATTATTATTATTATTATTGTTGTTATTATTATTATTAATATTAATCTTACAATTACTCATTCGTAATTATATGTGTGATGGGTTGCCTCTCCATAAAAATTTTTTGCCAGTAATTTTAAAATATTACAAAATATAAGTTAAGATGATTGTGATGTCGCTAGTGCTGCTTGCCTGTCCCGTAAAAAAAAATGTTGTCCATAATTTCAAAATATTACAATGATTGTTAATAGTGTTAATAAGAGTTGTATCATCTGCGAACACTCTTCGTATCAGCAATCGCGTTTGGTAGATCGTTTATGTATAGCAGAAACAATATAAGTTAAGATGATTGTATGATTCGAAGAGGACTCTGAGACAGAGATGTCGCTAGTGCTAGTGTAAAAAAAATGTTGCCCATAATTTTAAAATTCTGCAAAATATAAGTTAAGATGATTGTATGATTCGTAGAGGAGGCTGAGACAGAGATGTCGCTAGTGCTGCTTGCCTGTCCAGTAAAAAAAAATGTTGCCCGTAATTTTAAAATATTGCAAAATATAAGTTAAGATGATTGTATGATTCGTAGAGGAAGCTAGTGCTGCACTGCTCACTAATATTCCGTTTCGCTGTTTTGATCAAATTTTATTCCGTGGCCCCTTCGACGAGTCGCCGCTGCTGATGTATGAGTCAAACAAGCCGCCGAAATTGCTAGACTTGTTCTCAAGGAATTCCCATGTATGTCGTAGACATCAATTACGCCCACGGAGGAACGTAAAAGGTCTGCAAGTGCAAATGGCAAATTGTGTTTATTTGTGAAGGTTTTTTTTCTTCCGGGAAATTAACAATTCGAAATCAAAATGGTTGCCTGCGTAAAAATCGGGGAGAATATCGACTCAAAATTGCTACCAAGTTAAAGATACGTGGGAATGTCAACGCAAAATTGATACCAACTTAAAAATACATGAGAATATCAACTCCAAATTGTTACCAACTTAAAAATCCGCGAAAATATCAACTCAAAATTGATACCAACTTAAAAATACATGAGAATATCAACTCCAAATTGTTACCAACTTAAAAATACACGGGAATATCAACTCCAAATTGTTACCAACTTAAAAATACACGGGAATATCAACTCCAAATTGTTACCAAGTTAAAAATCCGCGGGAATATCAACTCAAAATTGATACCAATTTAACAATACACGGGAATATCGACTCCAAATTGTTACCAACTTAAATATCTGGAAATATCCATTTAAAATGGTTACCAACTTAAATATCTGTGCGAATATCAACTTGAAATGGTTACCTATTTGAAAATCTGTAAGAATATCAACTCAAAATGGTCACCTACTTAAAAATCCGTGGGAATATCAATTCAAAATGGTTACCTACTTGAAACTCTGTACAAATATCAACTTAAAATAGTTCCCAACTTAAGTATATGTGGAAATATCCATTTAAAATAGTTTCCAACTTAAATATCAGTGGAAATATCAACGCAAAATGGTCACCAACTTGAAAATCCGTGAGAATATCAACTCAAAATGGTTACCAACTGAAATATCTGTGGGTGAATCAATTCAAAATGGTTGTCTACTTAAAAATCTGTACGAATATCAACTTAAAATGGTTTCCAACTTAAATATCAGTGGAAATATCAACTCAAAATGTTCACCAACTTAAATATCTGTGGGAATATCAACTCAAAATGGTTACCCACTTGAAAATCTGTAAGAATATCAACTCAAAATGGTCGTCAACTTGAACATATGTGGGAATATCAACTCAACGTGGTCACCAACTTAAATATCGCTGGGAATATCAACTCAGAATGGTTACCTATTTGAAAATCTGTAAGAATATCAACTCAAAGTGGTCGCCGACTTTAAAATCCGTGAGAATATCAACTAAAAATGGTTACCAACTTAAATATCTGTGGGTATATCAATTCAAAATGGTTATCTACTTAAAAATCTGTACGAATATCAACTTAAAATGGTTTCTAACTTAAATATCAGTAAAAATATCAACTCAAAATGTTCACCAACTTAAATATCTGTGGGTATATCAATTTAAAATGGTTATCTACTTAAAAATCTATAGGAATATCAACTTAAAATGGTTCCCAACTTAAAAATCCGTGAGAATATCAACTCAAAATGGTTACCAACTTAAATATCTGTGGGTATATCAATTCAAAATGGTTATCTACTTAAAAATCTGTACGAATATCAACTTAAAATGGTTCCCAACTTAAATATCAGTGGAAATATCAACTCAAAATGGTTACCAACTTAAATATCTGTGGGTATATCAATTCAAAATGGTTATCTACTTAAAAATCTGTACGAATATCAACTTAAAATGGTTTCCAACTTAAATATCAGTGGAAATATCAACTCAAAATGTTCACCAACTTAAAAATCCGTGAGAATATCAACTCAAAATAGTTACAACTTAAATATCTGTGGGTATATTAATTCAAAATGGTTATCTACTTAAAAAATGTATACGATTATCAACTTAAAATGGTTCCCAACTTAAGTATCAGTGGAAATATCAACTCAAAATGTTCACCAACTTAAATATCTGTGAGAATATTAACTCAAAATGTTCACCAACTTAAAAATCTGTAAGAATATCAACTCAAAAGTGATCGTCAACTTAAAAATACGTGGGAATATCAACTAAAAATAGTTACCAACTTAAATATCTGTGAGAATATTAACTCAAAATGGTTGCCTACTTAAAAGTTTGTAAGAATATCAACGAAAAATGGTCATGTTGGGTCTCTGAAAATTTTGAAAAAATTCAAGACGGTTCATAATGAGGGAGAAAAGCGTCTAAATAATTTATTTTTTCGAAAAAAATTTTTTTGGTCATTTCATGATTTTCGACCTTTTTTCCATGGTATCACTCAGGGAAAAAATGCATGCAAAAAATGTTGGGTCTTTGAAAAATTTGAAAAAATTCATGACGGTTCATAATGAGGGAGAAAAGCGCCTAAAGTAATTATTTTTTCGAAAAAAAAAGTTTTGGCCATTTCATGATTTTCGCCATTTTTTTCCATGGTATCACTCAGGGAAAAAATGCATAAAAAAATGTTGGGTCTTAGAAAAATTTGAAAAAATTCAAGGCAGTTCTTAATGACTTAAAGAAGCATGTAGAGTAATTATTTTTCCCAGAATTTTTTTTTTAATTTTTTCAACGTTTTACGATTTTGGCCATTTTTTCTATCAGGAAAAAATGCATAAAAAACATTTTGGGCCTCAGAAAAATTTGAAAAAATTCATGGCGGTTCCTAATGACGTGAAGAAGCGTCAAGAGTAATTATTTTCCCCAGAATTTTTTTTTTTCATTTTTTTCAACGTTTCACGATTTTTGCCATTTTCTTCATCAGGAAAAATGCATAAAAATAATGTTGGATCTCAGAAAAATTTGAAAAAATTCATGGCAGTTCTTAACGACGTGAAGAAGCGTCTAGAGTAATTATTTTCCCCAGAAAAAATTTTTTTATCGTGATTTCAACCTTTCACGATTTTGACCATTTTTTTCATCAGGAAAAAAATGTTGGGTCTCAAAAAAATTTGAAAAAATTCATGATGGTTCTTAATGACGTGAAAAACCGTGCAGAATAATAATTTTCCCAGAAAACAATTTTTTTTCGTTATTTCAACGTTTCACGATTTTTGCCATTTTTTCCACCAGGAAAAAAATGCATAAAAAAAATGTTGGGTCACGGAAAGATTAAAAAAAAATTAATGGCGGTTCTTAATGACGTGAAGAAGCGCGCAGAGTAATTATTTTTCCCAGAAATTTCTTTTTTAAATTTCTTTTCAACGTTTACGATTTTTGCCATTTTTCCCATCAGGAAAAAATGTATAAAAAAAATGTTGGGTCTCAGAAAAATTTGAAAAAATTCATGACGGTTCTCAATGACGTGAAGAAGCGTGTAGAGTAATTATTTTTCTCAGAAATTTTTTTTTTTTCATTTTTTCCAACATTTCACGATTTTGGCCATTTTTCATCAGGAAAAAATGCATAAAAAAAATGTTGGGTCTTAGAAAAATTTGAAAAAATTCATGGCGGTTCTTAATGACGTGAAGAAGCGCGCAGAGTAATTATTTTCCCCAGAAAAAAAATATTTTCGTCATTTCAACGTTTCAAGATTTTGGCCATTTTTTTCATCAGGAAAAAAATGTTGAGTCTCAGAAAGATTTGAAAATATTCATGGTGGTTCTTAGTAACGTGAAGAATCGTGTAGACTAATTATTTTAACCAGAAAAAATTTGTTTTTCGTGATTTTAACGTTTTGCAATTTTGGCAATTTTTTCCATCAGGAAAAAAAAACCATGAAAAAAATATTGGCTCTCTGTAAAATTTGAAAAAATTCATGACGGTTCATACTGAGGGAGGAAAGAGGTTATTGGCCATTTCATGATTTTCGCCATTTTTCTTTTCATAGTATTTCAGGGAAAAAATGTTGGAAAAACTTCAACCATCAACTCAAAATGGTTACCAACTGAAAAACCTTAAATTCCGCGGGAATGATATTCCTGACAGATTTTGGCACTTGGCGCACTCGTTTTGAGTTTCCAATTTCCCGCCAGCAAATTCCCCCACGTTATTTTCAAGTTGAAATTTTCTCGGATTTTTCGGTTCCAATTTTGAATTTCCCGCCTAGATCATACATTAGAATGCTGTTGTGATCTTTACACCAGGATTTGGTTTAGTACAACATGCGGGCAATAGATGTCGCCACTTTGACGTTTCTGTTTGCAATAATTCACACACTCCTCTCGGTGTTAATAATCAACCCCACTGCACACATCCCTGCGGTATTTGCGGTAATTGGTTTCGCGCGGTAATTTTGGTCGTAATTACGATGCAGGCCCCCGGAACTATTGAATAATTACGTGGGTCTTGCGAGATTAACAAACCATCGTAATTAGAATTGCCCATCTTACTTGCACCTACGGCATGGATGGAATAGGGAAACCCAAATTTGCGAAATAATTAGAGCCGTGTTTATATTTTGCAAACGTTTAATGATGTTCAAACGCCCAGATTTAGATTATCCCATGCGTGGCAACTTTCGTTATGAAACGTTGTGAATCATAGTCTCTCGGTCGCGTCCAGAAATGGACAATCAAGGATAAACCGGCTAGAGATTAATCTTGCAACTTTTACCATAATTTTGAGACAATTATAATAATGTGATTCGCAAATCTGCGATACAAATTTTATGGGCATAATTAGTCCCACATGAAAAAAAAAGAAGGAATTGCATCTTATTTTATATTTAGAATGGCGAGAAGTGCATTTTATGATGTAGAGGCATCTTGACTTTGGTATTTATATCCTTTCCGAAATTAATAGCTCAGAACTAAATAGTG
This sequence comes from Ocypus olens, assembly GCA_910593695.2. NCBI lineage: Eukaryota > Metazoa > Arthropoda > Insecta > Coleoptera > Staphylinidae > Ocypus > Ocypus olens. Next base: position 38,814,055 of record OU343065.1, on the reverse strand, counting down.
GGCAATTTTTTTAAACTGGAGACACGACACGAGAATTTGGATCGGCTTCAAATATTCGGTGAGTCATTCGTAAAAGGAATGAATAGGGCGAAATCCCGCTGTTAAATTGATGAAATGTATGCTTTTAATTGTGTCCAATTTAATTGAATTACCGTTGTGTATTTTACGAATTAATATCCCCTCAAACATGGTCGCATTCGGTCGCGGATACCTGGAGGGTGTAATTTTGATTTTCACGCGAATTCCGAATAAATAATTTTCATGCACCGGGCAACAATGCGTAACAGGATCTTATGGCGAAGCCCTGCATTGTTGAACGTGTAAACACGGACCATTATTGGATTCACTAAAATGTTCCCGGGATTAACAAAGCGCCGTGTGAAATAAATTTATTTACGAGATTTAAACGATAAAAAAATTGTTTTTCAAACAATCAAGGTGGCAGGTGTAAATTCGCATTTAAAAAAAAAGTCAGTGAAAATTTATTATTTTAACAAAGGATTTTTTTCTGGAACTTCTCATTTCATAAACACCGAACTTGTACATTCTTTAACGTTAGAAACACGCAATGCATACATTTATATAAAAGATCTATATGTCTGTACCTTTCGTAAATAATGGTACAGTGTGCAATAAAATGATTGTTTTTACCTAAACCTAACCGAAAATCCTGCAAATTGGAACAAGACACAAAAGTCTCCAAGGCAACAAAACAACAGCCTCCGTTGCATTAATCTCTTGATGAGAGAATTAATAAAATTAGATTCGACATATTTATAATTATCAATTTCATAACATCCCATTAAAATCAATCAATCGTCGCACGTTATCGGCGCGATAGCGCGCGATTTATGGTGTTAATTCGAAAGAACTAAATTCCGACGACCCTAATCTCCCGATTAATTAATTATTCAGCAAAAGTCACACACACACCCACGAGCTGAAAGGTCGGCAGGATAATTCAAACAGACACTTTGATAACAAAAAGCGCAGACTCGAGTGGAAATAAAGCGACGCTTGGCATCTCTCTTCACGGATAAAATTGCAATTTCGCGTTTTATCGTTTCCTTTCAACGTGTGCCGATGTCAGCCTGTCAGCATTGGCAGGCGTGTTGAGAGCATGTCATTGGATTGATTTTCCAAAGTTAAATGTATTTTCAAATTTTCATCGATTACTGAATAGTATGTTACGTAACTAGTTTTCCCAGGCTTAAGTTGACATACGTGAAATCGTGGAGCTCGGAATTGTCAATACTTTGACGAAGCCGTTGTTGAACCCTTTTGCGCACGTAAAATAGGAAGGAAAGTCTCCACCAACGAAATTCAAACGTCACCGCCGCCGTGCGGACCTCCCGATTTTCGTTCGTGGAAACTTTAGGGTGTCGCGGGGAGGTCGGGGAGAATAGACGCGGCGTTGTTAAAGCTTTAGGGAAACCGTTTTTGGCTTTACCGACGCCGGAAATCTCAACGCACGTTTCAACCGAGCGAAAATACATTGAATCTCATTGAAACGTCAAACAATCTGCCGAGCGCTTTCTATTGCTTCCGATTTTCGTTCGTGGAAACTTTAGGGCGTCGCGGGGAGGTCGGGGAAAACAGACACGGCGTAGTTAAAGCTTCAGGGAACCCGTTTTTGGCTTTACCGACGCCGGAAATATCAACGCACGTTTCATCCGAGCGAAAATACATTGAATTTCATTGAAACGTCAAAGAATCTGCCGAGCGCTTTCTATTGCTCCCGATTTTCGCTCGTGGAATCTTTAGGGTATCGCGGGGAGATCGGGGAGAACAGGCGCAGGGTTGTTAACACTTCGGGGAACACATTTTTGGCTTTACCGACACCGGAAATCTTAACAGACGTTTCAACCGAGCGAAAATACATTGAATTTCATTGAAACGAAAAACATGGTGCCTTGACACATTTGGCCTTTGGCACACGTAAAATAGGAAGGAAAGTCTCCACTGACGAAATTCAAACGTCACCCGCGGAGAGATGACGACGCCGTGCCGACCTCCCGATTTTCGCTGGTGGAAACTTCAGGGTGTCGCGGGGAGGTCGGGGAGAACAGACGCGGCGTTGTTAAAGCTTCAGGGAACCCGTTTTTGGCTTTACCGACACCGGAAATCTCAACACACGTTTCAACCGAGCGAAAATACATTGAATTTCATTGAAACGTCAGACAAAGTACCGAGCGCTTTCTATTGGTCAAAAAGCGGCCATAACTAAAATTCAGCCAATCGGAAAGATTTCCAATTAGAGCCCTGCGCGGGCCGTTTTTTAAGGCCCGGCCCGGCAGTGAATATTCAAAAGCCCGGCCCGGCCCGTCGAAATAAAAAAAATTGTCGGCCCGGCCTGCTAGTATATATATTTGAAGCTCGGCCCGGCCCGGCCCGGCCCGAAATCGTTTTTTGGATATTATTTAAAATACATAATAAAATAAGTTAATTATTCTGTTTAAAAAAAAAATTATAATCAAATTAAATAATATCGACACATTTCGAACAACTTTTCACTTTTACAATTTTCTAATTCGTATTTTTTACGGCCCGGCCCGGTATTATAAATTGAGATATCGGCCCGGCCCGGCCCGATAATACAGCATTAAAGGAACGGCCCGGCCCGTGAAGGGCTCTATTTCCAATGTCCTCGCGCTTTTTGGGAAATTAAATTTTTTATCTCCGGATTCCGAAATGACGAAGCAACGAAACTTGGCAGTTTTGTAGTAAATTAATGGGGCTACGAGTTTTAGGGGAATCGTTTTTGGGCCGGCGGCACGGGAATCGACCCACATCGCGTCAAACTTTCCTTTTTGTTGAACTGTTTTTGGTGCCAAAATTTTCAAAAAAGTGCCCAATTCGAATTTGTAGAGCATGAAAACATCCTTCGTGTCCGTGAGTTTCAACTTTGGCAAGGCGATATTAACAGAGATATGATTTTTCAAAAAAAAAAAACAATTTTTTTCAAAAATTAATAACTCAAAAATGAGACGAAATTTCAAAAATCCGGTTCATCGTTTTGTAGGACTCGAGCGCGATCGACATCTCGTCCCTGGAAGTTGAAAAATCGACCTCGAAGTAGATCTCATACTACTTCGAGGTCGAGTTTTCAACTTCCAGGGACGAGATGTCGATCGCGCTCGGCGCTTTCTTGACCGTTCCCCACAAAAGGGGCGGAGTCAAAAAAAAAACGAAAAAGGCCTGGGCCGTGGCAGAATTCGGTCGGATATCGGTGGAATTTGTATTTTTGAAAAAAAAAATTGCAAGCGGCCATTTTGATTTTTTGAAAAAAAAATCCTCCAAAGTAGACTCAGAGCTGTGAAAAAAATTCGCGTCCAATTCCGAGTAAAAACGGCCGTGGTATGTGATTTTTTTTGAAGAAAAAAAATTGCAAGCGGCCATATTGATTTTTGAAAAAAAAAAAAGTAGGCTATGGACGACCAAAATTTGATACATTCCTCTAAAGTAGACTCCGAGCGGTGAAAAAAAATTCGCGTCCAATTCCGAGAAAAAACGGCCGATATGCGATTAAAAAAAAAAACTGCAAGCTGCTATTTTGATATTTTGAAAAAACAGGCCATGGACGGTCAAAATTTGATACGTTCTTCCAAAGTAAACTTCTAGCGGTGAAAAAAATTCGTGTCCAATTCCGAGTAAAAACGGCCGAGATATGCGATTTTTTTTTTAATTGCAAGCGGACATTTTGATTTTTTGTAAAAATTTGATACATTCTTCCAAAGTAGAATCCGAGCGGTGAAAAAAATTCGCAACCAATTCCAAGTAAAAACGGCCGATATGCGATTTTTTTTTGAAAAAAAAAATTGCAAGCGGACATTTTGATTTTTTGTAAAAATTTGATACATTCTTCCAAGTAGACTCCGAGCAGTGAAAAAAAAATCGCGTCCAATTTCCAGTAAAAACGGCCGAGATATGCGATTTTTTTTTGAAGAAAAAAATTGTACGCGGCTATTTTGATTTTTTGAAGGAAAAAAGTAGGCCATGGACGGCCAAAATTTGATACTCCGAGCGGTGAAAAAATTCGCGTCCAATTTCGAGTAAAAACGGCCGATATGCGATTTTTTTCAAAAAAAAAAAAAAATTGCAAGCGGACATTTTAATAAAAAAAAAAGTAGGCCACAGACGGTCAAAATTTGATACATTCTTCCAAAGTAGACTCCGAGGGGTGAAAAATAATTCGCGTCCAATTCCGAGTAAAAACGGCCGAGATATGCGATTTTTTTGAAAAAAAAAAAAAATTGCAAGCGGCCGTTTTGATTTATTTTTTGAAAAAAAAGGCCATAGATGGCCTAAATTTGATACACTCTTTCAAAGTAGACTCAGAGCTGTGAAAAAAATTCGCAACCAATTCCGAGTAAAAACGGCCGAGATATGCGTTTTTTTTTTTGAAGAAAAAAAAATTCTACGCGGCTATTTTGATTTTTTTAAGGAAAAAAATAGGCCGTGGTCGGTCAAAATTTGATACATTCTTACAAAGTGGACTCCAAACGGTGAAAAAAATTCGCGTCCAATTTCGAGTAAAAACGGCAGAGAAATACGATTTTTTTTGAAGAAAAAAAAATTGTAAGCGGCTATTTTGATTTTCTGAAGGAAAAAAAATGGGCCGTGGTCGGTCAAAATTGGATACATTCTTCCAAAGTGGACTCCAAACGGTGAAAAAAATTCGCAACCAATTCCGAGTAAAAACGGCAGAGAAATACGACTTTTTTTGAAGAAAAAAAAATTGTAAGCGGCTATTTTGATTTTCTGAAGGAAAAAAAATGGGCCGTGGTCGGTCAAAATTGGATACATTCTTCCAAAGTGGACTCCAAACGGTGAAAAAAATTCGCAACCAATTCCGAGTAAAAACGGCCGAGATATGCGATCTTTTTTTGAAGAAAAAAAAATTCTACGCGGCTATTTTGATTTTTTTAAGGAAAAAAATAGGCCGTGGTCGGTCAAAATTTGATACATTCTTACAAAGTGGACTCCAAACGGTGAAAAAAATTCGCGTCCAATTTCGAGTAAAAACGGCAGAGAAATACGATTTTTTTTGAAGAAAAAAAAATTGTAAGCGGCTATTTTGATTTTCTGAAGGAAAAAAAATGGGCCGTGGTCGGTCAAAATTGGATACATTCTTCCAAAGTGGACTCCAAACGGTGAAAAAAATTCGCAACCAATTCCGAGTAAAAACGGCCGAGATATGCGATTTTTTTTGAAGAAAAAAAAATTCTATGCGGCTATTTTGATTTTTTTAAGGAAAAAAATAGGCCGTGGTCGGTCAAAATTTGATACATTCTTACAAAGTGGACTCCAAACGGTGAAAAAAATTCGCGTCCAATTTCGAGTAAAAACGGCAGAGAAATACGATTTTTTTTGAAGAAAAAAAAATTGTAAGCGGCTATTTTGATTTTCTGAAGGAAAAAAAATGGGCCGTGGTCGGTCAAAATTGGATACATTCTTCCAAAGTGGACTCCAAACGGTGAAAAAAATTCGCAACCAATTCCGAGTAAAAACGGCCGAGATATGCGATTTTTTTTTGAAGAAAAAAAAATTCTACGCGGCTATTTTGATTTTTTTAAGGAAAAAAATAGGCCGTGGTCGGTCAAAATTTGATACATTCTTACAAAGTGGACTCCAAACGGTGAAAAAAATTCGCGTCCAATTTCGAGTAAAAACGGCAGAGAAATACGATTTTTTTTTGAAGAAAAAAAAAATTGTAAGCGGCTATTTTGATTTTCTGAAGGAAAAAAAAATAGGCCGTGGTCGGTCAAAATTTGATACATTCTTCCAAAGTGGACTCCAAACGGTGAAAAAAATTCGCGTCCAATTCCGAGTAAAAACGGCCGAGATATGCGATCTTTTTGAAGAAAAAAAAATTGCAAGCGGCTATTTTGATTTTTAGAAGAAAAAAAAAGGCCATGGACGGCCAAAATTAGATACATTCTTCCAAAGTAGACTCCGAGCAGTGAAAAAAATTCGCGTCCAATTCCGAATAAAAACGGCCGAGATATGCGATTTTTTTTGAAGAAAAAAAAATTGCAAGCGGCTATTTTGAGGTTTTGAAAAAAAAAATAGGCCATGGACGGCCAAAATTTGATACATTCTTCCAAAGTGGACTCCGAGCGGTGATAAAAATTCGCGTCCAATTCCGAATAAAAACGGCCGAGATATGCGATTTTTTTTGAAGAAAAAAAAATTGCAAGCGGCTATTTTGATGTTTTGAAGAAAAAAAAAATTGGCCATGGACGGCCAAAATTTGATACATTCTTCCAAAGTAGACTCCGAGCGGTGATAAAAATTCGCGTCCAATTCCGAGTAAAAACGGCCGAGATATGCGATCTTTTTGAAGAAAAAAAAATTTCAAGCGGCTATTTTGATTTTTAGAAGAAAAAAAAAGGCCATGGACGGCCAAAATTAGATACATTCTTCCAAAGTAGACTCCGAGCAGTGAAAAAAATTCGCGTCCAATTCCGAATAAAAACGGCCGAGATATGCGATTTTTTTTGAAGAAAAAAAAATTGCAAGCGGCTATTTTGAGGTTTTGAAAAAAAAAATAGGCCATGGACGGCCAAAATTTGATACATTCTTCCAAAGTGGACTCCGAGCGGTGATAAAAATTCGCGTCCAATTCCGAATAAAAACGGCCGAGATATGCGATTTTTTTTGAAGAAAAAAAAATTGCAAGCGGCTATTTTGATGTTTTGAAAAAAAAAAATAGGCCATGGATGGCCAAAATTTGATACATTCTTCCAAAGTAGACTCTGAGCAGTGGAAAAAATTCGCGTTCAATTTCCAGTAAAAACGGCCGAGATATGCAATTTTTTTTGAAGAAGAAAAAAAAATTGTACGCGGCCATTTTGATTGTTTGCAAAAAAAAGTAGGCCATGGTCGGCCAAAATTTGATAAATTCTTTCTTCTTACGCGGTTAGTAAGTAGTAGGGGGAAGTAGGGGACCAGAGTTACAAAATATTCATTCTATTACTTGTTATGGAATGAATTACATGCAAAACGCATAAGCGCATAGTGTTTTGTTCCATAACAAGAGTGAGAATGTGTACATTCTATGATCAAAATTGATTTCAGAATGTTTAAATTCTACAATGGTCGTGGAGAAAGCAAATTACGCGCAAGTGTAATGTACTATACTTTACCTACAACCTTACATTTATTCGCTTAAACCAAGGACAAATTGAAACTAAATTTGACGTTTGAGAATTTTCAAGGCTCTATTCAGCGAGAGACGCGAAGGTCGCTGAAGCGGAATGCAGACATCGATTTTCTGCAATTAATATTCGGCGAGAAGAAAGCTCGAGGGCTCCTGCCAACGGATGGATGAGTATAGCCGCTCCGGCGGACATTGGTGGCATTTTTAACCCGGGGAATGCGGGACACACTTTAATCGATCACATAATTGGCAACGCCGGCCGCCGCGAATTTAATTCCTTCCCGGAAGGAAAACGTTTACATTGTAGAAATTGAGGAAAAGTTTCCAGGAATGTATTAGGGAATTCCGAGTGGTGCGCAGTGGTGCAGTTTGTTGCTGATGGGGAAACAGGAATTACTATTGAAATATCAATCGTTAAATGTAGAAACGTCAAAGTGGCGGAATCTATTGACTGAATGCTGTACTACACGCAATATTTTTAGTACAATATTTAGGCAATAGATTCCGCCGCTTTGGCGTTTCAAAGTGGCGGAATCTTTTGACTGAATGTTGCACTACACGCAATCGTTTTAGTACAATATTTAGGCAATAGACTTTGGCGTTTCAAAGTGGCGGAATCTATGGACTGAATGTTGTACTGCACGCAATCTTTTTAGTACAATATTTAGGCAATAGACTTTGGCGTTTCAGAGTGGCGGAATCTATTGACTAAATGTTGTACTACACGCAATCTTTTTAGTACAACGTATAGGCAATAGATGCCGCCACTTTGACGTTTCTACTACGTTTATATCTATCGTTATTTTTTAACCAACTAAAGTTCTCCTCGAATGCAACTTAAATACAATACAGGAAAAAAAACGCTTGAAGTTACTATAATTAATTGTATCCGCAAACATAAACATCGCAATAATCCCAGTGGGTCACGCCGCAGCATTTCCGGCAACAATTATTCGAGTAGGTCCACTACAACACAACGTTGTATTTTATTTAAGGATGAGATGTTATCGTTGGTGAACTATTTATTAATTTAGAAAGCATGACAGGCTCTGCCACCATTAATTGCACGTACGAAAACGATGATGTTGATGTGATGTTTAGCTTATGCAAACAACTGGCGGAGCTTTAAATAATTGCGTAGGAAGTAATTTAGACGTAAAAACGACACGGGCAGCTCATCAACAAAGAATCCGGCCGCATTTTGTTCACGCTTGTGTCGGGACTTTCGGCAAGGTAATTAACTTATCTCCGCCATATCTTATTCGCGACCGTAATGGATTTATTACTCATCAACATCCGATTTCAGATTGCGAAGAAGATATTAACCCTTTGCACTCGACTAATTGTCGACACAATACGTGTTATCACTAATAAATACGAGTGCAAAGGGTTAAGTAACCGTTACTGCTGTATTTGGTGATTATGCAGATCGCTGCACTCAACTGTTAACTTATAAATAAAACACTTTCTTTGTTAATATCACTCGATTTATTAGTAGCGACTAGATGGCACTTCAACAAAGCCTCACTAATTAATTCCTATACCAATTATACTACTAATAAATCGAGTGATATTAACAAAGAAAGTGTTTTATTTATAATTCAAAATGTATCACGAAGTAAACGCCTGCAGTGTCAATCAATCAACTATTAACATTTGCATCCTTTTCATAGTCGAAGTGTCTCCATCTGTGTTTCGCAAATATTGCGCTGAGCTTGAATCATGCTAATCAATTTTAATAATAGATGAAAACACGAATCGAAGTTCGCAAGAACGAATGAATCCATCACATTAAAAATGCAATATTCTCGACGTGAACTTTATACAATTCATCGACAAGGAATCAATCCCACGCGTTGTCGAAATCACACAATGCATTCCTCACGGGACGATATCTGGATCACATCGAGCAGGTATTCGACGCCCGCACCTTTCCGTTCTCAAACGAAAACAATACCGGTGGCAACTCGGGGATATTTTCGACTCCCACGCGGCGCTCTCTCTGCGAAATTGCGAATGCGGAGCTTTCCCATATTCGCTATTTGTTTACTCGCGAAGCCCTTAATCGAAGAGCGAAACAAACAACAGAGAGACTCGGGAAATCGACGTCCTTCCACCCACCCACCCACCTGGGATGTGTTTGTCTGTCATTCGAGGTAAATCATTTACTAATGGAAATGGAAATGCTTTCTCTTGAAATACGCCAGCGTTATTTGTATATTTAACCCAATTGCCACCGCAAAATTTACAGGTCTCTACTTACTATGACAATCCATATTTTTGCCGTTTATCACTAGATGTCGCTTCAACAAAGCCTCGCTAATTAATTCCTATACTAATTATGCAAATGAGTTCAAATTTGGTAATTATTGGCGCCCATCAATAATTTTTTTTTCAAATTTAAAAATCCAGGGCTGAAAGGATTAACAACTATTGTTCGGCCTGCCCACGGTCTATTACAATTCTGAAGATCGAGACACCGGGAAGAAAAAGTGGTGATGTGGCCATCATGTTACTTTCTCCGACTTCATGGTATCATTTATATTTACGCTTCGTGGTTTATTTTCAATTGAAATCATATTTTAAATGTACATCGAACGCTGTGTAGACTCGGATGAAATTGACGTTTAAAACGTCAAAATTATGAAAGATGGAAAAATTACACTTCAAATTCAAAAACTCGGTTTACTCAAAAACCAAAGGTATTTCGAAAAAAACTTATTCTTCATAAGTTGTTCATTTTGGCATTCTCTATAATTATTATTAACATAAATTTGCTGTAACTATTATCGTTTTATAATTATAAACCAAAAATAAAAAAAATAAAAAAATTTCTCGAATAACAATGATTTTATGAAAAATATTTTCAAGTAAAAGATGTTCATTTCTTTGTTGTCTTCAATATTTGTATAAATATTTTTGTGATATTTTCCATATTTAAAAAAATATTGGAAAAAAACATAAAACAGTTAAGGTAAACGCCCACTTCCGGTGTACGAAATTTTACCAAAAGCTTTTCAGTTCTTCAGATTATCAAATAAGACTTATGCTCAAAGTTATATATCAATTGCTCGATTAGTTTTTGAGATATAGCGCAAACAGGCAGACACACACACAGACACAAAATTTTGGAATTGCAGAAGTTGGTTTACGAGTGATTGTATGAAAATCTAGGCCGATTTTGATAGATTCATCAAGCGAAATCTATTTTGAGTAATTTTTAAAAGTTTGACGTTTGTGGAAAATGTTTTTAATTTTTTTTTTTTTTTTGGCTGGTTTCGCAAAGGTGAAAATTTGGAATTGTAACAAAGTTGGTTTAGCAATGATTATTGAAAAATCTAGGTGAGGGATGTTTTAGATTTTGATAGATTCATGAAGCAGAATCTGTTTAAAGTAAATTTTGCAATTTTTAGATTTGTAGCAATTGTTTTTCTATTGTTATTTGCGCGACTTTGCAAACTTACAAACTTGCAAATGTGCACCAAAGTTGGTTAAGAAGTGATTATTTGGAAATCCTGGTAAAAAAATATTGCCTAGTTTTATTATATTTATGAAGAAAAATCTATTTTGAGTCATTTTTGATAGTTTGACGTTTGTGGTAATTGGTTTTCTATTTTTTTATCGAGTCGCTAAAACACGTAAATTTTCTCAAAAATTCACTCTCTCTTAATATAAAATTATTCCAAAAACTAGTCAAGGGGTTTATTCAAAATCTTCAGGGAATCAATGTCTGATGAATTTTGAGTAATTATAGAGAATTTCAAACCGATAGCACTTGTTTTTCTATTTTTGTATCGAATCGCCAAAACACTTACATTTTCTCAAAAAATCACTCTCTGTTAATATGAAATTATTTCAAAAACTAGTAATGGCGTTTATTCAAAATCTTCAGGGAATCAATGTCTGATGAATTTTCAGTAATTTTAGAGAATTCCAAACCGATAGCATTTGTTTTTCTATTTTTTTATCGAATCGCCAAAACACTTACATTTTCTCAAAAAATCACTCTCTGTTAATATGAAATTATTTCAAAAACTAGTAATGGCGTTTATTCAAAATCTTCAGGGAATCATGTCTGATGAATTTTGAGTAATTTTAGAGAATTCCAAACCGATAGCACTTGTTTTTCTATTTTTTTATCGAATCGCCAAAACACTTAAATTTTCTCAAAAAATCACTCTCTGTTAATATGAAATTATTTCAAAAAATTATAATGGGATTTATTTAAAATCTTCAGGGAATCAATGTCTGATGAATTTTGAGTCGTTTTAGAGAATTTCAAACCGATAGCACTTGTTTTTCTATTTTTTTATTGAATCGCCAAAACACTTAAATTTTCTCAAAAATTCACTCTCTGTTAATATGAAATTATTTCAAAAACTAGTAATGGCGTTTATTCAAAATCTTCAGGGAATCAATGTCTGATGAATTTTCAGTAATTTTAGAGAATTTCAAACCGATAGCACTTGTTTTTCTATTTTTTTATCGAATCGCCAAAACACTTAAATTTTCTCAAAAAATCACTATCTGTTAATATGAAATTATTTCAAAAACTAGTAATGGCGTTTATTCAAAATCTTCAGGGAATCAATGTCTGATGAATTTTCAGTAATTTTAGAGAATTCCAAACCGATAGCATTTGTTTTTCTATTTTTTTATCGAATCGCCAAAACACTTACATTTTCTCAAAAAATCACTCTCTGTTAATATGAAATTATTTCAAAAACTAGTAATGGCGTTTATTCAAAATCTTCAGGGAATCATGTCTGATGAATTTTGAGTAATTTTAGAGAATTCCAAACCGATAGCACTTGTTTTTCTATTTTTTTATCGAATCGCCAAAACACTTAAATTTTCTCAAAAAATCACTCTCTGTTAATATGAAATTATTTCAAAAAATTATAATGGGATTTATTTAAAATCTTCAGGGAATCAATGTCTGATGAATTTTGAGTCGTTTTAGAGAATTCCAAACCGATAGCACTTGTTTTTCTATTTTTTTATTGAATCGCCAAAACACTTAAATTTTCTCAAAAAATCACTCTCTGTTAATATGAAATTATTTCAAAAAATTATAATGGGATTTATTTAAAATCTTCAGGGAATCAATGTCTGATGAATTTTGAGTCGTTTTAGAGAATTTCAAACCGATAGCACTTGTTTTTCTATTTTTTTATCGAATCGCCAAAACACTTAAATTTTCTCAAAAAATCACTCTCAGTTAATATGAAATTATTTCAAAAACTAGTAATGGCGTTTATTCAAAATCTTCAGGGAATCAATGTCTGATAAATTTTGAGTAATTTTAGAGAATTTCAAACCGATAGCACTTGTTTTTCTATTTTTTTATCGAATCGCCAAAACACTTAAATTTTCTCAAAAAATCACTCTCTGTTAATATGAAATTATTTCAAAAAATTATAATGGGATTTATTTAAAATCTTCAGGGAATCAATGTCTGATGAATTTTGAGTCGTTTTAGAGAATTCCAAACCGATAGCACTTGTTTTTCTATTTTTTTATTGAATCGCCAAAACACTTAAATTTTCTCAAAAAATCACTCTCTGTTAATATGAAATTATTTCAAAAAATTATAATGGGATTTATTTAAAATCTTCAGGGAATCAATGTCTGATGAATTTTGAGTCGTTTTAGAGAATTTCAAACCGATAGCACTTGTTTTTCTATTTTTTTATCGAATCGCCAAAACACTTAAATTTTCTCAAAAAATCACTCTCAGTTAATATGAAATTATTTCAAAAACTAGTAATGGCGTTTATTCAAAATCTTCAGGGAATCAATGTCTGATAAATTTTGAGTAATTTTAGAGAATTTCAAACCGATAGCACTTGTTTTTCTATTTTTTTATTGAATCGCCAAAACACTTAAATTTTCTCAAAAATTCACTCTCTGTTAATATGAAATTATTTCAAAAACTAGTAATGGCGTTTATTCAAAATCTTCAGGGAATCAATGTCTGATGAATTTTCAGTAATTTTAGAGAATTCCAAACCGATAGCATTTGTTTTTCTATTTTTTTATCGAATCGCCAAAACACTTACATTTTCTCAAAAAATCACTCTCTGTTAATATGAAATTATTTCAAAAACTAGTAATGGCGTTTATTCAAAATCTTCAGGGAATCAATGTCTGATGAATTTTCAGTAATTTTAGAGAATTTCAAACCGATAGCACTTGTTTTTCTATTTTTTTATCGAATCGCCAAAACACTTAAATTTTCTCAAAAAATCACTATCTGTTAATATGAAATTATTTCAAAAACTAGTAATGGCGTTTATTCAAAATCTTCAGGGAATCAATGTCTGATGAATTTTGAGTCATTTTAGAGAATTTCAAACCGATAGCACTTGTTTTTCTATTTTTTTATCGAATCGCCAAAACACTTAAATTTTCTCAAAAAATCACTCTCTGTTAATATGAAATTATTTCAAAAACTAGTAATGGCGTTTATTCAAAATCTTCAGGGAATCAATGTCTGATGAATTTTGAGTAATTTTAGAGAATTTCAAACCGATAGCACTTGTTTTTCTATTTTTTTTATCGAATCGCTAAAACACTTGAATTTTCTCAAAAATTCACTCTCTGTTAATATGAAATTATTCAAAAAAAAAATGGTGATGTGGCCATCATGTTACTTTCTCCGTCTTGATGGTATCATTTATATTTACGCTTTCATGGTTTATTTTCAATTGAAATCATATTTTAAATGTACATCGAGCGTTGTGTAGACTCAGATGAAACTGACGTTTAAAACGTCAAAATTATGAAAGATGGAAAAATTATACTTCAAATTCAAAAACTCAGTTTACTCAAAAACTAACGAGATTTCGAAAAAAACTTATTCTTTATAAGTTGTTCATTTTGGCATTCTCTACAATTATTATTAACATAAATTTGCTGTAACTATTATCGTTTCATAATTATAAACCAAAAATAAAAATAAATTAAAAGCGTTAACCATAATCTCAAGTTTATTAAAAAATTCCTTTTTTGTTGTTACGTTTTGCTATTATTCCGTTTTCTCAAACCTACTGATTTATGCAAGAAAATATGAAAAAATTGACATGAAAACTCCATGTATTTATTTGTTTATGTATTTATAATAATTTGTAACCACTTTGTCAATAAAGATTTTGTATACATATATGAAAAAATGTCCATAGATGGAGCTAAAGGGGAATCTTTTTTGTATAATATTTTTCTTTTCTTTTTTTGCTTGTCGCCAAATGCAGCGACCTGGGCGTGAAGGGGTTAAGGGAAATGGAATGAAGGAAATTTAGAGATAAGATGTACTTTTTTTTATGCAGCAGACTTCTGCTTCGTTATGCTTAAATCCAATAAAGACGGAAAGTTGTAGGAAATGGTGCTGTAATTTTTTTTAAAATTGCTCTCTCGAGTATGTGAAAGATTCGACACTGAAGAAAGCTGGCCATGCAGATAATTTTTTATTGCCAGCTTTTTTCAGTGTCAGGTCTTGTTTTAAAACAAAACGTTTCAGCACGTAATTTAGATTAGCCCGTTCAGCCCTGGATTTTTAAAATTTGAAAAAAAAAAATTTTGTTAATTATTGATGGGGAGCTTCTTAAGACCATAAATACCAAATTTGATTAATTAGCACAGGAATTAATTTGTTGAAGTGACATCTAGTGATAAACAGCAAAAATATGGATTGTCATAGTAAATGTTGCGGTGGCAATTGCCACCACCAGTGCCGAAAGGGTTAGATTAGAGAAAAGAGGAAGGAGAAAAAAAGTTAAAGAGGGAGAAATTTTCGCACGGCGTGCAGAATATTTTGTCCGAGACCGGTTGCTAATTTTGGACGCCAACACCTGTAGAAAATGCAGCGGCGTGCGCTATAATCGCCCCAAGCAAAAAAAGGACGTGTACAGGAGTGCTTTTTATACCGACGCTTAAAATAGGCACCTCCGCCAAAAATAATCGTGTATTTCTGAGTGGGTTACTACCGGTCGCCGTTTTTGATCGGGAAGGAAATTTGGCAGAGCTTTCGCTGCATGTCCTCGGGTCACCGCATCCGAATTCGTTTCTGGGTACGCGGTACACAAACTGCGACCACTGTTTAATAACAAACGTCGGCATTTGTGACGTATGGAATTTACGACTCGACCCAAAAATACAAAAAAAAAGAGATGTTTGTAAGTGCTTTTGAACAACTTCGAAATACTACGATCCGAGTGGATATTTCTCGGTCGGGAAAATGTTGCGTCCGGGCGGGGAATCGAACCCGCCCGACTCGCGGTGCTCGCGCTCTTGCCCGCTAATTTGTTTATGCTTTTCACATTTTACTTTCAACGACAACATTGCAGATGACGACAGCATTCGTAAGAGATTGTAACAACCTCACCAACAGCGATAACGTTTTAATACCGTACTAACTCTAATTTATGCTATTATTTTCTGCTTTTCCAACTCGACTATAACGAGTTTGTTATTGCCAATCAAACTGGGTATTACCTCTAGACGTTATCTTGATTGATACTACAACTAAACTGCGGTCCACCATAACTCATCTCCATTTTTTGAAATATTTTTTTAATTTACAACAAAAAAAAAATGGGAAAAATACATTTTTTTCGTAAATATTTACGACATTTCAATGGAAATTTGTTGAAAATTTTAAAATAGGAACATTTTTGCGAAATTTCAATTACATTTATTGCAAAATTTAAAACGCCTACACAAAAAATTTAAATAAAAACGTAAAAAAATGCAATTTTTTCGTAAATATTTGCGACGTTTCAATAGAAATTTGTTGAAAAAATTAAAATGGAAACATTTTTGCGAAATTTCAATTAAATTTTTTTGCTAAATTTAAAGCAACTACACAAAAAATTTAAATAAAAACTAAAAAATGCAACTTTTTTCGTCGCAAAGATTTGCGAAATTTCGAATTCAGTTGTTGCAAAATTTAAAAAAATTAGGAGAAACATTTTTGCAAAATTCCGAATAATTTTTATTGCGAAATTTGCGAAATTTTCAATAAAATTGTTACAAAATTTAAAAAAAATTACGAGAAACATTTTTGCAAAATTTCGAATAATTTTTTTGCAAAATTTATAGCGACTACACAAAAAATTAAATAAAAACCTCAAAAAAAAAAATTTTCACAAATATTTGCGAAATTTCGAATAAAATTTATTGCGATTTAAAAACATTCAAATAGAAACATTTTTGAGAAATTTCGAATAAATCTGTTGCAAAATTTAAAACGACTACAAAAAAATTTAAATAACAACAAAAATACAAATTTTTCGTAAATATTTGCGAAATTTCCATATAAATTTGTTGAAAAATTTAAAGTGGGAACATTTTTGCGAAATATCGAATTTTGGTGCAAAATTTAAAGCAATTAAACAACTAATTGCAATAAAAACATAAAGATGTAAAATTTAAAAAAAAAAGTCAAATAAAAACATTTTCGCGAAATTTCGAATAAATTTGTTGCAAAATTTAAAGTAATTACACAAATAATTTAAATGAAAACATAAAAATGCAACTTTTTCATAAATATTTGCGAAATTTCGAATCAAGGTGCAAAATTTAAAAAAAAAGGAGACACATTATTCAAAATTCCAAATAAACTTTTTGCAAAATTTATAAAGACTAAAAAATGCAACTATTTGCGAAATTTCGAATTAAATTGTTACAAAATTTAAAAAAAAACTATGACAAACATTTTTGCAAAATTTCGAATATTCTTTTTGCATAAAATTAAATAAAAACATGAAAACTGCATTTTTTTTCGTAAATATTTGCGAAATTTCGAATAAATTCGGTGCAAAATTTAAAACAACTACACAAAAAATTTAAATAAAAACAACAAATGCAATTTTTTTCGCAAATATTTGCGAAATTTCGAATTAAGTTGTTGCAAAATTAAAAAAAAAAGAGAAACATTTTTGCGAAATTTAAAATTAAATTGTTGCAAAATTTTAAAAAAATTGCGAAATTTGGAATAAATTTAGTGCAAAATTTGAAGCAACTACAAAAAAAAAATTGAAATAAAAACATAACAAATGCAATTTTTTTTCGCAAATATTTGCGAAATTTCGAATAAAATTTGTTGCAGAATTAAAAAAAAAGTTCAAATGGAAATACTTTTGCGAAATTTCGAATGCATTTGTTGGAAAACTTAGAACGACTAGATAAAAAATTTAAATAAAAACATAACAAATGCAAATTTTTTCGAAAATATTTGCGAAATTTCGAATAAATTTGTTGTAAAATTGAAAAAGCAATTTTCAGTCAATGCACTTACTTAATCCGAATTATTTATACACAAGTTGATATAAGAATTCCCAAAATAATAACGATTTTTTTTTGTAAGAATAGAGCCGTTATTAATTCTCCCCTTTTCGCCGACGAGAAAATCGTATTTGCTCGGGTATATTCGATAAATTCCGTAATTTTTGACAAAAATTTTGCGACAAGTGTAGTTATCTTTTTTTATTGCCAGCCTGTCAAGTTGTCTTACTTCGCCCTGATACCGTGCGGCGATTGTTATTCCTTTCACCGTTTGGTGTCATAATTTCATAAAAAAAAACACCCGAGCAAATTTATGATATGTCAAAATTAGAATTTATCCGAATAAATTATTTGCACTTGTGATATAACCGTTGAATAACTAATCTTAGTAGGAAAGTGAATAAACCACTCCAGAGTGAATAAATGAGCCAGGAGTGAATAAACCATTCCAAAGTGAATAAACCACCCAAGAGTGAAAAAATGACCCAAGAGTGAATAAACCATTCCAAAGTGAATAAAGCAGTCAAGAGTGAATAAACCACTCCAGAGTGAAAAAAAATGACCTGAGAGTGAATAAACCATTCCAAAGTGAATAAAGCACTCAAGAGTGAATAAACCACTCCAGAGTGAAAAAATTACCTAAGAGTGAATAAACCATTCCAAAGTGAATAAACCACTCCAGAGTGAAAAAATTACCTAAGAGTGAATAAACCATTCCAAAGTGAATAAAGCAGTCAAGAGTGAATAACCACTCCAGAGTGAAAAAAATGACCCAAGAGTGAATAAACCATTCCAAAGTGAATAAAGCACCCAAGAGTGAATAAACCACTCCAGAGTGAAAAAAAAAGACCTAAGAGTGAATAAACCATTCCAAAGTGAATAAAGCAGTCAAGAGTGAATAAACCACTCCAGAGTGAAAAAAAATGACCTGAGAGTGAATAAACCATTCCAAAGTGAATAAACCACCCAAGAGTGAATAAACCACTCCAGAGTGAAAAAATGACCCAAGAGTGAATAAACCATTCCAAAGTGAATAAACCACTCCAGGGTGAATAAACCGTTACAGAGTGAAATAAACCACTTCAGGGTGAATGAATCAATCCAGAGTGAATAAACCACTCCAAGCTAATTTTACACACAAATCGCTTAACTAACCTCGCCCAACAATTTCCGATTAAAGTCAGTGGCGTACATAGAGAGGGAGGAGAGTCCACCAAGGTCGCTAGACCTTTTACAGATAGCGCTGCAATATTGCATTAAAAATTCTGTAGGTAAATATATTTTATTTGTAATCCGTGATGAGAACCGCAAATTTAACGTTATCTTACGGAAATGTTCTTCGAGCGATAGCCGATGAAAATAAGCCGGTTCCTCAATGTATCATTCAGCGGCAGTTTAAAATCTTAATCATTATGAGTTAAAATGCGAATGTGGGAACTTTCTCAGCGGAAATATTTAATAATTCGTGCCACCTTAAAATCCAATTATAAATACAATTTATTGCTAGAATTTCCACTGTTAAAAATTCCTTTCAAGATGCGCAATAAACTTGGTCGAGAGAAAGAATTTCATATTCCGTATTCTTTGATGATTTTTTTTTTATTTCACGTACCTTCCTCCATGGCCTTAAGTTGCAATTTGCATTTCGTTTAGTTTCAACTGCGCTTCCGACGTTTTTTTTCTCTGTTAGCCGTTCGTTTTTTTTTTATTTTTGTTTTTTTTTATTATATATTTAATTTTTTTTATTTATCACGTATGTATTTTTATTGTAGTTCTTTTTTTCCGTTGGAAAATAAAGGTGTTATTTTATTATTATTATTAAACAATCAATCATGAAATTAATGTTTTTTTTTTATTAAAGGAAGGACGGTTGACGTGAATTCGGGTTGCGCGGATGATTCGGCACGGGCACTTCTTCGTTCCAAAAAAGCGACCGCCCCGATGGGATTCGAACCCGCGACCACGAGGCCTGTAAGCAGGAGCTCTACTCACTGGGCCACCGCGGTATTTTAAAAAGAAATATTTAGATTTTACGAACCAGAGATCAATGAAGAAAAAAAAAAGGAGAATATCCCTTACGCAGATTTATCCGCGTGCATGCATGGAAGGGTGCGTCGAAACTTCCCTCGCGGATGATGAATAAATTACCCTTCAGTACCGGAAGCGCAAAAGGTGCACGGAATTTGCCTCTAAATTCGGGTTGCCCGATATAATCCCGAATGATTTCGGCGAGGGGCGCGGATGTCAAACGCAAAAAAAAGAAAGAAACAAAAACCAACCAACCTTCCGGTATTACGTAAGGGCACTTCCTTCTCCCGTGCTCCTCGCCTCCTTCTCCTTCGGATTTCAACACTCGCGTAGCGCACGGAATAATGTTAAAATGCAATTACGTTACATCACAGTGAGCGTTTTAAAGGAGGAAGTGTTTATATATATATAAACATTTGCGTCCACACACACTGTTCGTAGCACTGGGCGAACAAAACCGGCACCGCTTTAAATATAAATCTCGGTTCGGGAACGGACGAACGGCTTGGAATTAGCGAGCAACAGTTTCGATAGGGTCTTTTGGTTAGTGAGTATCTAAATCGATGTTTCGGTGGAAGTGCGTCGCGGCGCCGCCAGAGACGCGCCGCGCCTGCGTCCCGCCCTTCGCGCGCGCCTCACACTGGGAGAAAATTCGATGGCGAAAAGGCGCGTTTAACGCAACCAATTTTGATCGAAATTAACAGAGCCGCAACGTTTTATTTATAACCGATCAGAAAAGTTGCAATTGCTCGGATTGCAATTGATGCGTTCAAACCGCGCAAAAACCGCAAATTCGAGGTCGGTTTTCGCCGTATCTCGAAAACCACCGCACTGATTTTTTTCAAATTTGCCACGTTTATTTGAGATGTGATGGGCCGGTGATTGAACGAGGGATTATTTTTTCGACGGCGAAAAACGAGCGATATTTAAAAAAAAAAAAAATTACTTTGAAAATCCGCCGTTTTGTCACAGATCAATATATCGACAAACAAAGTTCTAATAACATTACATCCGACCTAATTAGTTCGCTGAAGAGACTGAATATTTCAGCCAATAAAATGCCCACTTTATGCGCGGAAAAACTTTACACAGTCCATTCCGCAAATGGAATTATTGCGTGCGGGAAATTCTCTGCACTGTCCCTCCGCTCTATAAATTGATTGAATTTTCAGGCCGAGCGAACATCGAATGTTCGATCCGTAACAGGTCAAATGTTCAGCGCATAAATCAAGTTAGTGCTACTTACGTTCAAAATGTTGATTATTTGAACTCACCTGAAACAAAAAAAAAAAAATGTCAATATACAGATTTTTGCGGGAGCATTTAATTCTGGGTAAATTTTCAAAATTTCAACTCGACGGCAATTGTTTTAATATTTTTTTTAGACGATTGCGAGACGCGCGGTTGAAAATTGCCACAATCACTTCTCGCGCGCTTATCTTGAATTTCAGCGAAGGGATGTTTGCTGATTTTTGCGGGAACATAAAGCGCGTTTAATTTTGCGTAAATTTTCAAAATTTCAACCCCACGGCAATTGTTTCAATATTTTTTTTAAACGTTCGCGAGACGCGCAGTTGAAAATTGCAACAATCACTTCCCGCGCGGTTATCTTGAATTTCAGCGAAGGGATGTTTTCAGATTTTTGCGGGATCATAAAGCGCGTTTAATTTTGCGTAAATTTTCAAAATTTCAACCCGACGGCAATTGTTTTAATATTTTTTTTAAACGTTCGCGAGACGCGCAGTTGAAAATTGCAAATAATCACTTCTCGCGCGGTTATCGTTTTCAGATTTTTGCGGGATCATAAAGCGCGTTTAATTTCGCGTAAATTTTTAAAATTTCAACCCCACGGCAATTGTTTTAATATTTTTTTTTAACGATTGCGAGACGCGCGGTTGAAAATTGCAACAATCACTTCCCGCGCGGTTATCTTGAATTTCAGCGAAGGGATGTTTTCAGATTTTTGCGGGATCGTAAAGCGCGTTTAATTTCGCGTAAATTTTCAAAATTTCAACCCCACGGCAATTGTTTTAATATTTTTTTTAAACGATTGCGCGTCGCGCGGTTGAAAATTTCAAATAATCACTTCTCGCGCGGTTATCTTGAATTTCAGCGAAGGGATGTTTTCAGATTTTTGCGGGATCGTAAAGCGCGTTTAATTTTGCGTAAATTTCAAAAATTTCAACCCCACGGCAATTGTTTTAATATTTTTTTTTAAACGATTGCGAGACGCGCGGTTGAAAATTGCAACAATCACTTCCCGCGCGGTTATCTTGAATTTCAGCGAAGGGATGTTTTCAGATTTTTGCGGGATCGTAAAGCGCGTTTAATTTCGCGTAAATTTTCAAAATTTCAACCCCACGGCAATTGTTTTAATATTTTTTTTAAACGATTGCGCGTCGCGCGGTTGAAAATTGCAAATAATCACTTTTCGCGCGCTTATCTTGAATTTCAGCGAAGGGATGTTTTCAGATTTTTGCGGGATCGTAAAGCGCGTTTAATTTTGCGTAAATTTCAAAAATTTCAACCCCACGGCAATTGTTTTAATATTTTTTTTAAACGATTGCGAGACGCGCAGTTGAAAATTTCAAATAATCACTTCTCGCGCGGTTATCTTGAATTTCAGCGAAGGGATGTTTTCAGATTTTTGCGGGATCGTAAAGCGCGTTTAATTTTGAGTAAATTTTCAAAATTCCAACCCCACGGCAATTGTTTTAATATTTTTTTTAAACGATTGCGAGACGCGCGGTTGTAAAATTGCCGTGCGAGTATCTTGAATATTTGATTCAATTTGGCGTAAATTTAATTACTTTAAGCTTGATGGCAATTTCTTAATTAATCGATATTTATAGAATAAATTAATAAGACATCAACGTGGCCCAAATTCACTGAACAGGAAATTATCGACGTTTATATAATATGCAAAGTCTCGGTGATATTACTGCGGGTATTCTATTTCAATACCTCAACCTGAAGCCCCTCCCAAGGTCGGGAAAATGACATTCTTGGCCCAGACGAGGAGGTGGGAAATTGCGCGACGCAGGGGCGGGGAAAATGGGGTGGAAACTGGCAACAATAAACTTTAATTGACGTCTCTGACGGCCGTTGTTTGCTCCACTAACAAACACGCGCCCATTGTAATTTTAATAACGTTTATTTCACGAGGTGTATTGTGTTCAGGCACCGTCATGAAATGGAAACTGTACGCTGAAATAATGTAATTATGGCCGAGTGAAAATTATATCCCAGTAACGTTCATTTAGGATCAAGATAATTAATTTTAACGTTATTGCAAAATTTTGAATTTTTCAATTCAATTTAATTATTGGATTTCTAACAAGATGGAGTAACCAGCGTGGGTCCAACAAAGTTGGCACTGTTTAACTTATTGTTAGTGTTTCTCAACGTCGGCGATAGACTTTTAACATTTGGGGGGCGAGTTGTGAAGTTTTGAAAATTTTAGTTTAGCAAAAAAAATAAAAAAAAATATAAAACGCATTGACTGAATTCCACAAAAATTAAATTAAATTCACAAATCATCGTTTATTAAAATTATTAACAATTTTTAAAAATCCACTAATTAATTTGAAAGTTGTGAATTTTTGAAAATTTCAGTTTCCCAATTGCGGAACACTCGAGCAAAAAAAATTTTAAAAAAATATAAAACGCATTGACTGAATTCTGCAAAAATTAAATTAAACTCACAAATCATCGTTTATTAAAATTATTAACAGTTTTTGAAAATCCGCTAATTATTTTGCGAGTTGTGAATTTTTGAAAATTTTAGTTTAACACTCGAGCAAAAAATTAAAAAAAAATGTAAAACGCATTGACTGAATTCTACAAAAATTAAATTAAACTCACAAATCATCGTTTATTAAAATTATTAACAGTTTTTGAAAATCCGCTAATTATTTTGCGAGTTGTGAATTTTTGAAAATTTTAGTTTAACACTCGAGCAAAAAATTTAAAAAAAAATGTAAAACGCATTGACTGAATTCTGCAAAAATTAAATTAAACTCACAAATCATCGTTTATTAAAATTATTAACAGTTTTTGAAAATCCGCTAATTATTTTGAAAGTTGTGAATTTTTGAAAATTTTAGTTTAACACTCGAGTAACAAATTTAAAAAAAATATAAAACGCATTGACTGAATTCTGCAAAAATTAAATTAAATTCACAAATCATGGTTTATTAAAATTATTAACAGTTTTCAAAAATCCATTAATTATTTTGAGAGTTGTGAATTTTTGAAAATTTTAGTTTAACACTCCAGCAAAAAATTTAATAAAAAAAGGAAAACGCATTGACTGAATTCTGCAAAAATTAAATTAAATCCACAAATCACCGTTTATTAAAATTATTAACAGTTTTCAAAAATCCATTAATTATTTTGAGAGTTGTGAATTTTTGAAAATTTTAGTTTAACACTCCAGCAAAAAATTAAAAAAAAATATAAAACGCATTGACTGAATTCTACAAAAATTAAATTAAATCCACAAATCATCGTTTATTAAAATTATTAACAGTTTTTGAAAATCCGCTAATTATTTTGAAAGTTGTGAATTTTTGAAAATTTTAGTTTAGCAAAAAAATTAAAAAAATATATAAAACGCATTGACTGAATTCTGCAAAAATTAAATTAAATCCACAAACCATCGTTTATTAAAATTATTAACAGTTTTTGAAAATCCGCTAATTATTTTGCGAGTTGTGAATTTTTGAAAATTTTAGTTTAGCAAAAAAATTAAAAAAAAAATATAAAACGCATCGACAGAATTCTGCAAAAATTAAATTAAATCCACAAACCATCGTTTATTAAAATTATTAACAGTTTTTGAAAATCCGCTAATTATTTTGCGAGTTGTGAATTTTTGAAAATTTTAGTTTAGCAAAAAAATTAAAAAAAAAATATAAAACGCATCGACAGAATTCTGCAAAAATTAAATTAAATCCACAAACCATCGTTTATTAAAATTATTAACAGTTTTTGAAAATCCGCTAATTATTTTGAAAGTTGTGAATTTTTGAAAATTTTAGTTTAACAAAAAAATTAAAAAAATATATAAAACGCATTGACTGAATTCTGCAAAAATTAAATTAAATCCACAAATCATCGTTTATTAAAATTATTAACAGTTTTTGAAAATCCACTAATTATTTTGAAAGTTGTGAATTTTTGAAAATTTTAGTTTAGCAAAAAAATAAAAAAATATAAAACGCATTGACTGAATTCTGCAAAAATTAAATTAAATTCACAAATCATCGTTTATTAAAATTATTAACAGTTTTTGAAAATCCGCTAATTATTTTGCGAGTTGTGAATTTTTGAAAATTTTAGTTTAGCAAAAAAATTAAAAAAATATATAAAACGCATTGACTGAATTCTGCAAAAATTAAATTAAATCCACAAACCATCGTTTATTAAAATTATTAACAGTTTTTGAAAATCCACTAATTATTTTGAAAGTTGTGAATTTTTGAAAATTTTAGTTTAGCAAAAAAATTTAAAAAAAAATATAAAACGCATCGACAGAATTCTGCAAAAATTAAATTAAATCCACAAATCATCGTTTATTAAAATTATTAACAGTTTTTGAAAATCCATTAATTATTTTGCGAGTTGTGAATTTTTGAAAATTTTAGTTTAGCAAAAAAATAAAAAAAAAAATATAAAACGCATCGACAGAATTCTGCAAAAATTAAATTAAATCCACAAACCATCGTTTATTAAAATTATTAACAGTTTTTGAAAATCCATTAATTATTTTGAAAGTTGTGAATTTTTGAAAATTTTAGTTTAACAAAAAAATTAAAAAAATATATAAAACGCATTGACTGAATTCTGCAAAAATTAAATTAAATCCACAAATCATCGTTTATTAAAATTATTAACAGTTTTTGAAAATCCACTAATTATTTTGAAAGTTGTGAATTTTTGAAAATTTTAGTTTAGCAAAAAAATAAAAAAATATAAAACGCATTGACTGAATTCTGCAAAAATTAAATTAAATTCACAAATCATCGTTTATTAAAATTATTAACAGTTTTTGAAAATCCATTAATTATTTTGAAAGTTGTGAATTTTTGAAAATTTTAGTTTAGCAAAAAAAATTTGAAAAAAATATAAAACGGATTAACAGAATTCTACAAAAATTAAATTAAATTCACAAATCATCGTTTATTAAAATTATTAACAATTTTTGAAAATCCACTAATTATTTTGAAAGTTGTGAATTTTTGAAAATTTTAGTTTAGCAAAAAAATTTTAAAAAAAATATAAAACGCATTGACTGAATTCTACAAAAATTAAATTAAATTCACAAATTATCGTTTATTAAAATTATTAACAGTTTTTGAAAATCCACTAATTATTTTAAAAGTTGTGAATTTTTGAAAATTTTAGTTTAGCAAAAAAAATTAAAAAAAAAATATAAAACGCATTGACTGAATTCTACAAAAATTAAATTAAATTCACAAATCATCGTTTATTAAAATTATCAACAGTTTTTAAAAATCCACTAATTATTTTCAAAGTTGTGAATTTTTGAAAATTTTAGTTTTCCAATTGTGGAACACACGAGCAAAAAAATTTTAAAAAATATAAAACGCATTGACTATTTTCAACTTCTTATCTTCATTACCAGTTAAACAGTAACGACTTTATTGGACCTACGCTGGTTACTCCATCTTGTTAGAAATCAACAGAGGATGGTAAAAAATCGACGCCCGCTGCTCCATATTGTTAGAAACCGACAGAGGTTAGTAAGATTTATTGCAATCCATTCGTTAGACCTACGCTGGCTACTCCATCTTGTTAGAAATCAACAAAGGATAGTAAAATACCTATGCGCGATGCCCCATCTTGTTAGAGTTCGACAGTGGATGGTAAGATTTATTGCAATCCATTCGTTAGACCTACGCTCACTACTCCATCTTGTTAGAAATCAACAGAGGATGGTAAAAAATCTACGCCCACTGCTCCATATCGTTAGAAACCGACAGAGGATGGTAAGATTTATTGCAATCCATTCGATGGACCTACGCAGGTTACTCCAGCTTGTTGGAAATCAACAGAAGATGGTAAAAAATTCACGCCCGCCGCTCCGTATTGTTAGAAACCGATAGAGGATAGTAAAATTAATTGCAACCTATTCGTTAGACCTACACTCACTACTCCAGCTTGTTAGAAATCAACAGAGGATAGTAAAATACCTATGCACGATGCCCCATCTTGTTAGAACTCGATAGAGGATGGTAAGATTTATTGCAATCCATTCGTTAGACTTACGCTGGTTACTCCAGCTTGTTAGAAATCAACGGAGGATAGTAAAAAATCTACGCCCGCTGCTCCGTATTGTTAGAAACCGACGGAGGAGAGTAAAATTTATTGCGACCTATTCGTTAGATATACGCTCACCACTCCATCTTGTTAGAAATCAACAGAGGATAGTAAAATATCCACGCGCGATGCCCCATCTTGCTAGACCTCGATAGATGATGGTAAGATTTATCGCAATCCATTCGTTGGACCCTCCACCTTGTTGGAAATCAACAGAGGTTAGTAAAAAAAAATATCTACGCCCGTTGCCCCATCTTGTTAGATAATAAGATTTATTGCGATCTATTCAGGACGAGCTAAATTCAATTGATAATCCCCTTAATTCGATTAGTCCGGCCGAGATCGTTAATTAGATCGCATCCGGTGATTGCATTTACGCGAGTCCTGCGTTTAATTTCCCCACCAGCACCAGCAACAGTCGCAGCGGTTCAGTTTAATCACCGATGGGCAACAATGATTTTCGGCCGGTTACCACGGAGACGAGATATTGTGCCCTTTTTACATAATGGATTAGTCTCTCCTCTCCTTTCGCCGCCCGGATTCGTTTAATATTAAAATTTGGGTCAAGCACTTCAAGATGAAATAATCTGGGTTAACCTATTTAGCATTCAAAAAAGACTTCGCCCTTCAAAAATTCCAACTGCGGAAAAAATTATAAATTTTCAAAATTGTCGCTGCAATAAAGTTTAAATTTTAGCGGGAATTAAAAAATTGAAAAAAAAAGAAATCGTTGCGCTATTGTTTTGCCAATTTTAACAGCTAATTCCGCATCTGTTAAGCAACCAAAAAAGGCTTCGCCCTTCAAAAATTCCAACCGTGGCAAAAGTTATAAATTTTCCAAATTGTCGCTGCAATAAAGTTTAAATTTTAGCGGGAATTGAAAAAAATTTAAAAAAAATTGAAATCGTTGCGCTATTGTTTTGCAAATTTTAACAGCTAATTCCGCATCTGTTAAGCAACCAAAAAAGGCGTCGCCCTTCAAAAATTCCAACCGTGGCAAAAGTTATAATTTTTCAAAATTGTCCCTGCAATACAGTTTAAATTTTAGCGCGAATTAAAAAATTTAAAAAAATTGAAATCGTTGCGTTATTGTTTTGCAAATTTTAACAGCTACTTCTGCATCTGTTTAGCAACCAAAAAAGACTTCTTCCTTCAAAAATTCCAACCGTGGCAGAAGTTATAAATTTTCAAAATTGTCGCTGCAATAAAGTTTAAATTTTAGCGGGAATTGAAAAAATTGAAAAAAAAATTGAAATCGTTGTGCTATTGTTTTGCAAATTTTAACAGCCACTTCCGCATCTGTTTAGCAACCAAAAAAGAGTTCGCCGTTCAAAAATTCCAACTGCGGCAAAAGTTATAAATTTTCAAAATTGTCGCCGCAATAAAGTTTAAATTTTAGCGCGAATTCAAAAAATTAAAAAAAATTGAAATCGTTGCGGTATTGTTTTGCAAATTTTAACAGCTACTTCTGCATCTGTTTAGCAACCAAAAAAGACTTCTCCCTTCAAAAATTCCAACCGTGGCAGAAGTTATAAATTTTCAAAATTGTCGCTGCAATAAAGTTTAAATTTTGGCGGGAATTAAAAAATTGAAAAAAATTGAAATCGTTGCGGTATTGTTTTGCAAATTTTAACAGACACTTCCGCATCTGTTTAGCAACCAAAAAAGACTTCGCCGTTCAAAAATTCCAACCGTGGCAGAAGTTATAAATTTTCAAAATTGTCGCTGCAATAAAGTTTAAATTTCAGCGCGAATTGAAAAAATTAAAAAAAATTGAAATCGTTGCGCCATTATTTTGCAAATTTTAACAGCCACTTCCGCATCTGTTTAGTAACCAAAAAAGAGTTTGCCGCTCAAGAAATCCAACCGTGGCAAAAGTTATAAATTTTCAAAATTGTCGCTGAAATAAAGTTTAAATGTTAGCGCGAATTGAACAAATTTGAAAAAAATTGAAATCGTTGCGGTATTGTTTTGCAAATTTTAACAGCTACTTCTGCATCTGTTTAGCAACCAAAAAAGACTTCTTCCTTCAAAAATTCCAACCGTGGCAAAAGTTATAAATTTTCAAAATTGTCGCTGCAATAAAGTTTAAATTTTAGCGGGAATTGAAAAAATTAAAAAAAAATTGAAATCGTTGCGGTATTGTTTTGCAAATTTTAACAGACACTTCCGCATCTGTTTAGTAACCAAAAAAGACTTCTCCCTTCAAAAATTCCAACCGTGGCAGAAGTTATAAATTTTCAAAATTGTCGCTGCAATAAAGTGTAAATTTTAGCGGGAATTAAAAAATTGAAAAAAAAAAATGAAATCGTTGCGCTATTGTTTTGCAAATTTTAACAGCCACTTTCGCATCTGTTTAGCAACCAAAAAAGACTTCTCCCTTCAAAAATTCCAACCGTGGCAAGTTATAAATTTTCAAAATTGTCGCTGCATTAAAGTTGAAATTTTAGCGGGAATTAAAAAATTGAAAAAAAATTGAAATCGTTGCGGTATTGTTTTGCAAATTTTAACAGACACTTCCGCATCTGTTTAGCTACCAAAAAAGACTTCTCCCTTCAAAAATTCCAACCGTGGCAAGTTATAAATTTTCAAAATTGTCGCTGCATTAAAGTTGAAATTTTAGCGGGAATTAAAAAATTGAAAAAAAATTGAAATCGTTGTGCTATTGTTTTGCAAATTTTAACAGCCACTTCCGCATCTGTTTAGCAACCAAAAAAGAGTTCGCCGTTCAAAAATTCCAACTGCGGCAAAAGTTATAAATTTTCAAAATTGTCGCCGCAATAAAGTTTAAATTTTAGCGCGAATTCAAAAAATTAAAAAAAATTGAAATCGTTGCGGTATTGTTTTGCAAATTTTAACAGCTACTTCTACATCTGTTTAGCAACCAAAAAAGACTTCTCCCTTCAAAAATTCCAACCGTGGCAGAAGTTATAAATTTTCAAAATTGTCGCTGCAATAAAGTTTAAATTTTGGCGGGAATTAAAAAATTGAAGAAAAATTGAAATCGTTGCGGTATTGTTTTGCAAATTTTAACAGACACTTCCGCATCTGTTTAGCAACCAAAAAAGACTTCGCCGTTCAAAAATTCCAACCGTGGCAGAAGTTATAAATTTTCAAAATTGTCGCTGCAATAAAGTTTAAATTTCAGCGCGAATTGAAAAAATTAAAAAAAATTGAAATCGTTGCGCCATTGTTTTGCAAATTTTAACAGCCACTTCCGCATCTGTTTAGCAACCAAAAAAGACTTCGCCGTTCAAAAATTCCAACTGCGGCAAAAGTTATAAATTTTCAAAATTGTCGCTGCAATAAAGTTTAAATTTCAGCGGGAATTGAAAAAATTGAAAAAAAATTGAAATCGTTGCGCTATTGTTTTGCAAAATTTTAACAGCTAATTCTGCAACTGTTCAGTTAAAATTGTAGGTGGAGTTACTGTGACGTTTCGAAAAAAATCAAAACGACAGCAGTCATTAGATTTTCAATAATTACGACTTAAACAGAAATCATGTTTATTTAACAATATGCTAAAGCTTTTCTGTAGTACTGGGAATTTCCTTATCAATATTGAAACATTTGCTCTTAATGTATGCGACTCACACTGATTTTATTCAGTTTTTCGAGATTACTTAATTCCGAGAAGTTATTTTTCCATTACCAGTTTTTAAATCGGCAGAAAATGAGTGAACTGAATATACCGGGTGATCTGTTTCAATCCGGGATATCCAATTTGTATCAATTAAACGGGCAATAAAATAATTGACAAAATTCTAAAGCATGAAAGTGCTCATCAAAAATAATTTTTTTTTTAACTCTGAGGCTAAGATTTTTGTGTGGCGGTACGTACATTTTTTTAATTATGTTACTGCAAACCGTCCCACAAATTAATCAGTAACAAAAAACTTTTAATACCGTCAAAGTACAACACATACGGGACACATCTGACCCGTAATGCAGTGAACGTGTTAACCAATTGCAGTGGCAGCGAACGTGTTAATACAGTGTGTTTCACTTCTAATCTTTACACCGCTGTAACTTTCTTATTTATTTTAAAAAAAATCATAATTTGATCGAAAAAAAGTTATAAAAAAAAGACACTGTAAATGCATTCATTTTTTTTTGTTTGTTTGAATTGGCCACAAATTTTCTTAAGGAGAACGAAGTGCACCAAAATATTAATAGACGAACAATTCTTCACGGTAAAACCTGAATATTTTCACGTACACAATAAAGTAATACTGCAGGTTATTGTCTGACGAACAAATGAATATTCATGTGGCGACATTAACCCAGATATGCACGCATAAAAATTTAGTTGGCCGTTGTTTCCTTTTACGCGAGCAACTACCAAGTCCCGGATTTCTGGGGAAAATAATAATTCAGGGCGGAGATTACAGCGGCCTACATGTCCCACATTAAAACGGGAATAAGCCCCGAAAACTGGGGATGCATTTTATTGTTCGAGTCGGTGAATAATAACAAAAGAAAAACAATTTAAAAAAAAAAATTGTTGGTAGAATTTTCGTACACTCTGTATACAGAAAGTCCTAAAGGTTTTTCTTTTTCTTAGAGCTACGATCAAGTGAGCAGTGGTGTAGGCCGGTTCAGAATATGTTGAAACATTTTCAAAATTCCGAGCGGTTTAGAAATTATTAAAAAAAAAAAATAACATTTTCTAAGGATGTTACTGTACAATTAAGGAAGAAAACGTCAACTATAAACAAATCTGCAAACAAGCTTCGGCATTGGAATTCGTACGATAATTTAAATCCAGAAAAAAAAATGGTGACATTCAAAATTTCGAGTTTCGCGAAAAAAAAAATTCTGAAAAAACTTATCATTTGCAGAATTGTCTTCAAAATTTCTAAAAATACTTAGAAATAATGCATTTTTAATATACCACAAAACAATTGACGGTTCTAAGCCAGAAACACAATGGCGACATTCCAAACGTTAATTTGAGGAAGAAAAATTGCATCTCGGGATTAGAAAAATTCTGAAAAACTTATCACCAGTGGAATTGTCTTCAAAATTTCTAAAAATACTTAGAAATAACGCATTTTTAATATACCAGAAAACCATTGACGGTTTTAAGCCAGAAACAAAATGGCGACATTCCAAAAGTTAATTTGAGGAAGAAAAATTTGCATCTCGGGATTAGAAAAATTCTGAAAAATTTATCACCAGTGGAATTGTCTTCAAAATTTCTAAAAATACTTAGAAATAATGCATTTTTTACATACCAGAAAACAATTGACTGTTATAAGCCAGAAACAAAATGGCGGCATTCCAAACGTTAATTTGAGGGAAAAAAAATTGCATCTCGGGATTAGAAAAATTCTGAAAAACTTATCACCAGTGGAATTGTCTTCAAAATTTCTAAAAATACTTAGAAATAACGCATTTTTAATATACCAGAAAACCATTGACGGTTTTAAGCCAGAAACAAAATGGCGACATTCCAAAAGTTAATTTGAGGAAGAAAAATTTGCATCTCGGGATTAAAAAAATTCTGAAAGACTTATCACCGGTGGAATTGTCTTCAAAATTTCTAAAAATACTTAGAAATAATGCATTTTTAATATACCAGAAAACAATTGACGGTTTTAAGCCAGAAACAAAATGGCGACATTCCAAAAGTTAATTTGAGGAAGAAAAATTTGCATCTCGGGATTAGAAAAATTCTGAAAAATTTATCACCAGTGGAATTGTCTTCAAAATTTCTAAAAATACTTAGAAATAACGCATTTTTAATACACCAGAAAACCATTGACGGTTCTAAGCCAGAAACAAAATGGCGACATTCCAAACGTTAATTTGAGGAAGAAAAAATTGCATCTCGGGATTAAAAAAATTCTGAAAGACTTATCACAAGTGGAATTGTCTTCAAAATTTCTAAAAATACTTAGAAATAACGCATTTTTAATACACCAGAAAACAATTGACTGTTATAAGCCAGAAACAAAATGGCGGCATTCCAAACGTTAATTTGAGGGAAAAAAAATTGCATCTCGAGATTAGAAAAATTCTGAAAAACTTATCACCAGTGGAATTGTCTTCAAAATTTCTAAAAATACTTAGAAATAATGCATTTTTAATATACCGGAAAACAATTGACGGTTCTAAGCCAGAAACAAAATGGCGGCATTCCAAACGTTAATTTGAGGAAGAAAAATTTGCATCTCGGGATTAAAAAAATTCTGAAAGACTTATCACCAGTGGAATTGTCTTCAAAATTTCTAAAAATACTTAGAAATAATGCATTTTTAATACACCAGAAAACAATTGACTGTTATAAGCCAGAAACAAAATGGCGGCATTCCAAACGTTAATTTGAGGGAAAAAAAATTGCATCTCGGGATTAGAAAAATTCTGAAAAACTTATCACCAGTGGAATTGTCTTCAAAATTTCTAAAAATACTTAGAAATAATGCATTTTTAATATACCGGAAAACAATTGACGGTTCTAAGCCAGAAACAAAATGGCGGCATTCCAAACGTTAATTTGAGGAAGAAAAAATTGCATCTCGGGATTAAAAAAATTCTGAAAGACTTATCACAAGTGGAATTGTCTTCAAAATTTCTAAAAATACTTAGAAATAACGCATTTTTAATACACCAGAAAACAATTGACTGTTATAAGCCAGAAACAAAATGGCGGCATTCCAAACGTTAATTTGAGGGAAAAAAAATTGCATCTCGGGATTAGAAAAATTCTGAAAAACTTATCACCAGTGGAATTGTCTTCAAAATTTCTAAAAATACTTAGAAATAATGCATTTTTAATATACCGGAAAACAATTGACGGTTCTAAGCCAGAAACAAAATGGCGGCATTCCAAACGTTAATTTGAGGAAGAAAAATTTGCATCTCGGGATTAAAAAAATTCTGAAAGACTTATCACCAGTGGAATTGTCTTCAAAATTTCTAAAAATACTTAGAAATAATGCATTTTTAATACACCAGAAAACAATTGACTGTTATAAGCCAGAAACAAAATGGCGGCATTCCAAACGTTAATTTGAGGGAAAAAAAATTACATCTCGGGATTAGAAAAATTCTGAAAAACTTATCACCAGTGGAATTGTCTTCAAAATTTCTAAAAATACTTAGAAATAATGCATTTTTAATATACCAGAAAACCATTGACGGTTCTAAGCCAGAAACAAAATGGCGACATTCCAAACGTTAATTTGAGGAAGAAAAATTTGCATCTCGGGATTAAAAAAATTCTGAAAGACTTAACAACAGTGGAATTGTCTTCAAAATTTCTAAAAATACTTAGAAATAATGCATTTTTTATATACCGGAAAACAATTGACGGTTCTAAGCCAGAAACAAAATGGCGACATTTTGAGGAAGAAAAATTTGCATCTCGCGATTAAAAAAATTCTGAAAGACTTAACAACAGTGGAATTGTCTTCAAAATTTCTAAAAATACTTAGAAATAACGCATTTTTAATATACCAGAAAATAATTGACGGTTCTAAGCCAGAAACAAAATGGCGACATTCCAAACGTTAATTCGAGGAAGAAATTAATTTAATCTCGGGATTAAAAAACATTGCAGAAAAAAATATAAAACGCGCAGACAAAATTCCATAAAAAATCATCCTCAATGGCCGAAGTATAGCTAATTCAAAAATATTTTGGTTTTTATAAATTCAACAATTTTTAATGGAGATATGAATTTTTGAAAATTTTCGTTTTATTTTTTTGAGCACTTGCATAAAAACATCGCTGAAAAAAATATAAAACGCGCAGACAAAATTCCATAAAAAATCATCCTTAATGGCCGAAGTATAGTTAATTCAAAATCAATTTGGTTTGTGTAAATTCAACAATTTTTAATGGAGATATGAAGTTTTGAAAATTTTAGTTTTATTTATTTTGAGCACTTGATTGAAAACATCGCAGAAAAAATATAAAACGCGTAGAAAAAATTCCATAAAAAATCATCGTCAATGGCCGAAGTATAGATAATTCGAAAATGTTTTGGTTTGTGTAAATTCAACAATTTTTATTGGAGATATGAATTTTTGAAAATTTTAGTTTTATTTTTTCGAGCACTTGACTGGAAACATCGCAGAAAAAATTCCATAAAAAATCATCGTCAATGGCCGAAGTATAGCTAATTCAAAAATATTTTGGTTTTTGTAAATTCAACAATTTTTAATGGAGATATGAATTTTTGAAAATTTTAGTTTTATTTATTGAGCACTTGAATGAAAACATCGCTGAAAAAATATAAAACGCGCAGACAAAATTCCATAAAAAATCATCCTCAATGGTCTAAGTATAGCTAATTCAAAATCAATTTGGTTTTTGTAAATTCAACTATTTTTAATGGATATGAATTTTTGAAAATTTTAGTTTTATTTTTTCGAGCACTTGACTGGAAACATCGCAGAAAAAATTCCATAAAAAATCATCGTCAATGGCCGAAGTATAGCTAATTCAAAAATATTTTGGTTTTTGTAAATTCAACAATTTTTAATGGAGATATGAATTTTTGAAAATTTTAGTTTTATTTATTGAGCACTTGAATGAAAACATCGCTGAAAAAATATAAAACGCGCAGACAAAATTCCATAAAAAATCATCCTCAATGGTCTAAGTATAGCTAATTCAAAATCAATTTGGTTTTTGTAAATTCAACTATTTTTAATGGATATGAATTTTTGAAAATTTTAGTTTTATTTTTTCGAGCACTTGACTGGAAACATCGCAGAAAAAATTCCATAAAAAATCATCGTCAATGGCCGAAGTATAGCTAATTCAAAAATATTTTGGTTTTTGTAAATTCAACAATTTTTAATGGAGATATAAATTTTTGAAAATTTTAGTTTTATTTATTGAGCACTTGAATGAAAACATTGCAGAAAAAAATATGAAACGCGTAGAAAAAATTCCATAAAAAATCATCCTCAATGGCCGAAGTGTCGCTTATTCAAAATTAATTTGGTTTTTGTAGATTCAACAATTTTTAATAGAGATATGGATTTTTGAAGATTTTCGTTTAAATTTTTTGAGCACAAACAGTATTTATGTTTAAAGCGATATTACGCGATTTTTTCTCCGGAGTGAAAACGGAATTTCAATTAATACCAAAGTGGGTCGTGTATGTCGGCAAAACAAAAGCGAACATCCGTTTTGATTAAAATTAGGAGTTTATTGCGGTACGTTTCACGATTTCGGGATTTCAGTTTACAACAAACTCTCCACCGCAATCGTCGACCACTCCAAAACCAACCCCCGTCATGAGACGTCGGGGATAAATTATACACAGGTCGTACAATTCGTATGATGAGAATTACATTTTGTTCATTTTATATTTCACTACGAAATTATAAGAAGAGTTTAATCGTCATTTTGAGGCTGATGGCCAAAAAATTCGCAACCATTTCCGGTGTACAAAATTTTGCCGAGAGCTTTTCAGTTTTTTATTGGAAAATATTTATCAGTTCTTGAGATACAGCAACAAGGCGAGACACGGGAATTTTTCATTGATATTGAAATTTTAAGTCAATTAAACAACGACGGCTCCGCAACGCTGCGCCGTCGTCCGTATTAAGGACGTATTAAGGCTGGGGGTGTTTTAATAAGGCTCGCCATATTTTCCATCAACTCTTCAATTTAAATAGAAAAAAATACGTCCTCGAAAGAAGTAAAACGAACCCGGGGAATCCGTCGTTAGATTCGTGATTTAAAAAAGAAAAAAAATTATTCGAGAACGATAAAAAAATATTTACCGGCAAAATACGTCAAACGTCTTTAAATACAATACACGCGTATTTATAAAACATATAAAAAGAAAAGAAAAAAAAAACTTGAAAAGATCGAAATTTGAACCGCGGACCTTCGCGTTGCGAAGCGGCCGCGATACCTCTGCCCCAACACGGTTAAGGTTAAAGGTGTTTAAACATGGCCGGCGAACGTCATTTTTTGACAGCGTGTCGTGCCCCACTGCTAAATATTTTTTAAAAAATCTTAACTCATGACAATATAACCCGAATTATTATTATTATTCGGAAAGTTCAGTGGGTAACTTTCTAAATAATCCAAACTCGCACAATGCTTCCATCCCTTTTTCTTTTGTGCTGTACCCGGAATGGAAACTCACCCCCGGAATTATTGTTAGGGTCCGGTGTCGCCGGAGAAAAGACGGTTTCTGGGAGTTGAGAAACCTTAAAAGGCAATTACTCCATTCCCACCGTTCGCTCCAAAGTTATTCGCAGGTCGTTACGCCACTGGCCTCTGACATAATCACGTGCGTCTTTGTTGAGATTTTTGCAATACGACCGACCGTACAATTAGGCAATTACGATGTTATCTAAGCAAACACCCAGAGGACGAACAGAGGATGAGGTTTCAAATTTTTTCCGCATATTACGAGTGTGAAGTTCATTCATTTTTTTGCTATTAAAATATACAATTTCCACTATTAAAGAATATACATGTAATAAAAAAAAACGTGCCGGCTCTGGATCGCTTTGAAAAAAAATAAACAATCCGCCACACTCCCCGAAAAAGTGTGCGCCGTCACATTAACTGATATTTTCAAAGTTCGGCGACCGCCATAAAAAATTAAAAAAATTATAAACAATCTAGATATACAGGCCTAACAATAGAATAAATAAAAAAACGTGCCGGGCCCTGGATCGCTTTGAAAAAAAATAAATAAACAATCCGCGACACTCTCCGAAAATGTGTGCGCCGTCACATTAACTGATTTGTTTCAAAGTTCGGCGACCGCCATCAAAAATTAAAAAAATTATAAACAATCTAGATAGACAGGCCTAACAATATGAGAAATAAAAAAACGTGCCGGGCCCTAGATCCCATTTAAAAGTGTACTTGTTGTGTGCGTTACGTACCAAAATTTCTTCATCTCCTCAAAACCTGGATGTTAGCAACTTGTGCAAGAGATGTCACTCGTTATCTAATCTATCGAATAAGGATTCGAGCAAATAACGATTCCGCCTAATGTTTGTTCTCAGAACTAAGCGAATACAAGGGATCGTTACTTTAACATCCTGTCATAACAGTGATGACTAAAAAGATCAAATTTTCTGTCCTAGTACAATACAATAGTTTATTGGTGCCAACAACTTTACAGCTTTACACAAGTCAATATAGGTAAATAGAATCATAGTATACATTTAAATAATTACAAAACAAACATCATTCTAATTGTAATCGATATAAACTTCAATAAATATTTATGTAACTAGTTCAGGGATGCCAACCCCCCTCGAAACAATATTGGCAGAGAATATGCAAATATTGTTCGCGTGTGTATCCTGAGAAACTGTTGACACCCGTTTCCAGTAAACATAAATATTTATGTCCTCGGAGTTCAAAACATCTGATTGTGCAACAGCGCTCGACATGAAATTAAGTAGCTCATTGTGAATCGAAGATAATTGTGAGCTTGTGCAAGTTCCAAGGCAACAGAGGACGCGCATTTTACGTAACCAAACGGGAAGGAAGCAACTTACCAGAACGAAGTCGGAGTAGGATGTTGTATTGTGTACACACACTCACACACATACAATTGATGAATAATTCTAGCCAGATTGTAATTTGCATTTTACGTAATGGATGTGCTACTTTTTTCAATATAAATGTTTAATGTTGGAGGCGTTTACTTCGTGGTACATCTTGATGATAATTTGCAGTAAAACACTTTAAATTTTGTTATACCACTATGATTATAATTTATGACTATAGTTTTGACTATTCGCTAGTCATTTTCAAACTTTAAGTTTTTTAAATTCTTGCAATTTTAGTCTATTTTCAAAAGAATTGCGAAATGTTCGTGTAAAATTGAAGCACAAGTCAACAAAACCGTGTTTGTGTTTTTTCTAAATTGTTTAACTGCTGAATGCGTTCGTGGATTGAATTTATTTAAATATCAAAATGCAGCAAATGTGATGTATTTTTTTAAATTATTGGGTAATGTTCAATGTCAAATGAACGCAAATTGCCAAAACTGCGAATTTTCCAGCTCAAAGTCGACAAATTCGCGTTTTTTATATTTTCAAATTGTTTAGCTGCTAACGTGATGTTGAATATTCGTGATTTAGGCACAAAAAAGTAGCAATTTTTAGTCCATTTTCAAAAATATTAAGAAACGTTTATGTAAAATTAACGCAAACTGTCAAATTTATAAGTTTTCCAAGTCAAAGTCAACAAAATCGCGTTTCATTTTTTTTTAAATTGATCAACTGCCAAGCGCGTTGGATTTTATTGATTTAGATATCAAAATGTATTTTTAAAAATGATCAAATAAACGCAAACTGACAAAATTGCAAATTTTCCAAGATTGCGTTTTTAATTTTTTTCTTTAAATTGGCCAACTCTCGGATTTGATTAATTTGTATATTAAAATTTAGCAAATTTAATGTATTTTTAAAAATGGTGGAGACATTTTCTCGTAACCGCCAAAATCGCCAATCAAAGCCAACAAAAATCGCGTTTTTATTTTTTTCTTAATTTTTTTTGATTTATACATCCAAATGTATAACAAATTTAATGTGTTTTAAAATTATTAAGAAATATTTTCGAACATTTTTTTCTTGGATTTGATGATGATTATTAGTAAAACGAGATGATTGAGGTGTTTGGATTTTTTTGGAAAATGTAAACCCAATCATTTCTGAATAATTTTGCAGAAGTTGGAAGTTTGCAATTGTTTCTGGTTTTGATAAATTACCACTTTTTCGATTTTTAAGCGCTCAAAATTGCTTCACTTAGATTTGATGATGATTATTAGCAAAACCGGGTGATTAAGGTGCTTGTTTTTTTTTGGAAAATACAAACCCAATCATTTCCGAATAATTTTGCAGAAGTTTAAAGTTTGCAATTGTTGCACTAAAATCGCTAATCAAAGCCAACAAAAATCGCGTTTTTATTTTTTTCTTTATTTTTTTGATTTATACATCCAAATGTATAACAAATTTAATGTGTTTTAAAATTATTAAGAAATTTTCTCGTCAACTGCCAAAATTGTAAATTATCCAAGTCAAATTTGCGTTTTTGCAATTTTCAAATTGTACCCTTCTAAAACAGTTAACCATCAAATTTTATGAGATTTGTTCGATTTATAATTTTTAAGCATCGTACATCCACTCAAAAAAATATTTAAACCCAAAATGGCGCCCACGAGAAAAACAAAAATTGGCCATTCTTAAAGTTAGCTCAAAACCAAGTATTTCTATTGTATTCCTCGTTATAACAATATTTTAATTATAAACGTCTACTAAAAATAAAGACCAAATTCTGAAAACCAAAAAAGTTATCTTAATTTTTCAAATTAGTTACGTGCCCCATAATGTGCAACGTCGCTCCAATTTAACCGTATAAACCCACCCCAACATTATTTTTTATGTATCTAGAAGTATTATCAACTTTTCAAAAATAATTCTGTAAAAATATTTTTGCAAAAAAAAAATCGGGTTTTCAAAAATTCTTCAGATTGACAAATATAGTTTTACGTTTACGGTTTCATCATTATTGCTTTTCGAGCGGACAAACAATTTCAAAAAAAGGGTCAAAATTGTCTAATCGAGGACCTCAAAATGGATATTTTGAAAAGATCCCGTTGCGATATTCAAAATAATTTGTTTAAACATTTCCTTGACGCGTGATTCGAACGATTGCCCGTCATTTTATCTCTGTGCAGACTTAATTTTGAATTGTTAATTTTTTTTTTTTTATTTATGGACATTAGCAATTTTACAAAAAATTGAATAAACCGAATCCGACATTCATTACGAGTTATTGTATTTATTTGGAAAACTATGCGATTGCCGTGTTTGTTTTTTTTTTGAAAAAGTAAACCAAAATATTTTCGAACATTTTTTTCTTGGATTTAATGATGATTATTAGGTGATTGAGGTGTTTTGATTTTTTGGAAAATCCAAACCCAATCATTTCTGCATAATTTTGCAAAAGTTGGAAGTTTGCAATTGTTTCAGGTTTTGATAAATTAACACTTTTTTGATTTTTAAGCGCTTAAAATTGCTTCACTTAGATTTGATGATGATTATTAACAAAACCAGGTGATTGAGGTGTTTGGATTTTTTTGGAAAATACAAATGTAATCATTTCTGAATAATTTTGTAGAAGTTGGAAGTTTGCAATTGTTTCTGGTTTTGACAAATTACCACTTTTTCGATTTTTAAGCGCTCAAAATTGCTCCACTTCGATTCGATGATGATTATTAGCAAAATCAGGTGATTGAGGTGTTTGGATTTTTTTGGAAAATGCAAACCCAATCATTTCCGTATAATGTTGTAGAAGTTTAAAGTTTGCAATTGTTTCTGATTTTGATAAATTAACACTTTTGCGATTTTCAAGCGCTCAAAATTGCTTCACTTAGATTTGATGATGATTATTAGCAAAATCAGGTGATTGAGGTGTTTGGATTTTTTTGGAAAATCCAAACCCAAACATTTCCGAATAATTTTACAGAAGTTAGAAGTTTGCAATTGTTTCTAATTTTGACAAATTAACACTTTTTCGATTTTCAAGCGCTCAAAATTGCTTCACTTAGATTTGATGATGATTATTAACAAAATCAGGTGATTGAGGTGTTTGGATTTTTTTTGGAAAATACAAACCCAATCATTTCTGCATGATTTTGTAAAAGTTTGAAGTTTGCAATTGTTTCTGGTTTTGATAAATTACCACTTTTGCGATTTTTAAGCGCTCAAAATAGCTTTACTTCGAGTTGATGATGATTATTAGCAAAACCAGGTGATTGAGGTGATTGAATTTTTTTGGAAAATCCAAACCCAATCATTTCTGAATAATTTTGTAGAAGTTGGAAGTTTGCAATTGTTTCCGGTTTTGATTAATTAACACTTTTGCGATTTTCAAGCGCTCAAAATTGCTTCATGATGATTATTAACAAAACCAGGCGATTGAGGTGTTTGAATTTTTTTGGAAAATGTAAACCCAATAATTTCTGAATAATTTTGCAAAAGTTGGAAGTTTGCAATTGTTTCTGGTTTTGATAAAATAACACTTTTTCGATTTTTAAGCGCTGAAAATTGAAACCCCAGTAATTTTTGAACAGTTTTGTAAAGATTTTGGAAGTTTGTATTTGTTTCAGTTTTTGGAAAAATCAAAGCCATTACAATATTCGTCTTGAGGATAGCCCTTTTTCTAACTCGATGAAGATTTTTGGGAAAAGCTAGGTGATTTGCGTGGGATCGATTTTTGAAAAAAAAATTCTTAACGGAAATATCCATTTTCTGGTCGTCCCCAGAGACGATTCCGACAGTTTTTTTTTTGAGTTTGGCCGTGTTTGCCTCAAAACCTGGAAGGGAAGGAATTAAAATGAAATTTAAACAGAAACTTTATCTCACAATCGCAAGAACTGAAAAGCTTCTGGTAAAATTTTGAACTCTCCATTTTCACAAATGAACGAAATACTCTTATATTCTGACGAAACAGGGACACCTCATGTGAACGAAAATTATAGAAAATGCAATAATAAACAACTTACAAAGAGTTTTCAAAATCACATCAGTTTTTTTTGAAGAAAAAAAAAAATTGGTCATGCAAAATATTTGGTATTTGGTATTTTTTTTTTTCCGGTTTCTTGAAGTGCGCACTCAAGTTCATTTATCTTATATCTAATTGAACGAATGTTTAACACGTTTGAAATTTTGAATCTGTGAATTTTGTTTTGTAAGAAAGGAGAACAAAGATATTGTAAATAAATAAATAAATAAATAAATAAAATCTGGTCTCAAAAAAACAAAATTTTTTTTTGTCTTTTTTTGAGACGTTTATGTCTGACATATATATGTATATTCACGAAATTTTGGCGACATCTATACGATACCACAGCACAAAATAAAATAGTTTGCAGTGAGGTACTCTATGTAAACCACGACACCCCGGGAACAAAAAAAAATCAATTTCTTCGCCTGAAGAAGTGGCGAAACAATTGTTGCGAACTCCGACAGTAAATATTTGAAAGTATTACCGTGTATTATTTACCAATATCAAAAATGAAAATTCCGTCAAATCGGAGGAAATTACAAGATGGACATCGCTATTTATTTATTACATCGTGTGAGCCGCAAAATTTTGTTTCAGAGTTGGCTGTGAGATAAATGAGGTACGTCGTCGAATATTATTATGTCACGAGACTCTCAGACATGACTGCTATGTTTCTCTCTCTCTCAGGCATGGCCAACTCGGAAACAAAATTCTGTGGCTCACGCCTTATGTTATAAACAACTGTAAGTGTGGCTAGATTTATTGAAGGTGGTGAAAAAAGTGATGAAAAAAAAATGGAAGAAAACGAAAATACAACTTACGCCAATAAATGATTATGAATTAGAAACACTGAATAAAACACTTACTAAGTTTTTTACCACAATTTATGTCTTGTGGTAAAAAACTTAGTAAGTGTTTTATTCAGTTTTTTAGCACAATTTATAAATTGTGGTAAAAAACTTAGTAAGTGT
This sequence comes from Ocypus olens, assembly GCA_910593695.2. NCBI lineage: Eukaryota > Metazoa > Arthropoda > Insecta > Coleoptera > Staphylinidae > Ocypus > Ocypus olens. The sequence goes on along the minus strand of OU343065.1, from coordinate 38,770,753 downwards.
TTTATTCAGTTTTTTTATCACAATTTATAAGTTGTGGTAAAAAAACTTAGTAAGCGTTTTATTCAGTGATTATATTATGAATGACCACGTAGTAACGGTCGCAACCATCACCATGATTACGAATTAAATTAAATTACAATAAATGGAACGAGGGGCACGTGAGAGAATGACCTTGCGGTCGCCGATGCTCATTAAAACCAAAATTCAATTCCAAATTCGGGCCGCAAAAAGCTCGTTACAGATTGTGCAATATGCATTTTTCTGTATTTGTTGGTCGTATGATTACAAATAATTGATAAAGTTTATGAAGGAATTTTAAGAGAGTCATCCGAGCGGAAGATCACTGTAGCATAGTAACAACAACAATGACAGAAATTTTTGCGAGTGTAAGATCACTAGATTTACGGCTGTTATTTGTGTGTTGTTTCTGTTGACAGTTGATTGAAAGTAACTTACGTTAGCATTTGCCGTGTTCCAGAACGTTTCTCGTAATTGCGGAGGACTTTGATTAGCAGGTTGAAGGTGTAATTAACGCACGCGAAACAGACACATATTTGCGCAAACACGCGACACTGTCACAAAGTCGAACTGCACACTGAGGGGCAGGCAGCGCCGCCGATGCACACACTGCAGCGTGCGTACGTACCGACACACGCTGGCGCACTCCCGAAAAGGTCACCAGGTGCTGCCCGTCGGCGGGTGCAGAATTGCGGGGGTCGTCCTTCTCCTCCTCCTCCACACTTGGGCCGAAATTCGCGACGAATCAGAAGTAGAAAACGGAACGGATGAGCGAGTTTTTAATCTTTTCTTCGCCGATCTCCCACACCGCCTCGCCGGCCGGTCTCTGGGTCATGGTTGCCGGCGCGAGTCTGCGAAACCGCGTGGCTCACGCAACTGGGTGGATACTTCCGAAGATGTTTTAATGGTTTATTTATTTTGGTATAATCCCAAACTCACCAATTGCTTCCGGCCAGAAGAAAAAAGGAAGGCGCTTTTTATATAATTTAGGCGCTTGCTTTAAGATTTGCTGATCATTTTTTCTTAACAGTTTGGATCATGGTGCAAAGATCACATGGTGTGCCTAGACGGCCGCGTTCTCTATCGAAAATCTTCCCCTCTCTTATTTGGCCGATGTAAAATTACTTGCTTAGCTAAATAAAAAAGTCGATATAACTAATTTAAATTACTGTTGCGCGTACTTTATTTACATTTTTGTTTCGTACTGTTTAGTATGCACGGCAAATTAAACATCTAAAACCACATTTATTAATTTTCTTACCAACCTAATTTCTCTAAATAAAAAAAAAATATTTTAATTCTCGTGATATTTTAATATATCATTGTGGTATGAACTAAATGTTTTATCGTGTTTTTTTTAGTCGAAATCGAATTTTACCGTGTTTTGCAATTTATATTCGTTAGTGTAGATCAGGCATGTCAAACACGCGGCCCGCGGGCCACATGCGGCCCGCTTACAAGTTGTCGTTGTCTGTGGCCCGGCAAGGTTGGTATCAAATATTAAAAAAAAAATTATATACGAGGTAAAAATGATTATTTTTTGTTTGATTTCAATTGTCGTTCTTTTTTGGTAATGCGGCCTGCGGCTTGTGTGTAATACTTGATGTGGCCCTTGGTGGTAAACGAGTTTGACATGCCTGGTGTAGATCTTTATAGTTTCATTTTTCATGGTTGGTAATTGCAGCATCAAAAATATTCAAAAGGGGCGTGGTACGGGACTTATAGACACACCATGTAATCTTTAAACCATGGTTTGGATTGTTGCTTTTATATTGTTTTAAATTTTTGAATCCAAACGAATTCGTGGTCATCGTAGTTGCTGCGCGCCAACCACCGTCTTCTTGTCTTGACCTTGGAGAAGTCGCGCGGAGACCGGCTGGCCGACCGACCGACCGACCGGCCGATATTTTTTTCTTCTTCTTTCCTTTTCGAAAATTGACGCGCGGCGCGAAACGAAGAAGCGTGCTCGCCGCGGGGCCCTCGACCAGCCGAGACGGGAGGAATTCCTTCGGCGGCGAGCGCCCGGTGAAAGTGACACTTTCGAACGGTTCCCTCGCCGCACTTTGAATCGACCACTGTTACGTAACAAGGTGGATTTTTTTTTTAAATTTAAGGCGCAATTCGCGTTATTACTTTAACCGAAATAAAATATTTTAGGAGAAAAAAATCCTCCAACAGGTCGATCTTCTATTATAAAAATACACATCATTTCTTGTTGAGTAATGGCGTCATCCATTTTGTTTTTAAACGGCAACCCCCTATTTTTGTTCTTGATTTTGAGAGATCTTTTCATAAGTATAAAAATATTGCCATCTCACATAAGAAATTTTTCGAGTAAGTGATAAATGAAAGTGAGAAAACAAAAATTTCATTGTCAGTACAAAAACTCCCCAAGTTTCATGTTATTTGCTGTATGAGACAGACAGACAGACAGACAGATACAGGCAGACAGACAGACAGACAGATAGATACAGACAGACAGACAGATAGATACAGACAGACAGACAGACAAACAGATACAAACAGATACAAACAGACAAACAGATACAGACAGATACAGACAGATACAGACAGACAGACAGACAGACATACAGATAGATACAGACAGACAGATACAGACAGACAGACAGACAGATAGATACAGACAGACAGACAGACAAACAGATACAAACAGACAAACAGATACAGACAGACAGACAGATACAGACAGATACAGACAGACAGACAGACAGACAGACAGACAGACAGATAGATACAGACAGACAGACAGACAAACAGATACAAACAGACAAACAGATACAGACAGACAGACAGACAGACAGATACAGACAGATACAGACAGACAGACAGATACAGACAGACAGACAGACAGATAGATACAGACAGACAGATACAGACAGACAGACAGACAAACAGATACAAACAGACAAACAGATACAGACAGACAGATACAGACACAATTTTTTTCCCGAAATTATTGAAACGGCATCTAGGGACCCCAAAATGGATATTTTTGTAAAAAAAAAATTTGAAAAAATTTTCACGATAGCAATACTTATTCGTACTTCGCAAAAAGTAAAAATGCGGTCTCTTAAAACTGCACGACCTGTGCAATAACGCTAAAATCCACCAAAACAATTTGAAAACTTTTCAAGTTTTTTTTTGACACTTTTTCAAAATGTGCTATTCAAGATCTTTTTTTTTATTTTTCAGGGAAAATTTTGTCAAGGACACCTATAAAACCTCTTTCGGGACTCTGGTCGGGATTTCTTTTTCGGCACTATTGAACGATTCTTTTCAGGAGAATCTTTTACGGATAATTTTTACAGACCAACATTTTCAGGCTAATTTTTTAGGAATTTTTTTTAGGAACATTTTTTCGGGACCATTCAAAATCTATTTCAGGGGAATTTTTTCAGGCTATTTTTTTAAGAAAATTCTTTAAGGAATTTTTTTTTAAGAATTTCTTCTAGAAAATCTTTTTTAAAAAAATTTTTCGGGTTTTTTGTTTCGCACTATTAAGATTTATTTCACGAGAATTTTTTCAGGCTATTTTTTTAGGAATTTTTTTAAAGAATTTCTTTTAGGAATTTTTTTTCTTGAATTTTTTTAAAGAAACCTGTTAAGGACAAATTTTCGGGACTTTTTTCAGCACTATTCAAGTTTTACTTCGCGATAATTTATACAGTCTAATTTTTTTAAGAATATCTTTAAGGAAATCTTTCTCAAAAATTTTTTTTAAAGACAATTTTGTCAGGGACACTTTTTCAAAACTTTTTTCAGGAATTTTTTTCGGCACTATTCAAGATTTACTTCAGGAGAATTTTTATCAGGCTAGTTTTTTAGGAAATTCTTTTAGGAACTTTTTTTTAAGAATTCCTTTTAGGAAATTTTTTTTCTGGATTTTTTTTTAATTAACTTTTGTTAAGGATACTTTCAAAACTTTTTTCGGCACTTTTCAAGATTTATTTCAAGATAATTTTTTCAGGCTATTTTTTTAGGAAATTCTTTTAAAGAATTTCTTTTAGGAAAATTTTTTCTGGAAATTTTTTTAAAGAAACTTTTGTTAACGACACTTTTTCAAAACTTGTTTTAGGAATTTTTTTCGGCACTATTCAAGATTTACTTCAGGATAATTTATACAGGCTAATTTTTTTTAGGAATTTCTTTTAGGAAATCTATTTCAAAAAAAAAATGTAAAGAAAATTTTGTTGAGCACACTTTTTCAAAAAAAAATTTAGGATTTTTTTTTCGGCACTATTCAAGATTTACTTCAGGAGAATTTCTTCATGCATTTTTTTTAGAAAATTCTTTTAAGAATTTTTTTTAAGAATTTCTTTTAGGAAATTTTTTTTAAGAATTTCTTTTAGGAAATTTTTTTCTGGAAATTTTTTTAAAGAAAATTTTGTTAAGGACACTTTTTCAAAACTTTTTTCAGGAATTTTTTCGGCACTATTCAAGATTTATTTCACGAGAATTTTTTCAGGCTTTTTTTTTTAGGAAATCTTTTAGGAATTTTTTTTTAACTTTCTTAAAGAATTTTTTTCTGGAAATTTTTTTAAAGAAACTTTTGTTGACACTTTTAAAACTTTTTTCGGGACTTTTTTCGGCACTATTCAAGTTTTACTTCAGGATAATTTATACAGGCTAATTTTTTTAAGAATTTCTTTTAGGAAATCTTTTTCAAAACAATGTTTTAAAGAAAATTTTGTTAAAGACATTTTTTCAAAACTTTTCTCATGATTTTTTTTTCGGCACTATTCAAGATTTATTTCACGAGAATTTTTTCAGGCTTTTTTTTTAGGAAATTCTTTAAGGAATTTTTTTAAAGAATTTCTTTTAGGAATTTTTTTACTGGAAATTTTTTTAAAGAAATTTGTTAAGGACACTTTAAAAACTTTTTTCGGGACTTTTTTCGGCACTATTCAAGTTTTACTTCAGGATAATTTATACAGGCTAATTTTTTTAAGAATTTCTTTTAGGAAATCTTTTTCAAAACAATGTTTTCAAGAAAATTTTGTTAAGGACACTTTTTTCAGGATTTTTTTTCGGCACTATTCAAGATTTATTTCACAAGAATTTTTTCAGGCTAATTTTTTCAAAACTTTTTTTCGGAACTTTTTTTGGCACTATTCAAGGTCTATTTCATGCTATTTTTAAGGAAATTCTTTTAGGAATTTTTTTTTTAAGAAATTTTTAGAGGCAATTTTGTTAAGGACACTTTTTGAAAACTTTTCTCATGATATTTTTTTTCGGCACTATTCAAGATTTATTTCACGAGAATTTTTTCAGGCTATTTTTTAGGAAATTCTTTCAGGAATTTTTTTAAAGAATTTCTTTTAGAATTTTTTTTTAAGAAACTTGTTAAGGACACTTTCAAAACTTTCTTCTGGACTTTTTTCGGCACTATTCAAGTTTTACTTCACGATAATTTATACAGTCTAATTTTTTTAAGAATTTCTTTAAGGAAATCTTTTTCAAAAAAAATTTTTAAAGAAAATTTTGTTAAGACACTTTTTCAAAACTTTTCTCATGTTTTTTTTTTTCGGCAATATTCAAGATTTATTTCAGGCTATCGTTTTTTTAGGAATTTTTTTTTAAGAATTTCTTTTACGAAATTTTTTTCTGGAATTTTTTTTAAATTAACTTTTGTTAAAGACACTTTCAAAACTTTTTTCGGCACTGTTCAAGATTTACTTCAGGATAATTTATACAGGCTAATTTTTGTGAGGAATTTCTTGAGAAAAATTTTTTCAGAGAATTTTTTTTAAGAAAATTTTGTTAATGGCTCTTTTTCAAAATTCTTTTCAGGACTTTTTTTCGGTACTATTCAAGATTTTTTTTAGGAGAATCTCTTGAGGATGATTTTTACAGCATAATATTTGTGGGAATATTGTTTTTTTAGAAAAATTATTTTAAAGAAAATTTTGTCGACAAAACTTTTTGGCACTATTCAAGATTTTTTTGAGAGAATTCCTTCGGGCTTATTTTTTGCAAGATCATTTTTTAGAGCTATTTTTTAGAAATTGTTTTAGGATATTTTTTAAAAGAAAATTGTTTCAGACATTTTTTTTACAAAACTTTTTTTTGGGCACTATTCAAGACTCTTTCAGGAGAATCTTTTAAGGATATTTTTTTCAGGATAATTTTTTTAGGATTTTTTTTTTAGAATATTTTTTAAGGAAAAAATTTTTTTTTTGGGCACTAGTCAAAAAAAATTTCAGGAGAATTTTTTCGGGATAATTTATATAGTCTAATTTTTTTCATGCTAACTTTCAGGGAATTTCTTTCAAAAAAAATATTCAGTAAACACTTTCAAATATTTTTTCGGGACTTCTGCCAGGGCATTTTTTTGGCACTATTCAAGATTTTTTTTTCAGGAGAGCCTTTTGAGGATAATTTTTACAGGATGATTTTTTCAGGTCAATTTTTATAGGCTAATTTTTAGGAATTTTTCCAGAAATTTTTTGAAAAAAAATTTTGCACAAGACTTCTATTTCGGCACTATTCAAGATTCTTTCAGGAGATTTTTTATGGAAGAATCCTTTGAAGATGATTTTTTCAGCATAATTTTGTACAGGCGAATTTTCCAAGCTATATTTTTTAAAATTTTTACAGAAACATTTTTTTAAAGAAAATGTTTAAAAAACGTTTTCAGGACTTTTTTTTGGGCATTATTCAAGATTTTTCAGGATAATTTATACAGGCTAATTATTTAGGATTCTTTTCAAGAAAATTTTTGTTAAGGGCACCTACCTTTTCAAAACTTTTTTCGGGACTTTCCGTCAGGACTTTTTTTCGGCTCTATTCAAGATTTTCTTCAGGAGAATTTTAGCACTTTAATTTTTACAGGAAAATTTTGGCATTTTTTTAGGATTTTTTTTATTTTTTTTTTAATATTTTTGGTAACGGAAAAAAAATAATAAAACACGGAACGTAATGACAATCCTTACGTTCCTTGTTGCTTAAATAACTAATTATTTCATCGCCTGATAATATTGTGTAAGCGACATGAGAACTTCATCCGGATTATAGAATCACAAAGCTCGGTCTGTCAATCTAGTAATAATCGAATAAAAAAAAAAAAAAAAAAACAGATCCGATCTGTGCAAAACTATGATGTATTATTTTACGTGCGGATTTCGGAACGAAATTCCGGGGGATGATGGGGCAGATGTGCTACACGCCACGAATGTACAATAAAAATCGGGCGCCATCTGCAATTTGAAAGGACGACAATAATGGGGGCAAATGTTTGCAGATGGAATCGATGCCGGTGTTACTAGTTACTTTTTTTTCCAGACACGTTAATAGCAGCGCGAGCTTCCGCATCCCACCTCCACGAAAATAAATTTCAATTTGCCCAGGGAATACAACTCTGTACTGTTGTAAATAGCAATGTATATGTATACTTGCTTTTTATTTTGTAAGGAAATACAATACATTTTCCCCAAGCTTCTAATTGGACAGTAAGCATTGAGGGATATGTTGAGTTGAGTTACAAATGTTTAAAAATCATCTCTGCTCTATTTACCCAGTGAATGTAGAGTAGGCGAATCGATGCCGCCTGGACTACAAAGGGCCGTTGTTTTCGCTAGAAATGCCTTCGTATACACAATTTTGCACCGGATATCCTCAAGCAATTCCATTACATCATCCCAGATTTTACAAGTCCGCATGTTCTCAGTATCAATTTAAAACCTATCTCATCCAGGGAGTATATTTAATAATGCCATTATGATCAACAATCCAGCGTATATTGTGTAACTTAATACTGAAAGCTAGATGGTAAATAAAATTCATATTCATGTATGAAATAACGATTAATAATTAAATTTCAATTAATTAAAGCAGGAGGCGGCGTAAAAAAGGATATTAATCGAATGTCACGTGTATTACGATTACGACATAATAATTCAGTGGACTTTATAAAGATGTGCCACGCGATCTAAATATTTATTGTACCCGTCATAATTTATCACGGGCGCCCTTTGTTCCTTATCGCCCTTACGTTTATTGATTTCCCCTTCATACAGTTGCTTCTAATGGATTCACTCCAACCCACAGAAATTGTCGTTTTATGTAAACAAGCGAGTCCTCTAATTGGACAATAATTTGCCGCTACGGCCGATCAAAGTCTGAAAAATCAATTATTTTCTGAAAATTTCCTAAAATGTTCACAGTGACTGACTAACTTTTTTGCTATTGAAGTTAGCTGAAATTTTTTAACGGCAATCAATTTCTCTCGTCTTTCTGATGAAAATAAAGTTAAATTCAATAGTCTACGATGATTTTTAAGAAAGTTGCATTTTTTTACAAATTTTCCAAGGGGGTTAGTCATGTATTTTTTCACGATTTCATCAAAAAATTTTAATCTCTAATCCGACTAATTGACGTACGAGGAACTCAGATTTGCAAACCGCGTTCAATTTGGAGTTTTCGTTTGGCCGCTACGGCCGATCAAAGTCTGAAAAATCAATTATTTTCTAAAAATTTCCAAAAATGTTCACAGTGACTGACTAACTTTTTTGCTATTGAAGTTAGCTGAATTTTTTTAACGGCAATCAATTTCTCTCGTCTTTCTGATGAAAATAAAGTTAAATTCAATAGTCTACGATGATTTTTAAGAAAGTTGCATTTTTTTACAAATTTTCCAAGGGGGTCATGTATTTTTTCACGATTTCATCAAAAAATTTTAATCTCTAATCCGACTAATTGACGTACGAGGAGTTCAGATTTGCAAACCGCGTTCAATTTGGAGTTTTCGTTTGGCCGCTACGGCCGATCAAAGTCTGAAAAATCAATTATTTTCTAAAAATTTCCAAAAATGTTCACAGTGACTGACTAACTTTTTTGCTATTGAAGTTAGCTGAATTTTTTTAACGGCAATCAATTTCTCTCGTCTTTCTGATGAAAATAAAGTTAAATTCAATAGTCTACGATGATTTTTAAGAAAGTTGCATTTTTTTACAAATTTTCCAAGGGGGTTAGTCATGTATTTTTTCACGATTTCATCAAAAAATTTTAATCTCTAATCCGACTAATTGACGTACGAGGAACTCAGATTTGCAAACCGCGTTCAATTTGGAGTTTTCGTTTGGCCGCTACGGCCGATCAAAGTCTGAAAAATCAATTATTTTCTAAAAATTTCCAAAAATGTTCACAGTGACTGACTAACTTTTTTGCTATTGAAGTTAGCTGAATTTTTTTAACGGCAATCAATTTCTCTCGTCTTTCTGATGAAAATAAAGTTAAATTCAATAGTCTACGATGATTTTTAAGAAAGTTGCATTTTTTTACAAATTTTCCAAGGGGGTCATGTATTTTATCACGATTTCATCAAAAAATTTTAATCTCTAATCCGACTAATTGACGTACGAGGAGTTCAGATTTGCAAACCGCGTTCAATTTGGAGTTTTCGTTTGGCCGCTACGGCCGATCAAAGTCTGAAAAATCAATTATTTTCTAAAAATTTCCAAAAATGTTCACAGTGACTGACTAACTTTTTTGCTATTGAAGTTAGCTGAATTTTTTTAACGGCAATCAATTTCTCTCGTCTTTCTGATGAAAATAAAGTTAAATTCAATAGTCTACGATGATTTTTAAGAAAGTTGCATTTTTTTACAAATTTTCCAAGGGGGTCATGTATTTTTTCACGATTTCATCAAAAAATTTTAATCTCTAATCCGACTAATTGACGTACGAGGAGTTCAGATTTGCAAACCGCGTTCAATTTGGAGTTTTCGTTTGGCCGCTACGGCCGATCAAAGTCTGAAAAATCAATTATTTTCTAAAAATTTCCAAAAATGTTCACAGTGACTGACTAACTTTTTTGCTATTGAAGTTAGCTGAATTTTTTTAACGGCAATCAATTTCTCTCGTCTTTCTGATGAAAATAAAGTTAAATTCAATAGTCTACGATGATTTTTAAGAAAGTTGCATTTTTTTACAAATTTTCCAAGGGGGTTAGTCATATATTTTTTCACGATTTCATCCAAAATTTTTAATCTCTAATCCGACTAATTGACGTACGAGGAGTTCAGATTTGCAAACCGCGTTCAATTTGGAGTTTTCGTTTGGCCGCTACGGCCGATCAAAGTCTGAAAAATCAATTATTTTCTGAAAATTTCCTAAAATGTTCACAGTGACTGACTAACTTTTTTGCTATTGAAGTTAGCTGAATTTTTTTAACGGCAATCAATTTCTCTCGTCTTTCTGATGAAAATAAAGTTAAATTCAATAGTCTACGATGATTTTTAAGAAAGTTGCATTTTTTTACAAATTTTCCAAGGGGGTTAGTCATGTATTTTTTCACGATTTCATCAAAAATTTTTAATCTCTAATCCGACTAATTGACGTACGAGGAGTTCAGATTTGCAAACCGCGTTCAATTTGGAGTTTTCGTTTGGCCGCTACGGCCGATCAAAGTCTGAAAAATCAATTATTTTCTAAAAATTTCCAAAAATGTTCACAGTGACTGACTAACTTTTTTGCTATTGAAGTTAGCTGAATTTTTTTAACGGCAATCAATTTCTCTCGTCTTTCTGATGAAAATAAAGTTAAATTCAATAGTCTACGATGATTTTTAAGAAAGTTGCATTTTTTTACAAATTTTCCAAGGGGGTTAGTCATGTATTTTTTCACGATTTCATCAAAAAATTTTAATCTCTAATCCGACTAATTGACGTACGAGGAGTTCAGATTTGCAAACCGCGTTCAATTTGGAGTTTTCGTTTGGCCGCTACGGCCGATCAAAGTCTGAAAAATCAATTATTTTCTAAAAATTTCCAAAAATGTTCACAGTGACTGACTAACTTTTTTGCTATTGAAGTTAGCTGAATTTTTTTAACGGCAATCAATTTCTCTCGTCTTTCTGATGAAAATAAAGTTAAATTCAATAGTCTACGATGATTTTTAAGAAAGTTGCATTTTTTTACAAATTTTCCAAGGGGGTTAGTCATGTATTTTTTCACGATTTCATCAAAAAATTTTAATCTCTAATCCGACTAATTGACGTACGAGGAACTCAGATTTGCAAACCGCGTTCAATTTGGAGTTTTCGTTTGGCCGCTACGGCCGATCAAAGTCTGAAAAATCAATTATTTTCTAAAAATTTCCAAAAATGTTCACAGTGACTGACTAACTTTTTTGCTATTGAAGTTAGCTGAATTTTTTTAACGGCAATCAATTTCTCTCGTCTTTCTGATGAAAATAAAGTTAAATTCAATAGTCTACGATGATTTTTAAGAAAGTTGCATTTTTTTACAAATTTTCCAAGGGGGTTAGTCATGTATTTTTTCACGATTTCATCAAAAATTTTTAATCTCTAATCCGACTAATTGACGTACGAGGAGTTCAGATTTGCAAACCGCGTTCAATTTGGAGTTTTCGTTTGGCCGCTACGGCCGATCAAAGTCTGAAAAATCAATTATTTTCTAAAAATTTCCAAAAATGTTCACAGTGACTGACTAACTTTTTTGCTATTGAAGTTAGCTGAATTTTTTTAACGGCAATCAATTTCTCTCGTCTTTCTGATGAAAATAAAGTTAAATTCAATAGTCTACGATGATTTTTAAGAAAGTTGCATTTTTTTACAAATTTTCCAAGGGGGTTAGTCATGTATTTTTTCACGATTTCATCAAAAAATTTTAATCTCTAATCCGACTAATTGACGTACGAGGAACTCAGATTTGCAAACCGCGTTCAATTTGGAGTTTTCGTTTGGCCGCTACGGCCGATCAAAGTCTGAAAAATCAATTATTTTCTAAAAATTTCCAAAAATGTTCACAGTGACTGACTAACTTTTTTGCTATTGAAGTTAGCTGAATTTTTTTAACGGCAATCAATTTCTCTCGTCTTTCTGATGAAAATAAAGTTAAATTCAATAGTCTACGATGATTTTTAAGAAAGTTGCATTTTTTTACAAATTTTCCAAGGGGGTTAGTCATGTATTTTTTCACGATTTCATCAAAAATTTTTAATCTCTAATCCGACTAATTGACGTACGAGGAGTTCAGATTTGCAAACCGCGTTCAATTTGGAGTTTTCGTTTGGCCGCTACGGCCGATCAAAGTCTGAAAAATCAATTATTTTCTAAAAATTTCCAAAAATGTTCACAGTGACTGACTAACTTTTTTGCTATTGAAGTTAGCTGAATTTTTTTAACGGCAATCAATTTCTCTCGTCTTTCTGATGAAAATAAAGTTAAATTCAATAGTCTACGATGATTTTTAAGAAAGTTGCATTTTTTTACAAATTTTCCAAGGGGGTTAGTCATGTATTTTTTCACGATTTCATCAAAAATTTTTAATCTCTAATCCGACTAATTGACGTACGAGGAGTTCAGATTTGCAAACCGCGTTCAATTTGGAGTTTTCGTTTGGCCGCTACGGCCGATCAAAGTCTGAAAAATCAATTATTTTCTAAAAATTTCCAAAAATGTTCACAGTGACTGACTAACTTTTTTGCTATTGAAGTTAGCTGAATTTTTTTAACGGCAATCAATTTCTCTCGTCTTTCTGATGAAAATAAAGTTAAATTCAATAGTCTACGATGATTTTTAAGAAAGTTGCATTTTTTTACAAATTTTCCAAGGGGGTTAGTCATGTATTTTTTCACGATTTCATCAAAAATTTTTAATCTCTAATCCGACTAATTGACGTACGAGGAGTTCAGATTTGCAAACCGCGTTCAATTTGGAGTTTTCGTTTGGCCGCTACGGCCGATCAAAGTCTGAAAAATCAATTATTTTCTAAAAATTTCCAAAAATGTTCACAGTGACTGACTAACTTTTTTGCTATTGAAGTTAGCTGAATTTTTTTAACGGCAATCAATTTCTCTCGTCTTTCTGATGAAAATAAAGTTAAATTCAATAGTCTACGATGATTTTTAAGAAAGTTGCATTTTTTTACAAATTTTCCAAGGGGGTTAGTCATGTATTTTTTCACGATTTCATCAAAAAATTTTAATCTCTAATCCGACTAATTGACGTACGAGGAACTCAGATTTGCAAACCGCGTTCAATTTGGAGTTTTCGTTTGGCCGCTACGGCCGATCAAAGTCTGAAAAATCAATTATTTTCTAAAAATTTCCAAAAATGTTCACAGTGACTGACTAACTTTTTTGCTATTGAAGTTAGCTGAATTTTTTTAACGGCAATCAATTTCTCTCGTCTTTCTGATGAAAATAAAGTTAAATTCAATAGTCTACGATGATTTTTAAGAAAGTTGCATTTTTTTACAAATTTTCCAAGGGGGTTAGTCATGTATTTTTTCACGATTTCATCAAAAATTTTTAATCTCTAATCCGACTAATTGACGTACGAGGAGTTCAGATTTGCAAACCGCGTTCAATTTGGAGTTTTCGTTTGGCCGCTACGGCCGATCAAAGTCTGAAAAATCAATTATTTTCTAAAAATTTCCAAAAATGTTCACAGTGACTGACTAACTTTTTTGCTATTGAAGTTAGCTGAATTTTTTTAACGGCAATCAATTTCTCTCGTCTTTCTGATGAAAATAAAGTTAAATTCAATAGTCTACGATGATTTTTAAGAAAGTTGCATTTTTTTACAAATTTTCCAAGGGGGTTAGTCATGTATTTTTTCACGATTTCATCAAAAAATTTTAATCTCTAATCCGACTAATTGACGTACGAGGAGTTCAGATTTGCAAACCGCGTTCAATTTGGAGTTTTCGTTTGGCCGCTACGGCCGATCAAAGTCTGAAAAATCAATTATTTTCTAAAAATTTCCAAAAATGTTCACAGTGACTGACTAACTTTTTTGCTATTGAAGTTAGCTGAATTTTTTTAACGGCAATCAATTTCTCTCGTCTTTCTGATGAAAATAAAGTTAAATTCAATAGTCTACGATGATTTTTAAGAAAGTTGCATTTTTTTACAAATTTTCCAAGGGGGTTAGTCATGTATTTTTTCACGATTTCATCAAAAAATTTTAATCTCTAATCCGACTAATTGACGTACGAGGAACTCAGATTTGCAAACCGCGTTCAATTTGGAGTTTTCGTTTGGCCGCTACGGCCGATCAAAGTCTGAAAAATCAATTATTTTCTAAAAATTTCCAAAAATGTTCACAGTGACTGACTAACTTTTTTGCTATTGAAGTTAGCTGAAATTTTTTAACGGCAATCAATTTCTCTCGTCTTTCTGATGAAAATAAAGTTAAATTCAATAGTCTACGATGATTTTTAAGAAAGTTGCATTTTTTTACAAATTTTCCAAGGGGGTTAGTCATGTATTTTTTCACGATTTCATCAAAAAATTTTAATCTCTAATCCGACTAATTGACGTACGAGGAACTCAGATTTGCAAACCGCGTTCAATTTGGAGTTTTCGTTTGGCCGCTACGGCCGATCAAAGTCTGAAAAATCAATTATTTTCTAAAAATTTCCAAAAATGTTCACAGTGACTGACTAACTTTTTTGCTATTGAAGTTAGCTGAATTTTTTTAACGGCAATCAATTTCTCTCGTCTTTCTGATGAAAATAAAGTTAAATTCAATAGTCTACGATGATTTTTAAGAAAGTTGCATTTTTTTACAAATTTTCCAAGGGGGTTAGTCATGTATTTTTTCACGATTTCATCAAAAAATTTTAATCTCTAATCCGACTAATTGACGTACGAGGAACTCAGATTTGCAAACCGCGTTCAATTTGGAGTTTTCGTTTGGCCGCTACGGCCGATCAAAGTCTGAAAAATCAATTATTTTCTAAAAATTTCCAAAAATGTTCACAGTGACTGACTAACTTTTTTGCTATTGAAGTTAGCTGAATTTTTTTAACGGCAATCAATTTCTCTCGTCTTTCTGATGAAAATAAAGTTAAATTCAATAGTCTACGATGATTTTTAAGAAAGTTGCATTTTTTTACAAATTTTCCAAGGGGGTTAGTCATGTATTTTTTCACGATTTCATCAAAAATTTTTAATCTCTAATCCGACTAATTGACGTACGAGGAGTTCAGATTTGCAAACCGCGTTCAATTTGGAGTTTTCGTTTGGCCGCTACGGCCGATCAAAGTCTGAAAAATCAATTATTTTCTAAAAATTTCCAAAAATGTTCACAGTGACTGACTAACTTTTTTGCTATTGAAGTTAGCTGAATTTTTTTAACGGCAATCAATTTCTCTCGTCTTTCTGATGAAAATAAAGTTAAATTCAATAGTCTACGATGATTTTTAAGAAAGTTGCATTTTTTTACAAATTTTCCAAGGGGGTTAGTCATGTATTTTTTCACGATTTCATCAAAAAATTTTAATCTCTAATCCGACTAATTGACGTACGAGGAACTCAGATTTGCAAACCGCGTTCAATTTGGAGTTTTCGTTTGGCCGCTACGGCCGATCAAAGTCTGAAAAATCAATTATTTTCTAAAAATTTCCAAAAATGTTCACAGTGACTGACTAACTTTTTTGCTATTGAAGTTAGCTGAATTTTTTTAACGGCAATCAATTTCTCTCGTCTTTCTGATGAAAATAAAGTTAAATTCAATAGTCTACGATGATTTTTAAGAAAGTTGCATTTTTTTACAAATTTTCCAAGGGGGTTAGTCATGTATTTTTTCACGATTTCATCAAAAAATTTTAATCTCTAATCCGACTAATTGACGTACGAGGAACTCAGATTTGCAAACCGCGTTCAATTTGGAGTTTTCGTTTGGCCGCTACGGCCGATCAAAGTCTGAAAAATCAATTATTTTCTAAAAATTTCCAAAAATGTTCACAGTGACTGACTAACTTTTTTGCTATTGAAGTTAGCTGAATTTTTTTAACGGCAATCAATTTCTCTCGTCTTTCTGATGAAAATAAAGTTAAATTCAATAGTCTACGATGATTTTTAAGAAAGTTGCATTTTTTTACAAATTTTCCAAGGGGGTTAGTCATGTATTTTTTCACGATTTCATCAAAAAATTTTAATCTCTAATCCGACTAATTGACGTACGAGGAGTTCAGATTTGCAAACCGCGTTCAATTTGGAGTTTTCGTTTGGCCGCTACGGCCGATCAAAGTCTGAAAAATCAATTATTTTCTAAAAATTTCCAAAAATGTTCACAGTGACTGACTAACTTTTTTGCTATTGAAGTTAGCTGAAATTTTTTAACGGCAATCAATTTCTCTCGTCTTTCTGATGAAAATAAAGTTAAATTCAATAGTCTACGATGATTTTTAAGAAAGTTGCATTTTTTTACAAATTTTCCAAGGGGGTTAGTCATGTATTTTTTCACGATTTCATCAAAAAATTTTAATCTCTAATCCGACTAATTGACGTACGAGGAACTCAGATTTGCAAACCGCGTTCAATTTGGAGTTTTCGTTTGGCCGCTACGGCCGATCAAAGTCTGAAAAATCAATTATTTTCTAAAAATTTCCAAAAATGTTCACAGTGACTGACTAACTTTTTTGCTATTGAAGTTAGCTGAATTTTTTTAACGGCAATCAATTTCTCTCGTCTTTCTGATGAAAATAAAGTTAAATTCAATAGTCTACGATGATTTTTAAGAAAGTTGCATTTTTTTACAAATTTTCCAAGGGGGTTAGTCATGTATTTTTTCACGATTTCATCAAAAAATTTTAATCTCTAATCCGACTAATTGACGTACGAGGAACTCAGATTTGCAAACCGCGTTCAATTTGGAGTTTTCGTTTGGCCGCTACGGCCGATCAAAGTCTGAAAAATCAATTATTTTCTAAAAATTTCCAAAAATGTTCACAGTGACTGACTAACTTTTTTGCTATTGAAGTTAGCTGAAATTTTTTAACGGCAATCAATTTCTCTCGTCTTTCTGATGAAAATAAAGTTAAATTCAATAGTCTACGATGATTTTTAAGAAAGTTGCATTTTTTTACAAATTTTCCAAGGGGGTTAGTCATGTATTTTTTCACGATTTCATCAAAAAATTTTAATCTCTAATCCGACTAATTGACGTACGAGGAGTTCAGATTTGCAAACCGCGTTCAATTTGGAGTTTTCGTTTGGCCGCTACGGCCGATCAAAGTCTGAAAAATCAATTATTTTCTAAAAATTTCCAAAAATGTTCACAGTGACTGACTAACTTTTTTGCTATTGAAGTTAGCTGAATTTTTTTAACGGCAATCAATTTCTCTCGTCTTTCTGATGAAAATAAAGTTAAATTCAATAGTCTACGATGATTTTTAAGAAAGTTGCATTTTTTTACAAATTTTCCAAGGGGGTTAGTCATGTATTTTTTCACGATTTCATCAAAAAATTTTAATCTCTAATCCGACTAATTGACGTACGAGGAGTTCAGATTTGCAAACCGCGTTCAATTTGGAGTTTTCGTTTGGCCGCTACGGCCGATCAAAGTCTGAAAAATCAATTATTTTCTAAAAATTTCCAAAAATGTTCACAGTGACTGACTAACTTTTTTGCTATTGAAGTTAGCTGAAATTTTTTAACGGCAATCAATTTCTCTCGTCTTTCTGATGAAAATAAAGTTAAATTCAATAGTCTACGATGATTTTTAAGAAAGTTGCATTTTTTTACAAATTTTCCAAGGGGGTTAGTCATGTATTTTTTCACGATTTCATCAAAAAATTTTAATCTCTAATCCGACTAATTGACGTACGAGGAACTCAGATTTGCAAACCGCGTTCAATTTGGAGTTTTCGTTTGGCCGCTACGGCCGATCAAAGTCTGAAAAATCAATTATTTTCTAAAAATTTCCAAAAATGTTCACAGTGACTGACTAACTTTTTTGCTATTGAAGTTAGCTGAATTTTTTTAACGGCAATCAATTTCTCTCGTCTTTCTGATGAAAATAAAGTTAAATTCAATAGTCTACGATGATTTTTAAGAAAGTTGCATTTTTTTACAAATTTTCCAAGGGGGTTAGTCATGTATTTTTTCACGATTTCATCAAAAAATTTTAATCTCTAATCCGACTAATTGACGTACGAGGAACTCAGATTTGCAAACCGCGTTCAATTTGGAGTTTTCGTTTGGCCGCTACGGCCGATCAAAGTCTGAAAAATCAATTATTTTCTAAAAATTTCCAAAAATGTTCACAGTGACTGACTAACTTTTTTGCTATTGAAGTTAGCTGAAATTTTTTAACGGCAATCAATTTCTCTCGTCTTTCTGATGAAAATAAAGTTAAATTCAATAGTCTACGATGATTTTTAAGAAAGTTGCATTTTTTTACAAATTTTCCAAGGGGGTTAGTCATGTATTTTTTCACGATTTCATCAAAAAATTTTAATCTCTAATCCGACTAATTGACGTACGAGGAGTTCAGATTTGCAAACCGCGTTCAATTTGGAGTTTTCGTTTGGCCGCTACGGCCGATCAAAGTCTGAAAAATCAATTATTTTCTAAAAATTTCCAAAAATGTTCACAGTGACTGACTAACTTTTTTGCTATTGAAGTTAGCTGAATTTTTTTAACGGCAATCAATTTCTCTCGTCTTTCTGATGAAAATAAAGTTAAATTCAATAGTCTACGATGATTTTTAAGAAAGTTGCATTTTTTTACAAATTTTCCAAGGGGGTTAGTCATGTATTTTTTCACGATTTCATCAAAAAATTTTAATCTCTAATCCGACTAATTGACGTACGAGGAGTTCAGATTTGCAAACCGCGTTCAATTTGGAGTTTTCGTTTGGCCGCTACGGCCGATCAAAGTCTGAAAAATCAATTATTTTCTAAAAATTTCCAAAAATGTTCACAGTGACTGACTAACTTTTTTGCTATTGAAGTTAGCTGAAATTTTTTAACGGCAATCAATTTCTCTCGTCTTTCTGATGAAAATAAAGTTAAATTCAATAGTCTACGATGATTTTTAAGAAAGTTGCATTTTTTTACAAATTTTCCAAGGGGGTTAGTCATGTATTTTTTCACGATTTCATCAAAAAATTTTAATCTCTAATCCGACTAATTGACGTACGAGGAACTCAGATTTGCAAACCGCGTTCAATTTGGAGTTTTCGTTTGGCCGCTACGGCCGATCAAAGTCTGAAAAATCAATTATTTTCTAAAAATTTCCAAAAATGTTCACAGTGACTGACTAACTTTTTTGCTATTGAAGTTAGCTGAATTTTTTTAACGGCAATCAATTTCTCTCGTCTTTCTGATGAAAATAAAGTTAAATTCAATAGTCTACGATGATTTTTAAGAAAGTTGCATTTTTTTACAAATTTTCCAAGGGGGTCATGTATTTTTTCACGATTTCATCAAAAAATTTTAATCTCTAATCCGACTAATTGACGTACGAGGAGTTCAGATTTGCAAACCGCGTTCAATTTGGAGTTTTCGTTTGGCCGCTACGGCCGATCAAAGTCTGAAAAATCAATTATTTTCTGAAAATTTCCTAAAATGTTCACTGTGACTGACTAACTTTTTTGCTATTGAAGTTAGCTGAAATTTTTTAACGGCAATCAATTTCTCTCGTCTTTCTGATGAAAATAAAGTTAAATTCAATAGTCTACGATGATTTTTAAGAAAGTTGCATTTTTTTACAAATTTTCCAAGGGTTAGTCATGTATTTTTTCACGATTTCATCAAAAATTTTTAATCTCTAATCCGACTAATTGACGTACGAGGAGTTCAGATTTGCAAACCGCGTTCAATTTGGAGTTTTCGTTTGGCCGCTACGGCCGATCAAAGTCTGAAAAATCAATTATTTTCTGAAAATTTCCTAAAATGTTCACTGTGACTGACTAACTTTTTTGCTATTGAAGTTAGCTGAATTTTTTTAACGGCAATCAATTTCTCTCGTCTTTCTGATGAAAATAAAGTTAAATTCAATAGTCTACGATGATTTTTAAGAAAGTTGCCCAAGGGGGTTAGTCATGTATTTTTTCACGATTTCATCAAAAAAAATTAATCTCTAATCCGACTAATTGACGTACGAGGAGTTCAGATTTGCAAACCGCGTTCAATTTGGAGTTTTCGTTTGGCCGCTACGGCCGATCAAACTCTGAAAAATCAATTATTTTCTGAAAATTTCCTAAAATGTTCACTGTGACTGACTAACTTTTTTGCTATTGAAGATAGCTGAAATTTTTTAACGGCAATCAATTTCTCTCGTCTTTCTGATGAAAATAAAGTTAAATTCAATAGTCTACGATGATTTTTAAGAAAGTTGCATTTTTTTACAAATTTTCCAAGGGGGTTAGTCATGTATTTTTTCACGATTTCATCAAAAATTTTTAATCTCTAATCCGACTAATTGACGTACGAGGAGTTCAGATTTGCAAACCGCGTTCAATTTGGAGTTTTCGTTTGGCCGCTACGGCCGATCAAAGTCTGAAAAATCAATTATTTTCTGAAAATTTCCTAAAATGTTCACTGTGACTGACTAACTTTTTTGCTATTGAAGTTAGCTGAATTTTTTTAACGGCAATCAATTTCTCTCGTCTTTCTGATGAAAATAAAGTTAAATTCAATAGTCTACGATGATTTTTAAGAAAGTTGCATTTTTTGACAAAATTTCCAAGGGGGTTAGTCATGTATTTTTTCACGATTTCATCAAAAAATTTTAATCTCTAATCCGACTAATTGACGTACGAGGAACTCAGATTTGCAAACCGCGTTCAATTTGGAGTTTTCGTTTGGCCGCTACGGCCGATCAAAGTCTGAAAAATCAATTATTTTCTGAAAATTTCCTAAAATGTTCACTGTGACTGACTAACTTTTTTGCTATTGAAGTTAGCTGAATTTTTTTAACGGCAATCAATTTCTCTCGTCTTTCTGATGAAAATAAAGTTAAATTCAATAGTCTACGATGATTTTTAAGAAAGTTGCATTTTTTTACAAATTTTCCAAGGGGGTTAGTCATGTATTTTTTCACGATTTCATCAAAAATTTTTAATCTCTAATCCGACTAATTGACGTACGAGGAGTTCAGATTTGCAAACCGCGTTCAATTTGGAGTTTTCGTTTGGCCGCTACGGCCGATCAAAGTCTGAAAAATCAATTATTTTCTGAAAATTTCCTAAAATGTTCACTGTGACTGACTAACTTTTTTGCTATTGAAGATAGCTGAAATTTTTTAACGGCAATCAATTTCTCTCGTCTTTCTGATGAAAATAAAGTTAAATTCAATAGTCTACGATGATTTTTAAGAAAGTTGCATTTTTTTACAAATTTTCCCAAGGGGGTTAGTCATGTATTTTTTCACGATTTCATCAAAAATTTTTAATCTCTAATCCGACTAATTGACGTACGAGGAGTTCAGATTTGCAAACCGCGTTCAATTTGGAGTTTTCGTTTGGCCGCTACGGCCGATCAAAGTCTGAAAAATCAATTATTTTCTGAAAATTTCCTAAAATGTTCACTGTGACTGACTAACTTTTTTGCTATTGAAGTTAGCTGAATTTTTTTAACGGCAATCAATTTCTCTCGTCTTTCTGATGAAAATAAAGTTAAATTCAATAGTCTACGATGATTTTTAAGAAAGTTGCATTTTTTTTACAAATTTTCCAAGGGGGTTAGTCATGTATTTTTTCACGATTTCATCAAAAATTTTTAATCTCTAATCCGACTAATTGACGTACGAGGAGTTCAGATTTGCAAACCGCGTTCAATTTGGAGTTTTCGTTTGGCCGCTACGGCCGATCAAAGTCTGAAAAATCAATTATTTTCTGAAAATTTCCTAAAATGTTCACTGTGACTGACTAACTTTTTTGCTATTGAAGATAGCTGAAATTTTTTAACGGCAATCAATTTCTCTCGTCTTTCTGATGAAAATAAAGTTAAATTCAATAGTCTACGATGATTTTTAAGAAAGTTGCATTTTTTTACAAATTTTCCAAGGGGGTTGGTTAGTCATGTATTTTTTCACGATTTCATCAAAAAAAATTAATCTCTAATCCGACTAATTGACGTACGAGGAGTTCAGATTTGCAAACCGCGTTCAATTTGGAGTTTTCGTTTGGCCGCTACGGCCGATCAAACTCTGAAAAATCAATTATTTTCTGAAAATTTCCTAAAATGTTCACTGTGACTGACTAACTTTTTTGCTATTGAAGATAGCTGAAATTTTTTAACGGCAATCAATTTCTCTCGTCTTTCTGATGAAAATAAAGTTAAATTCAATAGTCTACGATGATTTTTAAGAAAGTTGCATTTTTTTACAAATTTTCCAAGGGGGTTAGTCATGTATTTTTTCACGATTTCATCAAAAATTTTTAATCTCTAATCCGACTAATTGACGTACGAGGAGTTCAGATTTGCAAACCGCGTTCAATTTGGAGTTTTCGTTTGGCCGCTACGGCCGATCAAA